>CM053791.1:374243371-374663371 GCA_028749045.1 Cupressus sempervirens | reverse complement strand
TACCGATGATCTCTTCGGTGATTTGGAATGTTATGCACGGAGGGATGGCTAGGGCCCACGATGGTCTAATGATGCTGTTTATGGTTGGGAGGAACCGTGCACTTAGTTTATTATGTTTGATCTTTATGATGGATGTTTATATCTTCTATGATGATGTATCATGTGTATCATGTGATTATCTTTACTTTGATGTATCATGGATTAGAATAGGATGATGTACCATATTTCACATATGTATATTCTTTTAAGATTTTCATACCCTATGACATGTATAGTGGATGATTGAGCATTTGGAAATGTAATGTATAAACATTGGACTTATCATTATTATTTCATGTGATTGTTATATTAGATGGATTCAATAATGTTAGTTGACTTAGATGTAATTCAACGTTAAGGGATCCTTAAAGAATGTAATCTGTGATGTATGTTATGTTTACTTTTAGATGGACATTGCTATTGCTTCCGTTATTGTGCATAAGTTATATGTGGTATTTACTTTCATATTTAAAAAAAAAAATGCTACTAAACTAAGTGAAATTCTAGGTTAATTTTTTTGGATCCCTTGGCGGGGCATTACAATTATCAAAATTATTAAAAGAATCATCAATGATATTGGTAGAGTTTGGGATTTACAACTAAATCTCGCCCTTTGGGCCTACAGGATGAGTGTTAGGATGTCTATAGGCACTACACCCTTCTCCTTGATTTATGGTTGTAAAGTCATTCTTCCTTTAGAGATTGAGATCCCATCATTGAGAGTTACTCTTCATGATATTCTATTAGATGAGGACTACAAAGTAGCTTGCCTAGAGTAGCTAGAACTATTAGAAGAACATCAATGCCAGTGCATGAGAAACTCAAAGTGTATCAAAATAGGCTATCAAGAAATTACAAAGAAAATGCCAAACCCCATGTTTTCCAAACTGGTCACCTAGTCCTCTAAGAAAACCCTAAGAATGAAGTAGCTAGGGAAAAGAAAGAAAAATGGGAGGCTAATTGGATTGGTCCTGACATAATCACAAAATCTTTCAAGACCGGTACTTACATACTTTTCAATTGTGATGGAGACAATCTAGTAGAACCCATCAACAACATCCATCTCAAAAGATTTTATGTCTAAAGCTTTGAGGAAGCACGTCATCACTGGAAATACCAAAAAAATAAAAAAACACTAGAAAAAATTCAAAAAAACAAAGAAAACAAAGAAAAAAAACAAAAAACAAAAAAAAACTGGTACAAAAGAGATGAGAAATTCCACCTTTGGTTTAAAAAGAATGAGAGATAACACCTTTGGACTTGCCTAAATGACACAAATCCTTCAATATTGAAAGACAACAAATCACGACACAAGCAACTCTCTGAATTTTTTTTTGCTTATTTGTATAGCCTTCTCACAGTTGAGTTAATTTTACACATACCCAATTGAGAAACACTTATGGGTTACAATTTAGTGGTTTTTGGGCATCAGACATATTTCATAGTAGCAGAGATAGCCAACAAAAAAACAACAATAAGATGGTAGGAAACTTAGAGGAAACTTGGAGTTCGATTATGTTCTAAGATATCAGAGAGATGAATTGTAGGAAAATCAGTGCACATCTTAGATATCTACCATGGCCAATAGTTCCCAATATCCATTTTAGCTTTCATACAATTCGTTTGAAGTCCAAAAAATACTTGTTTGCCTCCATTATCTCAATTATAGCTCTCTGAGCCCACTTTTAGCCTTTTGGCCCACTTTTGGTCTCCTTCACTCTTTATTTGCTCCAACAAGGCCCCAATTATCTCCCTATTCCAACAAATCTCACTCGCATCATCCTTTTTCCAACCACCAATCAAAAAATTGTCAAAGACATTAAAAAATTGTCAAAAACATTCAAAAATTGCCAAAAACTATCAAAACATTCAAAAATTGCCCAAAATTATAAAAAATTGTCAACAGTAGTAAAAAATTCTTGAAAATATCAAAACTCTTCCAAAAATCAAGCCAACGAATAAAAAACTCAACTCAAACAAGCTATTTAACTATGCATAAATTCATTTTTTATTTTGCAAACTAATGATCCATTGATTTCATGTCGAGTTGGTGTCCATCTATAATTGCTACTCCTTTGGGACAGGTTTGCGTACCTCGACCAATTTTATGTAAAATCAATGGTGAGGCCCACTATATTCAAAAATATTTAAATATTTTATGGCTCTATTACCTATGGAAAAATAATAAAACAGTGTCTCAAATGCATTAAGAAGCAATGTAGTTATGTCTTGAAACATCTCGTTGAGCTTTATAAAATTTAGCACAAAGCGAATAACGAAAAGGCTCCGGTAGAGTCCCTTTTCTTTCCTCCTATCAAGAACAATAATTCTTGACAAATTATCAGTCTTATTTAAGTTGTAGAGCCCACAATTAACCTAATAACCTTTCAATAAATATATTAATGCTATCCCGAAAGGTCCAAATATCTGTTAGACTCTTTCATCATCACCCAACCAAGGGGCCCAAAATAAGTAAGTGTGCATTTGAGAGATCATAGTGATCTCCTTGCCTTTTCAGGCCTGGAAGTGTCTTTTTATGCCTAAACACCTTTTTCAAGTCTCTATTTCACCTTTTTAGGCCCCTTAAGCACCTTTGTAGACCCCCAAATGCCTTTTTAGGCCCAAGCACCTTTTTCAAGGTCTTGTTTCACCTTTTAGGGCCCCAAATGCCTTTCTAGGCCCAAACATCTTTTTCAAGGCCTTGTTTTGCCTTTTCAAGCCCTGCTTGAGTGCCTTTTTTTGGCCTCAAAGTGCCTTTTTTGGTCGAGATGCCTTTTTCAAGGCAATGTTTCAGCTTTTTGGGCTCCTCAAGCACCTATTTAGGCCCCCAAATGCCTTATTAAGCCCAAGTGTCTTTTTCAAGGCCTTGTTTTTCCTTTTAAGGCCCAAACGCCTTTTTTCAAGGCCATGTTTCACCTTTTTAGGCCTGAAAGTGCCCTTTCCAGCCCAAATGCCTTTTTAAAGGCCCTACTTCACCTTTTTAGGCCCTTGAGCACCGTTTTCAGCCCTCAAGTGCCTTCTTAGGCCCCATGCACCTTTTTCAAGGCCCAAACATCCTTCTTTGACCCCCCAAATGCCTTTTTCAAGGCCCCTCTTGTGCCTCTTTCAACCATCAAAGCCTCCTGTACGTCCTAAATACCTTTTCATAGGTCTCGTGAGCATCCATCTTAGAACACACCTAGAGAAAAATCTGAACTTTAGTCTTAAGCTTGTCTATAAAGACTATCAATATATATGGAATTATGCCTTACAATTCATAGTTTAACACTTCGTACTTTTTCCACCTTGAACACCACAACTCTCCAAATGTTACACAAGTTTGTACTCATCTTTCATTGAGAGCCCACAACGTTATTCAATTACCCCACATAGTGAAGGTCAATCTTCCTCTGTACATTTTGTTTCTCCCATTTTCATGGAAATTTCCAACCTTCCAAATATTTGAAAAAATTCAAAAAACATTCAAATATTCACAAACACAACAAAAAATAGTCAAATATTTATCAAAATTCTATAAACATCCACATATTCCTCAAAATGCCAGAAACATCTAAAACATATCTAGAAAACAGCAAAAATGGAAATGACATTTTTTATCTGATGCTTTCAACATCATGGTCATTAACACCCTTTTGATTGCCACAAAACACACTTTTTAATTCTATTATGATAACAATGATAGCACTACATTCAAATAGCATCTAGAAGATCATTTATTCTGGCCTCCCTTATGGAGGTGGTAGGATACAATGTCTAATTAGGGGCTTTTCCATAGACCCAACTCTGGAGGATGAGGCCCCTAGTGTCAATCCTCCTTACTCCCACATCGCATTCATGGGAATTGGAAATCTCCCACCATGAAATTGTGTTCAATAGTTGTGTGAATTCCCTATTCATAAACTGAGTCTCTTATCACTTCTTCTCAGGGAGTCATTGATGATAAAGCCCCATATTGTAGGTGGCTTCCTGATGTGCTTTCATAGTCCATTGCATATCCACAAACATATTCTCCACTAGCTTGTTTATCCATGGTGCAATGATTTCTTGTTGGGCCACATCCTACTCCCACTGTATGATCAGTTGCCATTCTCCAACATTCCATATCTACTTTCACTTCATTCAGTCACTACTAAAATTGCCTCACCTTTGACTTACTCAACACTAACTGCTCTTGCAATTGCAATGATAGGGTGTTCAATTTTGTGATTGCCTCCCTAAATGACTTAGATTGTGCTTGCAATAAGACTAGTTCATTCTACGCACTTTCTAAACCCACTTGTGCCATCCTCAGTGACTCTTGTAATCTTTGTGCTCATGATTGCTCTACCCATAGACTGACATCGTTTCCCTCTGTTCGTGACTATTCCACTCATGATTCTAATTCCAATGATCACACTCAAGCCCATTTAGAATTCACCACTACCTTGAGCTACTTTTTCTTCTATTTGTGCTCCATCCTCATGAGCTTTCTCCATTAATCACAACAAAAATGCAAGTTCTTGCTCTGCATTATCCACCCAGAGTCTCTCCACAACCAACATTTTTAGTAAGTCCTCCATCTCATTTGTCACCTACATTCCTCCTTCCACCTCTAGCAGTGGCTCCACTACACCCAATCCACTTCTCTCCCCTTTCATCAACTCTTGCCCCGACATCCCAAGGCTGATCAACAAAATTATTGCACTCATTACCTCACCCTGCTAACATCTTTTGTCTCTACCTAAGCTTTCCCCATAGTCTTCCCTAACGAATCCATCTACCCCACCTCTGTCACTACTATTGACACACTCTTAATTACCCTGGATAGACTAGTCTTTGCCTACACCATTAGTTTGTCATCCAATAGCACCTACAATTCCAACTATGTTGTGCTCCCCATCAACATCATTAATGCTAACAATGGTGTTTCTTCCACTGTAACTCATGAACCCTTATGTTGTGTTTGTTCCAATCCCACATGACTTAGTTCACCTCACTCATAGACTAATGCTTGAAGTTTAGACTGATATACCAGTTCCCTTGAGGTTTGTCAACTATATTTTGCTCTCTATCCTTTCCTCACCCATCCTCCCTGGCTAACATCACCCTCCTATTGTGACTGATCTGGTGAGCTTGACATGCTTTCACTGACACACTTCCTTGGACTTCTTAATAAACTTAACAATTGTGTTATAGCCTTCACCTTGATTCACTTTGTCTGCATATTATCTGCCTATTTATGGTTATTACTCACCATGACACATAATTTGCTAACCTTACCACCACACCAATATCAAGTATACTTGCCACTCAGCTCTAACACTCAGACACCCTGATCCATGCTAACACATATCTTCTACCATAATCACACAATCCCACTACTAAATCATTGTTGGCACTACTAGACTCCTACATAGTTGCATCCACTAGGAATTGAACAAACTTGACACTATTGCACACAACTGTTAGCACTACTAATCTGTAAACAATGTTTTTTTCTACTATTATGAGCTTCTAGTACCTGGATGGATGTAGTTGACTAGAGGTACCATGTAGTCATGATATTTTATTTGCCTTTGATTTTTCACTATTTTTCTCCAATGATCCTTTGAATTTCTACATCATTGGTGTCCAATTGTAAGTGCCTCCTCTCACCTAGAAGGCCATGTGTACCTTGACCAATTTTGTATGATATCTTAGGTGAGGTTCTTTATTTGACATGTGACTGTTTGTGTGCCTATTTTCATTTATCGTGGCTATAACTTTTATTCTTAATAGTTATCATATCTTTTAGGTACATTGCCTTTTTTTGGTGGTACTTCTCAATGTGATACAATATTCATATCACCATAGCTAAGCTAGTGGTGGTTGTACTAGGTCACTTTATACTAAACCCTCTATGATGATAGTTATTTTGCATCTTTTTACAAATAGTAACAATTAGTTGCATTCATTTAGTTTGACTTTTTATCTTGTGTTCCTTAAAACAAATGGTTGGCCCAACATTCAGACAAGCTTAACAAACACCATTCAACAAAATGACTACATAGTTCAAGAAGGCTATCAAAAAACAAGACACAAAACAACATACTCATGCATGGTTAACACTCAACTATTGTGGACTTTATCTCATCACAACACGACCACCTTGCATCACACTTCATTCCCACATCTCATTTCTTCCACCTATTGCATTAGGTGACCTTCAAATCTCAAATAATTCTCATCACTAATTTCTCCTATTTTCACCTCATGTTACATTGTGCGACCTTTGAATCTCAAACAATTTTGGTCACTATTCATTACATCTTTAATCATATTTCATGCATTTGTTATTTCAAATCTTCTTACTTGGATCTCAGGTTTTATATGTGACTTTTGAATCTCAAATGTTGAGTCCCATTCGTTTACGTATTTTCATCTCTAGCACAATCATTTCATTCCCTTTTTCACTTGCATTCGTCTCATCTTCCCTCTTCTATTTTATCTCATTATTATCATCTCATACTTCATTGCATTTCCCCACATTTCACTTTTTGTACCACTTCATTTATCATTGTTCTTTCATATTCCTTTCATTCATCATTATCATTTCATTTCATCATTTTTCATATTTCATTGCCCTTAATCATATTTCACCTATCACATCATTTCATTCATCATTTTTCATCATTCTTTCTCGCTTCATTTATCATTATCATTTCCTCACTTTTCATTCATCATTTTCTTCCATTTTTAATTTTTTTTTTACATCATTTCATTTTATCATCTTTCTTTTCATTTCATTTTGTTTCTTATTACTGTTTCATTTCATCATGTTTAATTTATCCCTAGACTTATTTCTCATCCCATTTATCACATTTTATTTTTTCACTTGCATTTTATCACATTTTTTTCTTGTATCGTTTCATTGTCCTTTACCACATTTTATCACATTACATTCTATTTCAACATATCCTACCATCACATTTCACTCATCATTTCATTTTCCAATTTTTTCATCCATTCCTCATTTTACATTTTTTTCACATCCTTTCATTTCATTCATTACAGTTCTTCACATTTCATCTACTCACATTTTATTTATCATTCATTTCATTTCATTTTATCACATTTCATTTCCTCTTATCACATTTCATTTTAATACATTTCATTTATGCACTAATTTCATTTCATTCACTCATTACAATTACATCGACCCATATCATTTTATCACATTTCATTTAATTACATATCATTGCCTCATATTTTATTTCACCTCATTTTATTTTATCATATTTCTTTATTTCATTTCATTTCATCACATTTACATATTTCATTCCATCACATTTCCTTTTATCACACTTCATTTCATCCATTCCATTTCCTTTTCCTCACATGTCATCATTATTACTTTTCATTTTTACATTTTAGGTCATCACATTTCATTTAATCACATCACACCACATTTAATCACATTACATCTCATTTCATCACATTCCATGTCATTTCATTAAATTTCATTTACCTATATTTCATTACATTTCTATTCATCACATTTCATTTCATTTGTGCATCTCATCACCTAACATTTCATTCACACATCCCATTAGCACATTTCACTCATACATGTCATTTACCTACTTCATTCACTATCCACATATCATGCTATTCTATATACTACATTAATCATCCATAATGCATTAACATATAAAACTATCATATCAATCAAAACATGACATCACATGCATACAAGAGTCCTTGATACAACAAGTGCAATGTCAGCAGAATATCTCATAATTCAAAAGATTGAATCATATGTCAAAAGGATCACATCAATGAGAATATCAAAAAAATCACATCAACATGAAAATAAATAGTCACAAAGTATATCCACATGGACATCAATAGGTCCTCATAAATGCTACACATGATATGTCAATAAAAGTGTGATACAAAATGATACACAAATCAACCCTATGTCTCACCATTTGCATCATCGATCTATGTCTGCTCTGTAGGTCCTTGATCATTGGAGGCACTCCTCTCATCTTGAGGAGCCTAATTTATTACACCTATAATTGATGTGATAGGTATGGATGTGGCCATCTAACTAGTTGTAGCCCCATCTATCCTTGGTGGCAGTGGTGGTGTCAGTGTCATCGTGACAATAAAAACCTGTACAGTGCTTGCCAACTTGCTCATCCGTGCCTCCAGGGCACTCATCTGAGTCTCTATATCTGATGAACTAACTAGCATCTCTAGTGGTAGATTCTCCTATGGTGGTACCTATTTCTGCCCCTGTGGCTATAATCCCTATGCACTTAGAGTCAAAACCTATACCCACAACCTCTGTCTCCAAATAAACTACAGATCATCGAGTAACCTAGCCTTGACCTACTTTGTCATGATATGCCCAACATCACCTGCCCATTGGCTAGACCCTGCACCACTTCCTATACCTACCCTCATCCTCACCCCACCTTAGCTATGAATCCATCTTTGTCTCTTTGTCGGCCTCTACACTAGGCCTTGTGCAATAACCCTTGGTAGTGGTAACACTGCTACTCAACCTCTCCCTCCATATCTCCCCAGTATCCTCACTCCACCCCTAGCCCTACCTTTGGATCATCCTTAAGAACTACCCCTCCCTCACCCACCCTAATCATCCCTATCACCCCTCCACTTGACTACTCATTGATAATAGGAATAGGCTCTACTGAATCTTTTTACCTTGAGAATGGGTGTTCTCTGAACCATCGTGCATAGTCACCCTCCATCCCCATGTTTGCCTCTCCATCCCTCAATGCCCATACTTGTGGTGTCTCTATCATTTGCAAAAATGCCTCTCCAAAGGCCTCATTCTTCAATGTTGGCCCCCATACTAGCCTCTCTAACTATACTTGAGCATAATGCACTAATCCCTATGGCATGCCCTATCACCACCCAAACTATCTCACAACTTGCCTGAAGCAAAATCTCTCTATCACTGAGAAAATCTGACTAAAAAAATATTATGGACTAAAGAAATACACCATATCCTCATCATCCTTAGCCCATGCCTCTATAAACCTGTATGGCCACCATACAAGCTCATCAAGGTCATCAAAAATCTGATGCAAATTGTGTGCATAAAAGTGTCACACTCCTATAAACCATTATTCTTGAGAGAACCCATGGAAGAGGGAGTCTCAAGACTTAGCTTATAGCTCTCTATCTATGATGTGAAAAGGCTATGAGATGGTGGCTCTCAAATGAACCAAATTATACAACCCTTGCAAGATGTACCATAGAATGAGAGATTCAAAGAGTAGAGGCAAGAGTGACAATACCCAAGAATCTAGAATAAAATGCAATGCAAATGCAAGCTATTCTAAATGAAATGCAAGCTAACAAAGAGAACTAAGCTAAAGCATAAATGAAACTAAGCTAAAAAGTATGTCATAATGTAATTAGAATGAGAGCTAAGCTAAAATAAAATAATGCAAGAATGCTCCAAGTCTCCAAAATCACCAAGAAAAATTTCAACATAACAATAGTATGAGAGACTAAGCTTTTTTTGAATGAGGAGAGAGCCCTCCATTTTAAATAAAAATAGACAGTAGAGATTAAGAGGCAAGATGAATGTAATCAAGGGTGGAGTTTGAAAGTGGGAGTGATCCATGTGCACAACCATCTCAACCAATCACAATTAATGGTTGAATTTTGAGAGGGTTTGAAATGTGTGGAGGATAATTAAAGTTATTTTAAAAATAGAAGATTCCTCTCACATAGGAAATTGTGCATTCATGTGTAGACAAAATGCCTTTTCTTTTGTTTCTAAAATAGGAAAAATTCTTTATGTGTGCACACTTAAGATAAGAGATGAGTGGGGAATTTTATTTAATTAAAAGGGGGACATGTTCTTTTAATTAAATATGAACTTGGGAAAAAGTGGTCATACCATAGGTTATAATCGAATAAATAGATTTTTGAGGATTTAATAAAAAATAACCAGTAGATAAATTATGGAAAAATGCTAGAAAGGGGGCTCATAGTCTAGATGACCATTTTTAGTTGATTACATTTGCCCCTCTTTAACTAATGTGTGATAAATTTGGGAATGCATGATGTCAAAGAATACATAATCCAAGTAGGTAACAATAGATAGAGAGATCTGATTATGAAGAATAAAATGCAGAAAGATATAGCAAGTCCTAAATGTACAGTCTGATAGTGATAGCACTAAACACTAGGATAGAGATGATATAAGAACTCAAGAAGAGTACTAAAACCAAGAAAAAGTAGATAGATCAAGAGAAAATAGATAGTTGTAGAAGAAAGAAATTTGCAACAATGATAGAATATTCATGCCCCCTTAGAATTGAAATCAAAATGAGATAGAGGAGATGTAGAAATAAGCTAGATTTATCAAATTAGGAGAAAGAAAAGTTCATGATGATAGATAAGAGATTAAGACCAAAGAGTGACCACTAAGAAATGAAGATATGCCCTAGTTTGATTGACTTTGACCAGGAAAGATAAAGCATAAGAAATAGGTTAAATAAAGAAGAAAGATGAAATAGAAATGAAAGCAAAAAGTGGAAGAGAGTAGAAATGATGAAGAAATAAAGAAATAATGATTTCCCCAACAAGATTCAAAGATTAAGCCTCAATAGGTCAGCCAACTACATAGAAGAAGGAAGAAATTTTGAGTAGCAAGATGAACCCAAATTTGGATTTTGATCTTGAAAATGGATCCAAGATGTCAAGATTAGAAAAGATAGGTCAAAAGAATAGATAAGGTGGTAAGATAGAAAAGAAGAGATAAGATAAGATTGAGAAGAGGTAAGAAAAGGATGAACATAGTTAGCTAACACGTCCATGAAATATAAACAAGAGAGCTCTCTCAACATGCAAAATGCAAAGCTAAGCTAGAATGAACCCTAGAATGCAGGCTAGTATGAAAAGGTGCAATTGCAAGGGTTACATAAGTAGGTCCTAGTTTTTATCATCGAGCCTTACTAGGGACATCATAAGATCATACAATCATCACTAGTAAAACTATGAGGATATGAATATGATCTATGTCAAATAGAAATGTGGGAATCTAACTTAAACATCAAAGACATATAGGTAAAGATGTGTAATGAAGTTAGACTCCCTAAGTTTAAAATAGCAAGATTACACCTATATCAAGGTATAAGAAGCAAGATAACCCCTAACTACAATCTTGCAAAAACATACAAGGATGATACATTGTAAGTCCAAAGTGTTAATAGAACAAGCATGAATGCTCAAAACACTATAGATGAACAAAGTATACCCACAAGTAGAAATCAAGAAATCATGCCCCATGCCCCTAGTCTTCTAGTCAATGACATCCAAAGACTATTACGGAGGGAACATATAGCAAAGAAATCAGCATAGACATCACACAAAGAAAATAAAGATCAACATAGTTTAGTCATTAAAGTGTTTAAATGCCTATGTGTAAGTCATTGGGTCATTTCTTCAAGACTTGATTCTAATAGTGAGAAATATCATGGCATTAGAGACCCTAGGTAAACTATCTGAAAAGTGTTGATAAACACTTGATGTCAAGTTGGGGGTAGTGTTGAGAAACATTGTTGTGTAAGTTGCTAAAGAAACCCCAATGCATAAGGAAACTCTCAAATAAGCTAAGTAGTTGTGCCCTCGAGACGAGGACAAGAAACAATCCCAAGCTAGGAAGTGAAATGGGTGATTTAGATTGATAGACATAGGTGTGACGGTCTCAAGCACCGCCTGTTTCTAGGTTTTCACCACTTGGTAGATTTTTTCAAGACTTTTTTTTTTTTTTTTTTGTATTTTTGTATTTTTTGAGTTTTTTGGTGATACATCAAAGTGCCTATTGCTAGATTTTACTAAGATGATCATTTTTTTCAGGACATTTTTTTGATTTTTAGAAAATTTTCAGCATCATTTATGATTTTTTAGAATGATTTAGAGATTACTAGTTCTGAAACAAGATCACATCATTTTCCCCCAATGTCTAGCAAGGTGTATAATATGGAGTAGGAAGTTAGTGGATAGACAGAGATGGATAGGCAAGGAATATGATGTGAGTGAAAGTGATCCTCAAGGATTGACTCCTTAAGAGTACTCAACCTAGGGAAATATAGCCAAATGAATAAGGTTTTGGATAGAAATGGAAGCAATGAGCAAGATAAAATATAGGATAAGTAATGAAATCCACTAACTGAGATAGCATATGGGATAAGTAATGGAAGCCAATAAGTGAGATAACATGAAGTGTGTAGTCTAAAAGAGTAGCCATGTCAAGAGATCTATGAGAACCATGTTTTAGTTATTGTGATCAAGACCAAGGGGTCAACTAGATAGGATATCAATGGGATAGAGCAATAAGAATAAAGTTGGATATTAAGGATGTGAATGAATGAGAAAGCACAATAGATAATCTCATGGATAAGATAGCCAATATGCAAGGATAGCTCAACAATGTCAATATCAAAGAGGAAGAGGGAAAAAGGGATACATGGATGATGGAAGAATTATGCATGATGCCTGTTTACTAGATTTTTATCATGGTACTTATCCAAGGTGCCACAAGAAGTGGTTCTCACCATAGGGTGAATTTATTTCTCCTTACTTTTGCTACCAGGGTGCCACAAGAAGTGGTTTTCACCAAGGCACATTTTATTTTTTGAATTTTTATCTTTTTGCTTTTTGAATTTTTAGAAAGAGCTCAAGTTATTTGAGTGTAGATAGTGCTCCTATAGGAAAGGTAATTCATAATAAGCCAAGACCATAGAAAGGTTTTCTCAAAGATGCTGAAAGGGTGATGAAAGAGAAATGGTAATAGGAAGAGTATATGGAGGATAAGAGTTCATGTATAGAAAGTAAGTGTAAGCTTTAGAGAATTTCATGAGGGTAGATAAAATATTGGACAAGATCAACATTAACACACACCTTGAAGGGTGTTGGAATGATGTAGGAATCATGGATGAAATAGCTTGAAGTTTAGATGTATGGGGTGGTAGAAGAGATTTGGAAAAAAGTGGAATGGAAGGTTTTGGAATATTTTTAGGAATATTTTTGGAAGAAGAAGGAATGGAAGCCTTTGGAAGCTTGAATGTCAACTTTGATTTCTTTTCAATGTTCAAGTCTTTCAAGAGAGACTTGGGAATCCATATAGCTTTAGATTTTCCTTTGGATACTTTAGAACACATTTCTTAAATAATGGGTTTAGGAACCCATATTTTATTTGATTTAGCTTTTTTAATAGTGTACCTTTGTGGTCTCTTTTGTGCATTTTCCTTTTTAGCATTCACATGTCATTTAGACGGGACATAGTGATCTTCATTTTTCAATGGATTCTTATGTTTATTCTTGCTTCCAAAAGACTTGGGATTTGTGGATGAATAAAGATGATATGACTGGTTTAGATGGACAAATGGGTGTAAATTCATTAAGGATGAGTGCCTTTGTTGATATTGAGGTATGATGGGAGAGCTAGGAGTGGAAAATGTAGGAGATGAAGGAACATAAGGTCCCAATATAGATGGAAGGTTTGAAGGCTTTAGCTTTGATGGATAAGGACCGAGGATAGACTTTGGATATGAAAATGGATAGTGAAAAGGATATCAACATCTTTAGAGTGAGAAATATAGTCAAAGCCATCAATAGACTCATGAATAGATTTGATAGGAACAACATTTTTAATAGGATCACTTGAAGCTTGAGCATAATTTTGAAGTGGATATGGAGATGTAGAACATGAGGGAACACTTTGATCTTGACAAGTAGCTTTGGATAGCATAGGAAGAGAACTTTTCTCATAATTTTTAGTAAGCTTAAGGGAGATAATGTAAGTGGTATCTTCATCATACTTGGGGGATGGAAAATATATAGAATATGAAGGGGTGAAATTTTGAAGGAGATGAAAGGGTGCTTGATCTTGATCTTTCTTGAAATTTATAGTTTTTTCTTTTTGAGAGTCTTCTTGACATGGAGCCACTTCCAAGGACAAGGGAGAATGAAGAGGGAGTGGAGTAGTACTTGGATCTTTAGGCTTAGTAGCATGGAAAAGTTTTGTAGCCAAGTGAAGGTTAGCCTGAGTTTCTTTTAGAGTTAGGCCTTGAGTATAGGCATAGGCATAGTGTACATGAAAAGCATTAGGTTCTTTATTTGATAGAGGCATGTTGAAAATATTTGAAACATTGGGAGGTGCATGAGTGTTAGAAGAAGTGGAGGTATCAAGGAAATCATCACTAAACATAGGTTCATTAATATGATCTTTCTCAAGAAAAGTATCCTCATAAAATGAGTATTAGAGGTATCAATAATCCCATTATCTATAAGACCTTAGATTTTATGTTTCAGCTCAATGCAATCTGAAGTACTATGCTCGTTATATCAATGATAAGCACAATAGATATCCAAGAATGGATTTCCATATGAGATAGACTTAGGTAACATGATGAGCTTGGTGTTAAGAAGTGTTTGCAAAGTGTCATCATAATAATCTTCCAAGGTAGAAAAAGTTCTATCAAAAGTATGTCTAGAGTCCTTTTGTTGTTTTTCTAGTGAATGGTATACATCCATGTTTTCATCATTGTCTTGGTCAAAGATAGGTCCGTCATGATAGCTTGGAATAGGATCAAAGGGGGTACCACTTTCTTTCTCTCTAAGGAGGTCTTTAGATCTAAAAGATGAAGACATTTGATGTCTTGGAGTAGAATATGTAGACCTTGAAGAAGATGAACCATGTGTATGTAAAGGTCTTAAGGGAGATTCATTTAAGAATGAAATATTCTCCTCTAATCTATTCTCATATTTAAACTTCATTTCTATCATACACTTAGAGAAATGAAGGTAAGAAAGATAATTTGTCTCTTCTAGTTCTTTGTATTGAGTGTATAGATCTTGAAACTTTTTAGTGTCATGGAGGATATCATGATCATCTAGCTTTGGTTGAGGTTTGGTAGCACAAGGTTTGAATGCCATTGTGGTAGATATATAATAAAGAATGAAGAAGACTAGAGGAAGCTAAGAGGGTGACACAAGATAACTTAATGTCCAAACTAGAGAGGTAGAGTGTTCACTTACCAAAATAGTAAAGATAGATTAAAGTAACTTGTCAAGAAAGTGTCCAAGAAGGTTACAACACTAGTGACTCAAGTCAAGATCTAGGAAAAAAGACAAATATCCAAGTAGATAGAGCAAGCAGGGTAACAAGTGAACAACTTTCCCAACCTAAGAGTGCAGTCAAGAAATCAAGGTAACTATTTTAGTAAAAAGATAACTAGCAAGCAGACATAGACCATGAAGATAGAGAGACCAAGAGCACTAAGACCAAAGAGTCACTTTAAGCATGTTCAAGCACTAGAGACATAGAAAAGAAAAATTAAATGATGAGGCTCCCCTTAGCAAGAAACACAAGGAAAATTTTAAGGCTTGATGCTTTGACTTGGTTGACAAAGTTTGACAATAGTTGATAGCATAGCAAGTTTGATGTTCAAAATAAATTTCTTTCCAAGCAAGATAGTGACACATGGAGTAGTCTTCAAACGATCAAGAAAGGGACAATAAAACCTTGCATGGTACAAGAATATGTGAGGTCTTAAAAGAAATGCCTAGAACTATCATCATGTGTATGTTCAAAAGATTTCCATAGGTGTGGCACATTCGATAAAACATCAAGCAATATCTACCTAAAAGTCACAGTTCACTACTCAACAACTTGGCCCATGCTTGATGCTCCTTTTCCTCACACCAATGGTTGCCCACAAGATATAGGCTTTTTCATGGAAGTGCCAGAAGCATAACCAAGGGAACATAGATGGCGAGTGTGAAATCTTGGGTTGATCTGGGTAGTCCACTAGGATCAATCCTTGCACCAAGAAGTTGAGCGAAAAAATAGGGTAGCTACTAACCTAGGGTGTTTAGAAAGGGCTTCCATTCATAATGTTCCTTTTTCACCCAATTAATGCACACTCCAACTTGTGGTGGGTAAAAAACCTCATAGTCACAAGAGCACCTTAAGCATTCTTTCCTAGTGATCTTCTCATTGTCAAAATCCCATAAGCAATCACACTACATGAAGATAAAAACTACGTCTACCAAGGTTTTGTGTCCTTGATAGTCTTGAGTTTATAGTAGGTTTGAAGAGCTAGGTATTAGCTTGCCCCCACTTGGGTTGTTCCTCTCAGGTTGTCCAAGAGTAGGCCCTCTAAAGGATCTTAACTACTACAAAATGGATCCACTCTCAAGGGTCAAGATTTTTGATTCACCTCAAGAGTGAAGAGAATACTCTCCTACCTCAATTGCTTCCCCCATACACGCCAAGAAGATTCAATTATCTACTTGCTTTCAAAATCCAAATGTGGGTCAAGATTTTTGATTCATTGCAAGGGTGAAGAGCATAATTTCCTATCACCAAAGAACCTCAATCACAAGTTTAATGTGCCTATGAAATGAAATAAAATCGTAGAGTGCCACACATGGAATAAAAGAAATACAAGAAAGATTTATTTTTATGCTTTGGGCAGCCCTACAAACAATCGTTAGTAGCCCTTGTGCATTTGAAGCTTTGACATGCATTATTTTTAGCAATGAAAATGAGAAAATCCTTGTAAAGAAACCAAGGTTAGGGCATAAAAAACAAGTAATACCTGCAACAAAAAGTGGTTAGTTGTCTCAAAGATTCAAGTTATCTTCCAACCAAGTGTATGCAAAGAAAGTGCAAGCTAATCATAAATGCTCTCATTTTTACTCTTTGCTTTTGACCTAGCCAACAAGATTGTACTTTTTTCTATGATTTTGGATCCAAAATAGAAATGAAAACTAGAGAGCTTTCCAAAAATGCAAGAAATTCAAATAATCTGTTCATTTATGCCCTAGGGACCCATTTTGTCAAAACAAACCAAATTTATCAAATCAAGTTTTTGATCCTTAATATGACCTCAAAATTTAAAACACAAAGAAAGTACCTCCTGTAGAATTCAAAAAATTTATTGAAAATGTAAGTTTTTCTAAAAAAGTCACTAATTTGTGACCAAAAATGATTTTTTATGAAAAATAAAGAAAAATTCATAACTAATGCAAAAGAAGTCAAAATGATCTAAAAATTGGACTGAGACATCTCAAACACATAGTAAGCCTAAAAAACCAATTTCAAAACCAAAATCCAAGTGGTTTAGGAGATATAATCAAATCTTCAAAAACCTAGGGTTTTGTCCTTCAAACTAATCTACATATGGATTAGCCTCAAAACCAAAGTGAGAAATCTACAAAACCACTTGATTAGATCTAATATGCTGCTTTAAAAAACTAGAAGTGAGAAATGAAACCAAATAGAGCTAGAAACTTGTTTCGAGCCCCATGGTGGGTGCCAAAAATGTGTGCATAAAAGTGTCACACTGCTATAAACCATTATTCTTGAGAGAACCCATGGAAGAGTGAGTCTCAAGACCTAGCTTATAGCTCTCTATCTATGACATGCAAAGGTTATGAGATGGTGGCTGTCAAATGAACCAAACTATGCAACCCTTGCAAGGTGTACCATAGAACAAGAGATTCAAAGAGTAGAGGCAAGAGTGCCAATATCCAAGAATCTAGAATAAAATGCAATGCAAATGTAAGATATTCTAAATGAAATGCAAGCTAACAAAGAGAACTAAGCTAAAGCATAAATGAAAGTAAGCTAAAAGGTATGCCATAATGTAAGTAGAATGAGACCTAAGCTAAAATATAATAATGCAAGAATGCTCCAAGTCTCCAAAATCACCAAGAAAACTTGCAGCATAACAATAGTATGAGAGACTAAGATTTTTTAAAATGAGGAGAGAGTCCTCCCTTTTAAAGAAAAATAGATGGTAGAGATTGAGAGGCAAGATGAATGTAATCAAGGGTGGAGTTTGAAAGTGGGAGTGATCCATGTGCACAAGCATCTCAACCAATCACAATTAATGGTTGACTTTTGAGAGGGTTTGAAATGTGTGGAGGAGAATTATTTAAAAAAAAAAATAGAATATTCCTCTCACATAGGAAATTGTGCATTCATGTGTAGACAAAAATGCCTTTTATTTTATTTTTAAAATAGGAATAATACTTTATGTGTGCACACTTAAGATAAGAGATGAGTAAGGAATTATATTTAATTAAAAGGGGGACATGTTCTTTTAATTAAAAATGAACTTGGGATAAAGTGGTCATACCATAGGTTATAATTGAATAAATAGATTTTTGAGGATTTGATAAAAAATGCCCATTAGATTAGTTATGGAAAAATGCTAGAAAGGGGGCTCATAGTCTAGATGACCATTTTTAGTTGATTACACCAATCTGCCACTCACATATCAAGCAAGTGATAGGTAGATACTCCCATGTCCATATATGTAACAATACTACCCTTGCTGATAGTGACAAGGCACCTGAATACACAACCTGATGCAAATCATGATACAAATGAGCCAATATACAACTACCCCATGGAAATCTCTACGATTTCTCAATCATATCCTATATGATACAACCCCCTCTGATTAGACATTTGTGACCTCATCTATCTAGTAACAAAAATCCCCCTATTAGTTTAACCAATATAGCTGGCAATGGATCACACTGTAACATTTGTAACCACAAAACGTTGTCATCTTGTCATACCCAATTACATCTTTGAATATTGTCCCATTTTTTGTTTGATTGTAGTATACCAAATCTCCCACTGTCGAGATCTAAAATATCTAGTATACATCCTTAGGGGTAATAGTCATCTTCCCCATGGGAATGTGCAAGGTGTTGTGGTCTAAGAGCCACCACTTAGCCACAACTGTCAATAACGCTTTGTTCACCGAGGACTGAGGCATATGTAGAAAATTTGTAAATTCAAATCTCTCCATAACCTAACACTCCTTGATAAATTTTTTTCTTATAGACTCCAATGGCTAGGGATACAATCCTTGCACCATGAGCTAGTTATGCTCATGTACCTGTTCATCAAACAATCAAACAACAACATAAATCTTGTATCATCGGTGGTTATTTTACATCAATCAATTGTTGATTATCTAGCTAGTCAGCTAATGGTTCTATTGTGGACCTATTATTTGTCCTACTTTGTATCCAGAGCTGGACATGTTAGTTACCCTACTCTATATCCTGAGGGGGGGCACTATTTTTCACCTATTTGACATCAATTGATTGATCCTATACTTCACCCTATGAACAAGAAATCCCTATTGTTGGACCTATTATGAAAAATTACCATCAAACATACTCATGATCAAGCTTTCTACACTCAATCAATGCAACATACCTATTCATGCTATGCAAACCTCATAAGTGTTATTATAAAGCTTAAATGTGTTGCAAAAGTTGTTTGCATTGTCTTATGTATCAAATGCACAGAAGTCAATGAAAGTGCTATATTAATCTATGGATGTGCCAAAAAATGAAAATACACCACTATCATGTTTCTATGCATTCTTTCAAAAATGCAAAAGTGCTATCTAAGGAAAAGGCGCTATGAGATAAGTTATATGTGCTAAAATGTACACTTCCAACACAAGAGTTACCCTAACCAAACCTACAAACTCATATGCACTATTTGATGCTCCACATGCACTTCAGGTTACTTCAAATGCACTACAACAATCTACATATGCACTATTTTATCTTCTTATGCATTATTTAGTTGTTAACCTAGGGTTTTAAAGGTACCATTTTGGCACCCAAATGCACTACTATATACGTCAAATACGTTAAAAACAAGTAAAAGTGCTACATAAAACATCAAATGCACTAAAATAATCAAAATACAAAATTCATAGGGACATTCCATACAAAAATTGGAAAAATGCATGTAAACATCTAAAAATCTTAAAAATTGAAGATCTCAACAACTTACTAGTCGACCATAGTCGACTAGCCACTCGTATTGACAACCCTTCTCGAACTTATGCTCACACAAAAGGACAACCATCTTCACAGGGTTTGAGCTCCAAGTCACAATTAGAAAAAGGGGAATGTGAAAATGAAAGGTGAAAATGGTCTTTGACCTATTTAACCCCCCTTAGGGCATTTTTTTGACCTTTTCAGACATTATAAGCCCTTTTTATAATTTTTTTCAGCCAAAATTTTCTCGAACATGGTTTTAATCAAACATAACCTATGTGACATCCATTCCAAATTTCCTATCTATTAATTTAGAAATAAAATTGGACTCTCAATATTTTTACACATCAAATTTTCCAATTTCATTTCTAAGGGGACAATATATCCATATCAAACTAAGGCATCCAAACTAGGGCATAATTTTTTTCTAAAATATAAAAAATGTCCTACCACAACCAAATTTTAAACATCAAATCAAAAAAAATTGGGGTATCTAAGCAAAACATCACAATATCAAACATCGAATCGACAAAATCAATGACAATTAGACATCAAGTCATCAACAATCAGACATTATATCAACATCACAACATCAAAAAATCATTGATAAAATGCCCAATCATCAGAACTTGACCTAAAATCAGAGAATTATGATAGTATTTGAACTAATATGCTTCACATATTAGCTCAAAGAGGGGCATTTGTAGACACCTAAAAATTGACAAAGACCTTGTAGACACCCAAAAATTGGCAAAGACCTAAACAAAACAATTTCAATCAATCACCACATATTAAGGATTAAATCGAAGGAACACAAGAAAATTTCAAATCAATCATGACATCAAGTCATTAATCAATCAATCAAATATCAAATCAAAAGGAATTAAATCACTTTAAAAGAGGAAAAGCAAGTCATAAATTATAAAATGAAATAAAAAAAGGAAAAAGGAAAAGACAAAAGTTGAAAATAAATGAAACATTTATTAAATCAATAAATCTATTTATCTCATGAAAGTGAAAATCCTCCCTTTTACATCTAAAAGAATTGAAAATTCCTCTTTAATCATCACAAACTAAGTTTTTTGGAATTTTCATCTTGATGCCTTATGAGATATTTATAGTTTGACCATTACCCTCCAGTCAAAAGTGAAATCTTGATCTTTACCCCAACCCCTTCTGAAATCATATAAATAGGAGGGAAATTCAAGAGCTAAAGGACCCCAGTTTTAGGCATCTACACTATAGGAACATTTTGAGTTATCATCTTTCAACATTGTCATTATAAGGAATTCATGTCATTTTGATAGCATTTTAGCATTCTTTTCATGTTATTTAGTATCATTTAACACATGTTTTGTCTATTGCATACTCATATCATAGCATTCTAGGGTTATTATAGCCATATCATCTACATTTTGACATAGACCTTGCATACATCTTTGTAGATCTACATTCATAGCATACTCTTGTTCTAGAAATGTCACTGAGATGTAGGTCTAAGAGAAATATTAGCGGTTATAGTTGGGGAAACATGGGATGTTCCTAGAGTCTCTATTTGACAATGATTTCTTGGGTCTAGATTAGTTCATTTTCATTCTATTTTCACTCTTATCTAAGGTCTCATGAATGCAGGAATCCACTATGTATACTATTGTTGGTCAATTCAATAATGGAAGCCTCTATTTTGTTGACTAGTTGTTTAACCTCCATCTTCCTATCTTGGAAGATTATTATATTCCTCTCCTTCCATAGTTCCCATGAACTATGGAAGGAGAGGAGATCCATATGTAGTGAAGGATATTATTAGATCATAAGAAGGGCCAAGTCATGGAAAAACTAATAATATAATTTAGGAGAGTTTAGCTCCAACCTAATTAGGAACACAACCATTGCCAAAAATGGTTACAATAAGGACAATTAAGTAAGAGATGATCATTTTTCTCCTTTGACTCGCATAGAGGTTATCTACTCAAGTCCCTAGAATCTCATTCTTCTAAGCCTTTCTATTGTGAGGACTCTCTTATGGAGGACAACCCAAGTGAACACACCAACTTTGGGTAGGAAAAACTTATCCCAACATAATTTTAATAGAAGAGGGATCTTCACATGAACCTGAGAGGACTCTAAAAAATTGTAACATTTCTTGGAATTTTATTTCCCACTATTATTGACATCCTAGATAAGAACATCCTTAACACTCTTGAATGATACTTTCTTGGAATGAAGTAATTTCTATAGAAGTAACCTATCTCTTGAGGGGAGACCCTCTCTAGCTAAATCCTTCCAATGCCAACCAAGTATTGAGCCTTTGAACCCCATCTTGCTTCTAAATACTCCATATAATTGGTCTGAGAAGGTAATTTATCTAGGGATTTATAACCTCCCCAAGAATCATGTCAGACCATTTTCCAGGTTCCAAGTGAGTTTATCCTAGATTATAGATCTATATTTGATCATAAAATTCCATAGTCTCAAACCCCTTGGAGGATTGACCTCCCTAAAGAAATTAAATGGGTTAGGGGAAGACAAGTATTTGTGGGTTAAAATCACAACCCACTTTATATGAGGGTGTTTCAACATTCTTGAAACTAAATTGGCTCCTAAAGCTATCCCTTGCACTTTAATATTCTTGATACTTGCCCCCCTAAATCCTTAGATATATAGACCTGATCCCAAGCTAAAAGGGGAAAATTTCTTTCTCAGCACTACCTTTTTAGAAGAATGTTCTCAAGTGTCCATTATTTTTATTGAGTTTACAATTTAGAAGGTCAATGCAAGAATGTTGATAGATAGATTAGGAAGATAAAACTAATTGAACCAAGGTCTTCCTCCCAACTATAGAGAGCATTTCCCTATCTAACCTATAGTTTTCCCCTTTAATTTATCTATAATCAGGTCCCAAATCTTAGTAGTGTTGAAAATAGCTATTCAATTATATATTTTCATTGATGTTACACAAATTTCAAACTCTAACCAAGCACGACTAGTATTAGCAAGCTTAGTCAGACACCTTAGAAGATTCCAGTATTAGTTGAGCAAAATTTGGAAGGAATTGAGTTACATTGGTCATCAAAGGAAGCTAGTATAAACTGAGTAATGTTGCTCAATGAAGAGAGTTAATTTTAACCTAGTTAGGTCAATCATCAAAGGTAGTTATGCGTAAACTAAATGATTAGTCGAGTGTTAGCCAACTATCAACAAATTTATTTTGTTAATTAATTGGTTAATACAACTTGACCAAATGGATGTCAAATTTTTAGATGGAAGGGTATTCAAGCCAACTTAACATTGAGTATTGTATATAATTAAGATCAAGTTGTGGATTGAATCAAGCAATTGAGAACAATGTAAAATGAAGCAAAATGAGAAGGATATATAATTAAGGATAGATCATCTGATTTAGAAGACTGAGATGCAAAGAATATTTTGATCAAGAAGGATCAAGAGGATAAACCATAATAATGATCTAAATATGCAAAGTTAGTAGCTTCACCAATTAGGTCAATCATTTTTGCTCTCTAACAACTATAGCAATGAAGAAATTTCTTAATAGAGTTGGCTTAACAACCCTTTTGTAAATGCTCTAACAAGGTGGCATTTCTAATTGAAGTGTCTGAAGACCTCTTACAATTCCACTCCTAATAGGGTGATTCAAATCCTCTAAGAGGATCACACGTAACCATGTGTTTTGTAACCTATAATAGGGTTGACTCCTATTAGAGTTTACTTTAGAAGAGTGAAAATTTGTAACTAGTTGCATTGAAAGTTTTCCCAGATTGGGTTTCCACATTAAATCTTGATGTCTCATGTGTTCATGTTATTTTCTTAATGCTTTATGTTTCTACAACTAAGTTACTAAATTTTAATAGACACTAATATCTCAAGACTACTTTGTTAACCGAGTTTCATTAAACATCTAGTTCTAACTGAGCTGAGAAATGATTTGGTTTATTAAGTGATAAATTTGTAGTGACATCTAAGGGGCTTGGAAATGTTTTTGTAGTAACTAATTCACCCCTCCCCTCTTAGTTACTCCTTTCATTTCCAACACATAGATCATTCCCTAAAATATAAAGGTAACCCCAAATATTTATAGGAAAGGGAACCTTTATTGAAATGAAAAATTGTAAAAATTCTCTCTTCCATGATAGTCTGGATATTAAAGAAGAATATATTTGATTTATCTTTATTGATTTCCTGACCCAAATCTAGAGAGTATTATGTTATAATGTTACATAGAATGATGGCTTCCTGAAATGTACTTTGTCCATAAAGCTTGGTATCATCTATAAAATGTTGGTGTGTAGTTAGATCAAGAGTACTAGTGGTGGGAATGCCCTTAAAAAACCAAAATAATCTAGCCCTATAGATAGATCTCCCTAGAGAATATTCCATTAAGATAAAAAGGAAGGGGAAGATATCTCCTTGTCTTAATCCTCTTAAGATATTAACAAAATCCTATAGGAGCACTATTGACTAAGATAGAGAGTTTCAAAATTGATATACATTCAAAGATCATATTAATTCATTATTTCAAAAATCCATAGTCTTCCAAATATTTTCCTTAAAATATCTAGTCTACCCTATCATAAGATTTTTTAATGTCTAATTTGATGAGCATGCTTGGTGTCTCATTATTTTGGATATAGATACTTAAACCTCCTACTTATAATTATATTGTAGAAGTAACTTATTTTGACCAGGGAAGATAAGTTTGGGAATACTTACTAGGAAATCATGCTAAGCCTTGAGGTTAGAACTCACTGAGTTGTTGTAAATATCTACAAAATAAGATATGGTCTCTAAATCAATTTCTTATGAGGATTGTTTTTGAATACCATCGACTTCTCTAATGGAATTTATGTGATCAATTATTCATCTTTTCTTAGAGCTATTATGGAAGAAAAAAATTATCACCTACTTCTAACCATGTTTCCTTCTATTATTGTCTCCAAAAAAGCTCTTCCTTGGCAAGGATTTGTTCATATTGTTGTATTAGATTTTTTTCTTGTAGGAACTCGAGTTCACCCATCTCATGTTCTATAGCTTCATTATTGAGAAATTTGAAAATTTCTTCTATATCTAGCTTATCTTCAAAGATATTTCTAAAGAAGTCTAAGTTCCATTCTTTCAATTTTTCATTTAATATTTTTCAATTTGCTGACTATCTAGAATAGTTTAGAGCTCGATACTTTTATCACTTTCCCCCATTGCTTTATCAACTTCATGGAACTATCACCTTTGAGCCACATCTATTCAAACTTGAAAGGGAAATTTCTAGGGCATTTATCCTCCAAGATTTTAAGTTCCACCAAAAAATGATTAGTCCCTAAAATGGGTCTTACTATAGAATGGAAAGAGATCAAAAGGGATGATAGATCCCAATGGATGAGGAATCTATCCAATTTTTTTCTATATTACTAAACCCCTTTTTTGTGTTTTTCTAAGTAAAGAAATTAGATGATTATTCCATTTCTATAAGACCCATCCTATTGACCCAATAAAAAAATTCCTTAGAAGTAGAGAAAAAGGACCTAATTCCCCACTCTTTTTTGATGGATGAAGGATCACATTGAAATCTCCTCCTAGGATGGAAATTCCTTCTTCTCTTAGACCAATCCTCTCTTCAAGTTTCTTCCACATCTTAGATTTCCCCTGGTATTAATTAGACCATAAATATTAACAAGATTATAATGGATCTTAGATCTTATACCTTTAATTGATCCATAGATGTAGTTTTTATGAAATGTTAAAGAAGAGATTAACACATTCCTAGGGTCCCATAGAACAACAAGACCTCCTTAAGCTCCCTAAGCTAGGGACTCCCTAGTTTCTCTCCATCCTAAAGACCTTCTAAATTTATCCATATCATCTTTGGCTTATTTACTTTATTAAAGAAGAATAATATCAAGTTTAATGAAAGTGACACAACTCTTTAAAAGTCACTTATTGTTAGGATAACTAAGGCCCCTAACATTCCAAGTTAGGACATTTATAATGCTAAGGGAAGGACCTTCCCTTTCCTAGCATAAATTAATCAAATTTTCTTGTCCTCTAGCTACTCCATCCCTACTCCTAAAATCATTAAGGGAATTGCATCCTCTTTCGGAGAAGACTTAACAATGGTATGGTAATGGCCTACCTGGAAGAGACGATTCAAGAGTTAGGGAACCTGATGCATCATCCAATAGAAGTTCTTGGTCCAAATTACCCTTATTTTCATTTAGAGTTGAGGGAATCTTCATCTTCTTCATCCTCAAGAACCAACTTGATCAAGGTTGATTTCTATCTTAGAACTTCTTCTTCATCACAAATTTCATCAAAAAACTAGTTCATGAGATCATCCACTACCATATTATTCAAGTCTTCCACCAAAGTATTAATATTTTTCTCAACTCTCTTAGGAGAGTCACATGTTCCTACATGTTAATTAGCTAATTAATCATTAGTTATTTCTAGTTCTTGATCTCATTCTATTGTATAACTATTATCTAGAGGAGCCTAACTAGTTTGTGGGGAAGAGGGATCTTCTTCCCTGAGGGTTTTTGGTTTGACAATAACTGACTTCAACCAGGGAGGGAAATATTTGATTTCTACTTCCTCCCACTCTTCTACCATTTGAAATGAAAAACTTCCACCATCTTCATTAAGGTTTATTTGAACATTAGGGAGAGCTTGTGGCATGTCCTAGTTACTAGGACCTAGGGAAAAGATTTAACTAGTTTTGTTTCCTCCTTAGAGAATTTTGTTACTATACTCAACTCAACCAACATGATTCTACCATTAATATTAATATCAAGTGGCTCAATTTTCTAGACATTAAACATCTAACTTTAAAATAATTATTGGATTGGAACTATTAAATCTCAATTTAAGAAAGCCCTTAAAAGACCCTAATTTATTACCTATATATCTAAGTGTATCCTTACTTTAAAGTTCAATTCAAAGATTTGAAAGCATAAACACCTTCTCTACTTCAAAATTTATAGAGTTTGTAGGATCAAACAAGTATCTCCAATCAATTTTTTTTTTTGAAAGGATAGCCATTTAAAACTAGGGCCTCCTTGAAGAAAAGTTCATTCTTTAATTCTAAGCTATCACATTTTATATACACGAAATCATTTTCCATGGATACTAAGCTAATACGCTTAGCAAAATGATCTTTGATCCATTCAACAATTGAAATTACATCCATACCTAGACCTATCCATTAGCCAATTAATCCTAGGTGCTTGCATTGATGTTGGATATATTCAACTGCATGTCCTAATAAATCTAAGCTCAATTGCTCTTTTTTGTTGATTTATTTGATGAATCTTCCATGTACATTATCTCTCTAAGATAGAGACACCCTATTTGAATTTTTTGGAGGGATTGATCTAGAATTTACAATGGGCTTCTTCACTTTGGCCTTCCTAAGAGGAGTGTAGGGATCTTCCCTATAATTCCTTGGGAAATACTTCTCTTGAGATATATGACCATTTCCCCTAAATTTACAGTAAAAAATAGTTTGTCTCCTCTTAGATCTAAAAGATTTGATATTGATACAACCATTTCCTAATTATTTATTTTCTGGTTGTAAATCCATAGATTGGTTGTAGTGCGTTACATATTGGGTTCACCAAAAAGGTGAACATTGCATATGATATCTTTCTAAATCATATTCTGAGTGTAATTTTGAAAGATTTCACATAGTTCATATTAATCACAAAGGTAGAGGCCATAATCATATTCCCTTCATAATTTTTTTGTGTGAATAGATTCAGCTTTGTATAATGAATTTAGTATTCTATTGGCCTCAATATGTCTTCTCTTCTACTTGTCTAATTTTTTCTTGAATCAACCTTTGCTTGTTTAAATTCACATTTTTGGATCTAGTTCTAGCTCTTCACCTTTTATTTATGTTTCTTATCTTTTGATCTTCTTCTACACTTCTATTCTGATATGGATTTCTCCCTCAAAGTCAAAACTCTATCAGCTTTGACTGTCATCTTGAAACAAATTTCCAAGCTTAGGGCTAGGAGAATGTTGACTTAATCATTTTGGATATCGAAAAAAGTGAAATGCACATCTATATCTATTTTGAAATTGGTCATTGGGGCTTACCAGATCTATGAACGATTATGGAAATGTTATTTTTAGATATAGCTCTACATGATAGTGAAGTGTGCTACTAAAATTGGAGGTCTAGTTTAGATTATAATCACCATGATATTTACAAAGGATAGAATTTTTGCATTACCAAATGATATTTTAACTCATATTCTAGCAAATATTTCTTTGAATTTTAAATGATTTTTTGGCGAATGATCTTTTTTGATATTTCCTTGGATGAATTTGTTATATTTGATGCCTTATTTGCATTGAGTAATGATGAAACACATAGAATACAATGGTTGTATGATCATTGGATTTTTACTACTGATGTAGTTTTTCTTGCTAAGTGATTGTTGAAGATGCTCGATCCTTATTTCCTGAGATGTTAATTTAAGTATGTGCCCTTTGTTCTTGATTTTTTTTGACTAATTTCTTTAACCACATCACTAGTTTTAATCTTTCCTCAATACTGTACTTTTTGAATTGAAAAAAGGAAAAAAATGATGCCTTCAATCTAAATTTCATAGTCCCCTGGAAAAATAATTCAAATAATTTTCTCTATCAAAAAAGTTTACAAAAATAGGTGATTCAACAAACTAAATTTTTAGAGACTTGGCATATTATTGACAATAATTCTATGGATAGTATTCACTGATTGTAATTTACAAGAGATGATTGCTAGCTATAATATGCTTTGGTCAAGACCTATGGTTATGAATGAAAAGATAATTAATAGTATATATATGGATGAAATTATTATCTTTTAACCTATGTTCTTAATGGGTAAATGTTCCTGCAACCAAGTATCCCATGTGTGCAACAATAAGAATGACTTATTTTATGGGAATGAGAAAAAACTTAGATAGTTGTAACTTATTAAGACTCTATTATATTCTCGTGGATGAAAGGATATTAAATCTAGGAATTTAATTTAAGATGTTCTATTATAAATAAGTTGCCTCATGAACTTTTGTTAGTTAGTCATAAGAAGTCATATTGTAACCTGAAGTAACATTAGTCATTAAAGAATTTTACATTTTAATTTGTAATCGATGTCTCAAGTATGAATAAAATGATTGTTAATCTCCATCGGTTCATCTTGAGTACTTTCATCATTCACTCATCCAAGGGGACCTACTTGGTGAGTGAATCTTTTTATTAGATTTACTTTTTTTTTTCTTACGAGTAACTTGATACTTTATTGTTTGTGTAGCCATGTGGTAACAAAAGCCATGGTTATTCTTGTAGCAAAGGGAAGTAGAGTAGAATTTGGTTTGATAACTAAATTTATTTTAATAGAGTAAATGTTTCCATTTTTTGATATTATAAGATAGGATTTAAATTACAACATTTAGCTTCAAGTATTTTGTTTCCATAACATAATGATGGCAATTTCCTTGGCTTAGAGAATATACATTTGTTCACCATTTTAGGTTAGCACCCCTAGTTCAATACTATAAATTAGCTTAAGGAGTCAATTGGTAACTACTTTGAGGATGTACAATCCAAAAATAATGGTAATTTACTCTAGTTTCCAACCCAATTAATTTAACAAGCATTTTTGGCATTGTTATCGAGGATGGTGTCAATGTAAGGCATTTACAAGGGTAAATTTTTAAAGCATTTATAGAATACCATTTTTAGTTTCAGTAGTATGACCTAATTTTTCTAGTTAGTTTCTTTTTATCCTTACACATATCTTCATGAGTCAAAAAACATGATCCATAGATGCACTATGTTGGTTTATTTGAGAAGAAGACAATCCATTTGACTAAGAAGAGCCTGTGCATGCCCCACAAATTGAAGAAAAAAACCCTATGTTGATGCACCACATGATTTTCTAACAATATCTTCATCATATTATAGAGAAGATCAATTTGGATTCCATATATTTGAAGAGTCCTTTAACCGTGATCCCTACATGAAGATTTTGGCCAATTTGCATTTGGGATAGTTGAATAACCATAACCAATAGCCTAATAATCAAAAACCTACTAACCAAGATCCAACTAATCTCAATAGATATTTAGTGGTATATCAAGGACCCCCTAACAATAGATAACCTTGTAGGAGAAGAATGGTAGATCCACCTCCAACTTTTTCTTTTAGAATTTCTGATCAGTGAGATAACAACCATCTCAAAAATATCCCATCTTGAGCTCTTCCAATGTTTTATGTATTGGTTATAGAGGACCTTGATACATTCTTTTTTTAATTTTAAATACACTTTAGAAGCTATTACTATACCATAGAAGCCCATAATTTTAAGTTATTCCTAGCCACTCCTAAGGAATTATCTCTTAGATGATTTATGGGACTAGGTGGGGATGTTGTTCACAATTGGAATGAAATGAAAGAACTGTATCATAGGGGAATTGATTTAAGGGGTTTTGATATTTTTAAGATGTTAAAAAAGGAAGATTAGAGTTTTGAGGATTATGTCTCTAGATTCTTTTTTAGTTTGCAAAAGAATACTTAGCATGAATTGAATGAAGAATCTCAGAAGTTGATGTTTCTTATAGGAATCCATGATGGAAGGTTGAACACATGATCAAATGGTTGGAAGAGAAGTGCATGAAGCTTTGGGATATATTACCCAAAGATGGATCAAATTTACTAAGCACCTAAAAATTAAGGAACCACACTCTCCATATAAGTACATAATGGCTAGCAAAATAGCACTTTGGTAAATCATGTTGGGAAGGACTGGACAAGATTTTTGGATTCCCTTAAAGTTCCAACTTCCACTCCTTATCTACACTTCTTGGAATGAAATAATATATTGACCATCATGATATAGAATAATAAGTAAGATGATGGGTGTAGTTAAGAGAGACAAAAGGATATAATTCGAGCTAAGCCAATAGAGGGGTAGGATAGAGTCTTCCTACAGATTTTAGAACAATGACTTGAGTTAGGAATTACATATTTTCTAGGGGAAAAATATGATTCTAACTTGGGGGGAATGATGAGACCAATTTATGGCATATATATTCCTTGTTTTAGATGATATTTTAAATTATTTTCTTTCGTAAAGACTTTTTTTAACATTATTGTATATAAAATTTCATGTTGCATGTAGCATCAAAGTTTGAAGTTTTGTTGATATAATATTGTTGGTCAAGAATTATGGTTATGAATGAAAGAAAAATTGATAGAATACATATGAATAAACTGATTATCTTTTAACTTAAGTTCTTATTGGATAAATGTGCCTGAACCCAATTGCCCCATTTGTGCAAGGATAAGTTAGTATAATGAATGCTTCTATGAAATAATTATCAAAAGTATATTAGGAAATTAAGACACTAAGAGGTTTGGGGGTGGGGGGGTGTGAATCAGGATCTATAATTTTTTTAACTCTATGAAACAAATCAAATGCATTCACCAGTAACCCATCTCATATTAGCAACATGAATCATATAACTATAAACTAACATAGATCTAACTATGCATCACATTCATAACCATAAAAGTAAATGTAAACACATAAAACAAAGATTTTTTACCTAGAAACTCTCCAAGGTGAAGGTAAAACTAGGGTGGGGACACCCACAAATCTTCACTAATGCAACAATTAAGTGTGCATGTTAAAGCTACAATATTTGATCACTTCTAGTGATCTACCCTATAAGGGGTCTTCCCTACTAAGAGCTTACAAGAATTATTCATTCTACCTTGATTAAAGGATTCAAACTTACAACTAAGTAAGAATTCTATTAGGAGATTTGAATAGGCCTGTTTGGACCACTCTATTAAGAGATTTACCCTAATTCACTTGCTAGAATGTATCAATACCTAATTCTTTGGTTAGCACTCTGATGCTAGATTACAAATATCCTTTTTTAGATTATGATTTGATCTCCTTATCTGATAAACTCTATTATGTCCTTCACTGATAAGTTTTCCTATATGATCTCTTCTTCTAAACATCAAAACATATCCTTCCTTCATTTATACACTTAACTCTTCAATCTCTCCTTCATCTCTCATGTACGTACAATGATTTAGGGTTTGGACTCTCCTTAAATAAACATCTAGAGAAGGTTATAGATCATAATCAATGATCAAAATTTCTCCCTTTTTCTACTTAGTCCCTCCAATTTTTTGATTGATTACATTTCCTTCATAGGGATTGATGACCTTTGAGAAAATGTGTAAATAACCCCTTAGTTATCTTTACAATCTTTAAATTAGATATAGAATTCAGCCAAAATGGTTTACATAAGTGTTTGTACCATCACAAATACATATACTAAAACTAGTTTACTTAGCTTTTGAATACCCTGACACTCAATCATAACTAATATTCATGTTTTCACTCAATTTCTATATATGCTTAGCAATAACTGTGTGACTTGCCATGAATTGAATCTTCTTAGCTTGGGTCTTTTTTCTTTACTTGGCATAAATTGGTACTTGGTCCATACAGGGGCACTCAACAACCTAAGCATTTATCATCTCAAACTAAAATGTGAACAAGTATAAATATATTATTTGGCCTTCATTGGGTGGCTCAGTCATTATGATGAGTGACCAATTCTTCCTAGGAAATGACTAAGTGTTTGACACTGACAATCAACATGACTTGGAGATCAACAATCTCCCCCTTTGGCATTAGTGACAAATTTTTTTCCATGACTAATCATTCCATTCAAAATTACAAAATATAACTCCCCCTTAGAATGTGAATCAGTCTATATACATCATATATACATGTCTCCAAAAATAGTTAATATTACATTGTCATACCTTTAAACTTTTAGCTTCATCTATTCCTATTTCCCTCCTAAATATATGACATGATTACTATTTCCCCCTTTTCTTCATCACTCATGGCTTTGGGGTTGTTGGGGTCAAATTATATTTTTTCAAAAATTGTTTATGAATTTTTAAAATCATATTCAATGTGTGATCCCAATTAGATATGATAGATTCAAAAACTTGTATGTTGATCTCTAGCTGAGCAACTAGATCCACTAAATTGTCTATAGTTGAGACATGCAGATCTCTCTAGACTAAATCCTTTGTTGTTGTTACTTCTTTCTACATCACCTCCAAATGAGGTGTCAATATAGATTGGAAAAAGATTAATATTGCTTTAATGTTGTAATCTTTATTCATTAACTCGACTAATCTTCCTTGTTCAAAAATTAATCTATTCAAATGAATGGACTTTTAACTTGTGCTCATGCTCAAAGAATGTTTGGTTGACTTCAAATATGACTGAAGCTTATCAATAGACTATTGATTCTCCTTGGTAAAGAACTCATCATCACAAAGCTTCTTGTACAAACAATGAAATTTTTTTATAACTTACTCTAAATTACGTACATGGAAGGAAAGTTCAACCTATTTAATATAAATTTCTGTTAAAAATTTCTCCAAAAATTTGGTCTCAAATTTCTTTTCACATCACCTTATGAGATTTTTATTTCCCTCAATACCATCATTGTTGACCTTAACAATATGAACTAGTTGATCTATGATAAGTGTGTGCTCATTAACATTGTGAATCTTAAATGCATCAAGAAAAATGTCTTTTATTTCATGCAATACCTACCTTTTCTCATGTTCTCTTCTTAGTTTCTCTTTCTTTTTCTTCCTCTACAATAGTTATTGCAATATTTTCATTTGATCAAATTTATTGTCTTAGGGTCATACTTAGGAATTATGATGACCTCATCTGGTGTCCCTGGCTTTCTAGGTGACTTGACCTTTTTCTTCATTTTCTTTGTCCTGGTATGATGATGCTTGGAAATGTGATATGAAATGGTGTTACTTCATCACTCAACCTCAATATATCTTGGCCTATAGATGAAAAATATTTTTGAGTAGATATAACCTACTGATCAGGTGTAGAAATTGCTTCTATTTAAGATAAAGTAGTGGTCACTACACTTGGTAGTTGAACTAATGCTTGTATTTCCACTTGCTCTTCTCTTAAGCTTCCTCAGTCCTTTTTTTCACAACCTACTTTATATACTCAATATGAGGTCCCAAGGCATCATTTGCAGAGTTATCTTCTTTCTCTTTTTCTTCTCCTTCTTCTTTGTCTATTACAAGATTGGTTGTGGGCATTGGATGTAGAAGTATTATTATGTCCTTTCCCTATTCCTTGACACCTACATCTTGTAGACTCTTCTCTTCAACTATGTTTGTTGAATGAATAGTGTTGACTCCACATTTGGTGCATTATCAATCCTTGGATAATCATGAATTTGTTTCAACATTGGATTGATGCATGATAGAGGAGTATCTAAGGTGGCATTGATGAATGCTTCATTTTTGAGTTCTTCCTCAGTCAAGTCATTAATATTTGAATGTGTTTCCTTAGATATGTCTTCAATAGTGACAAAATCTTGTAGTTCATTCTCCTCTTCTTTTCCCCTTATCTCTTCCTTAAGATTATTTGACTCATCATAATCTTCCTGATTATCCAATTCAACTTCTACCTCTTCTTCCTCCTTTTCTTTTGCTACTCTTGAGGTTAATAGGCCAAATGCCTTCTTCCAGACTAATATGATTTCTTGCATCACATCATCTATTTTATTTTTCAAAATTTTATAAGCCCTCATCTTGGGCACAATTTTTTTGGTGAAATCCCTTAGGGCTATAGACATGTGTACCTTCCCTAAATTTGGCATAGTATGGGATAATGTGGTTTCTCTTATTTTCCTCTTAGTAGAAAATGCCCATTTCCACTTTGTGTCCATATTATTGCATAATTCTTTAAGGATTTCCTTTCCTAACTCTATAGGCATGTATTCAAAATTCATCATCTTATCTATCACTTTTACTCAACCTTTTCTTTATCAATCCTTTCTAATGAATCATATTTAACAAGTTTAAAACTTGAAATTCCTGCTAAATTTCTAATATTTCCATATACTTGATCAATATCTTGAGGGGGTTGTCTATGAACAATTTGAAACTTACTCATATCATCTAATTCTATTCTTTCTCCTTCATCCTCTTCATCATTTAGCATAACTAGAAGTTTCCTCCTCGGCTTCTTCTTCTGACCTTGGTCGATCACATTAGTTACTATTTTTCTCTTTGATAGGGACTTTCCCTTAACCGGATTAGTTATCTTTTGTGTACCTTTCTTTGGATCAACAATTGCAAGAGATGTTACCTTAGTTCCTTGTCTTGTTAATCTTCTTTGAGGTGTAGAGGTGGGAGGTGTAACACGTTTCTGCATATTCCTATTTACCTTAGGTTCTAAAATTACTAACTTCAATTTTTTTTCCCAAGGCTCAAAAAAAACTAACTATTTTCCTTTTGATTCATCTTCTTCATTTTCATTAATTTCCTCATCTTCCCCTTTTCCTTCTGTAATCTATAGGGGTCCCTCACCAAGTTTTCCTTCAAGATCTACAATCATTTTCTCTCTTTTCCTATCCATCTTGGGCACTTTTATTTGCTTCAACATCATGATCTTAGTTGTGTCATATGTGTCTAATGGATTGACATTCTTACCAATTTCTTCAAATATCAAGGTCATAATTAGTATAAATACCTCATCAACATTCACCTCATATTGCATAGGCCTTAGCCATGCAACCCTTGGTAATGCAACTTGCGTGTAAGTATAGTCAGTGTCCACCATGAAAAAAATGTGGTCATAGTATTCATCAAAAACTAACTTGGGGATCCTTATTCTATTCTTCATTTTACCTTTAAACTCATCAAAGTATCCATCCAAAATTGTTTCAAAAATTTCTCCCAATTATTCAATGAAATCATTGATTTTCTTAGTTACTAGTTTGGTCTTATCCCACACAACTTCTCCAATAGTAGGGAATTAATTTTGCACATAGAATAATATACACATTAGGAGTGATCCAAAATTACATAAAGTATTGTTAGCCTTCTTGATGGCTCCAATATTCTCAACTAACTAGATTGGTTTTAGCTCAGTAAGGTTTTAACTATGGTCCTTATTCATAGTTTTATATCCCAAGTCTGCTACAATGCATGGAACACTATTTTAATTACATAGAAATAGGTTTTAAAGGACCTAGAACGTAGTAACAAAGTATCATAAAAACAAGAACAAAGAAGAAAAGATAACAAAAAGCCTCAGAACCTAAAAAAGAGCAGACTAGACAAACTAAAAAAGAGAGGCTAGAATACAACTATGCATAAATAGACAAGAAAAGGAAAGTGAAAAGATAGCCTTGAGATAGCTATAGTGTCTTTAGAAGATTCGCTACTTGGTTTTCAAGGGTGTTCATATTTTCTAGAGAGAATTTCATATCATCCATGTTTATTGCTTGCACACCCTCATTCTTCTTGGAATTAGCCCTTGTTCACTTGCTAGGACCCTAGTCCTCTTTCATATCCTTAGAGCCTTGGCCTTTACCTTGTTCAAGCTTTATTTAATAGAATGTTAAAGTTGTCAGCCAATATATTCAAGATAGTGTAGTTCTAATCAACCAATTTCTTAACTATTTTCTCCAAGTTACCCACTCTAGTGTCTAGACCATCCACTCTTTTTTGAAGGTCTTTGGCTAGGTGATCTAGATTTTTGTTTTTGGCTTGAAGTGGTGGAATACATTTCATAAAATTCTTTATCTCTTCAACATTTCCTATATCCTTAGATAGTTCAACAATGTATTGACCCAGTGCTTTCTCCCCCTTATCTGTCTTGCTGAGTTGATCAAAATCTCTTGAGATGTCCTGCATCTATTGCTTTAGATTGCCAATATCCTTCATCATAATTCCTGGGTCACCGTAAGCCCTGCATTACCAAATATTCTCTTTAAAAAAACCTTGGTCTTCCTCATCCTTGTTATGCATAAGGTAATCCTTATACCCTCATTGTTTGTTCCTATCCAACTCAATCTCCTTAAAACCTTTATCAGCATCCAAATCCTGAGCAAGCACTTTTTCCCTTTTTCTCTCCATCCTCTTAATTAGGGATTCATCATTAGAGGGAACATAATCACTTTTAAAATTCTTCCCCTTCTTTCCTAAAACCTTTCATGATATACCTTTCTTCTTAATACCGTCTTCCTACTCCTCTTTAGAATCAATGTCTTATTAAGAATCAATCTCCTTATCCTTCCTTTTCTTCCTAGATGAACTCCCTAGATCACATTTCTTCCTCTTCTTAATCTTAACCTCAGTATACCCATCCTTCATATCCTCATCAAATTGCTCCTTTGGTTCACTTCTCTCCATCTCACAATCTAAAAATTTCTTGCTCTAATGGGGTCTATCCACTTTTTTGGATTTTAGAAGGTTCATAACTAGAACCATTAAACCCTCATGATAAGCATGATCACCCTCAAGATTATTTTGAATGGCTAACATAGTGTTACCCAAAGATTTTCTAAGCTAGAATGGCATATAAATCATAACCTTATTCCTAAAATGGTTAACCAACATAAAATGGTGTCCATATATCTTAGTAAAGAGGCCATCTAAAGCAAGATACTCAATCACCACAAACATAACAAATCTCCAAGGGTAGGAAATGAAGCTAGGGCTAAAGTATGAATTATTAAATTTCACCAGCCTATTGCACTCCTTGGCTATTTTTCCAAACTCTGCAACCACCTAATCTAAAAGCTTCTTGTCCCGATATAAGCTGATACCCTTAGTTTCAAGATTTTTTGCTTCAAAAATAATTTCTTCAAAAACCTCCATTGTCTAATTACCCACCAATATACTCCCATCTTTCCAAGTTTTGATGAATTACTGGGTAATGGTAGGGTAACTACCTTTCAACTTCTCCATAAATCCTATAAAATTCCCCTATTCCAGAATTTCCCAACTCTCACTCTTCTTCTTTCATTCTTTGTAGCTCACTGGTTCAATCCTCTTTCTCCTTCCTCCCATTTTATTCAAGCTAAAAAAAGGGCTCTCAATTCTCAAAAACACCAATTGCAATAAAAATCCAGTGTCAAAATCACAACCAAGGATTTTGGGTAGAAAAAGACCCACAATCCATGTGGTAATGAATTACAAGACAATGTCTGTCTCATAATAACCAACTACTTCCCAATCTTGCCCATATCATTATTAATCCTTGAGGGCATAGTAATCATTAATGAAACTTTTTTGTTTACTTCTAGCTTTTTCATGCTCAATCAAGAAAAACCCCTCGATAGGAATAATAAAACTTTGATTCCAAATTAACTTTTCATCACTTTTGCATGCCACATTAGCAGCCCAGTAAAAACTAGATTAGTTTCTCTATAGTTGTGAGCGACTACACAATTTTCAAAGGAATTGATAAGATCAATGGCCTTGCCAATAATATTATTAATAGTCTAAGGATTAGTAACTTTATTTAGGAAATATATAATATTAAGGGAGTCCCGCTCAAGCTAGATCTTATCCAAATTCAAAATTTTGGCATAGCTAAGACCATAGAGGGCCACACTTGCCTGTGCCACATGATTAGCTTGTTCCCCAATAGGAATGGCCATGCCACCCAATCTATTCCCATTCATATTCCTAATGATGACACCACAACCTACCATTCCTAGGTTTCCCTTTGAAGCCCCATTAAAGTTAATCTTACACCAATCCTTAGGAGGAAAATCCCATCTTGTCAAATCCCTAAGGTTAGGATCATTTTGAACAAGACTAAGACCATCCAAATTCCATTTCTGAAACACTAATTCTTCCCAAGCATTTTGAGGTTGGTGCCCTTTTTCACAAGATCTGATATTCTCTGTCACCATATTTTTAATCTTGTAGAACAACTAGCCTAAATCAGTTTCCTTACCCCTAAACACCTAACATTTTGTTCCTTCCAAACACGCCAGGAAAGACATGGGAGGATGAAATCCCATAACCTCATAACCAAAGTATTAGTAGAAGGAGACTTCTAACCATTGAAAAGATCTTGAATGGTAAGGGGGAAAGCCTAAGAAATATTCAACACAAACCTTTTCTTACAATCTTCTAGTATAAGAACAATGAATAGTCATATGGTTAACCGATTCATCTACTTCCTCACAAAGATAACATCTATTGACAATGTTAAGACCTCTCTTCAACAAATTGTCATTGGTAAGAATTTTATCTTGTAGAAGAATCCAAAAAAAAATGTTAACCTTGGGTGTCATACCTTTAAACCAAGCTTTGGCCCAACAAGGCTCCTAATGCTCTTCAAAAGCGTTAACATACATCAAAGACACAAAAAATAACCCATTAAGATTATATTTGCATATCAAAGAATCCCCCCTCTTGGCTTAAAAACACAACATTTAGAATCTTATTGAGATCATTAAGTTTATTATCCACTCTATTGAGGTTAAGCCAATTAACCTCCTCCCAATAATCCTCAACAAAAATCCCAAAAAAATTCTTACAATGTTCCATAAAGCCATTCCATCTCTGATCTGAACTAAGGGTATGATCAAGAATCCAAATATCATCCCACAAAAGAATAGTTCTCTCATTTCCCACCTTCCATTTGACCCTTTTATTGATAATCTACTTATTTTTCTATGCATGTTTCCAAATCATTGAACCCCCTTGTGAAGTCTCATTGCCAAGGAAAATTTTAAAATCTTGATTCTACCTATTTTATTTATCATTCCAAATGTCTCTCCATTCTCCCTCCTCTTTATTCCATCTCCATATAAGCTTGGAAAGAAAAGAATTATTCATAGAAGCAACCCTTCTAAGACCAAGGCCTCCTTTATTGATAGGAATGCAAACTTTTTCCCATGCAATCAAAGCCAATCTTTTCTTCTTTTCCATACCTGTCCATAAGAAAAGTTTCTGAATTTTCTCAATTGCCAAAGCAAACTTTTTGGGGATCTTAAAAACACTCAAAGCATACAATGATACATTCTATAAAGTGGATTTGAGAACAATAACCTTATGAGCCTGGCTAAGGACGAAACCTTTCCAATATACTAACTTAGAATGGATCTTATTAATCAGAAAACTCCAAAAAATCTTAGGTGGGTCAAGACAAAGGGGTAAACCAAGATAAGAGCCAAGAAGGGTACCAATCTCATAGCCAATAATTCTTTTAATTTTTTTCTGCCTATTCTCATTAACATTGATGAAATGTATCTCACTTTTCTTCCAATTGATAATTTGGCCAGAGGCATGCCCATAATCCTCAAGAGCTTTCTTGATGTTCCTCATATTCCTTATATAAGCTTCTCCCATCACAATGGAATCATCGACAAATTTTTGATGGGAGCAAGTAAGATCTTTAGACAAAGGTCTAAGCCCTACAAAATCTCCCATAGATACCATTTTCTCCACAAATCTACCTAAGCATTCAACCATGAGAATGAAGAGGATAGGTGAAAGCAGATCCCCTTGCCTCAACCCATGAGAAGCCTAGAAGAAAGGAGTTGGAGATCCATCGACAAGAACAGAGAAGGTGGTAGAGGAAACTAGCATAAGGACCAACTCCAAAAATCTCTTATTGAATCGAAAAGCTTCCAACCCTCTTTGTAAAAAATTCTAGTCCACCCTATCATATGTGGAATGTGGCCTTACGCTTCACACACACACTTCAACATGGTCTTTATATGAGGATTCATCCCAGAATGAACATTGGATTGTCCATCCAAAAATCACCCAACAAGTCGACCTATTGCCTTCTATCTAGAAGGATTTTGCCTGTTAATATCCTCAGAATCAAGGTGTAGGTAGCTAGACCTTCTAAGAATGAAGGATTTGAATGCGATTAAGCTATATGATAGGCAAGTAATCTAGATGAAATGCACACAATTAATCTAAGAAATAAAATTCATCAAGGTAAATTTATGCATTATTAAGCTAGATGAGAATCTAAAATAATAGCAATGTGGAAATTAAAAAATAAGGTGAGTACGCAATTTGACAACAATTCAATACTATTCAAATTTTCAACCTCTATAATGAGGAAATGAGGGTCTCTTAAATAGACTTTCCTGGAATCCATCAACGGTTGAGATTGATTTCAATCAACGGTCAGGATTGAAGATGAAGTTTAGTCATAAAGGAAGATTCCCAAATCAAAGGGAATTAACTGGCTCAGATCTAAGTGTAAGAGTCAGTCAACTCAGATAGACTTTAGTGTCAGAGTAAGTGATCTGAGTCATTTCCAATTTGATCAGTAGTGAACTAGGAATTTCACTTTTTTGAACTGAAGAGAGATTTTGGAGAGATATTTAATTTAATAAAATGAGATATGCTCTCATAAATACATTTTCTATTTAATTAAATAATTCCATTTAATTAACTAGAGACACTTTTCTATTTAATTAAATAACTTCATTTAATTAATTAGGAATGACTTCCTATTTAATTAAATAACTTTGCTTAATTAATTAGAAATAGCTTTCCATTTAATTAAATAATTTTGTTTAATTAATTAAAAATAGGCATATTTATTAAATTAAATTAATATAATTCCTTATTACATTAGCCTTAGGACATAATTTAATTTAATTAAAGTGTAAATACTTTAAATTAAATTAAATTGTAATTAGTAGGTTTAATGTGACTAATATGAGTCAATACTTCAGGAATTAAATAAAGAGTATGATGAATGCAGATTTAGGTTTTTTGCATTTGACAATTAAGTCAAGTAGTGAGTAGCAAAATGAGAATTGTCTATTAGAATAGGTCTTAAGATTGATCAGAATAGACCAGAATTGGTGATCATGGCAATGAGCCAATTTCGGGGTATTACAACTAGCATAAGGACCAAATCCAAAAATCTCTTATTGAATCCAAAAGCTTCCAACCCTCTTTGTAAAAAATTCTAGTCCACCCTATCATATGCTTTAGATAAATCAAGTTTAAGAAGGAACCCCTCTCTGAATAATCTCATGTATTGAGATGATAGAATCCAAAATTTGTTTGCTAGGAACAAACCCATTTTGCTATCTAGAAATCAAATTAGGAAGAAAAGATAAAATTTTTAGCATTAGAACTTTAGAAATAACTTTATAAAAAGAGTTACAAAGGCTGATTGGTCTAAACTGATCCATGAAATCAACACCAAGATTTTTAGGAATCAAAGTGAGGAAAGTACCATTCAACTCCTTGATATTTTCCTAGATCCAAAGAACTCCTTAACCCCATTACAAACATCCTTTTGAATGATACACCAATACTTATGAAAAAATAGGAAAGGGAACCCATTGGGACCAGGAGCCTTGTTACCATCAAAGGAGAAGACAAAATTGGTAATTTCATCATTAGATGGAATAGAAGTGAGGAATTGATTATGATCCTTTGCAATACATTTTTGGATACAATTAAGAAACACTTTATACTTATCCTTATCCAGATGGGGATCACCTTTTAGCAAATTATTGAAAAATTCCATTGATTCCCTTTTTATAATCTCCTCATCCTCAATAGGGACCCCATTAGCAATAAGTCTAGAAATTTTATTAACCATTCTATGCTTCAAATTAGTTAAATGAAAATACTTAGTGTTCCAATCCCCTTCCTTCAAAAAAACTTTTCTAGACTACTACTCTAATACATCTCCTCCTTAGTGATAATATCATGCATCTTAGTCAATTTCAAGCTCTCCTTCTCCTTGGAAACTATCCCAGACCCTTCTGCCTAAATACTATCTTGAATCTCTTTAAGTTATTCAATAACATTCCTCTTATTGTAAAAAATATTCCCAAAGGTATCCTTATTCCATCTTTTGATATTCTTTTTAACATTTCTCAACTTATTAGCAACTTTGAACATGGTTGTGCCCTCCACTTGGATACTCCATCATTCTTGGATAAGATTTTCTAGCCCTAGATGAAGAGGCCACATCTTTTCTAACCTAAAGGGATAATTCTTTTTAAAAGTTAAGGGGTCAACCATAAGGAAAATGGCATAGTGATCCAATCCAACTTGAACTTGAGCAGAACAAAACATTTATAGTTCAAAAACTAGTCCCTACTAATACCACTATTTAGTTGGCTTGAATGATAAAATTTGTGCACAATCACATAGAAAATAAATTTAATAATAGGGTTGATGATTCCATCTATAGACATTCCTTAACCATTCTATTTGAAATTTGTATGTTCATCAATAACATTCTTGGCTGTAGGGTACCTTGTTACTCAATGAATTATTGCCTTATTTATTTTCTACTATCCCATTCTCCAACCACATTTTCATGTTTTGTACCCTTCTCAAAACAATCTTTAAACTTTGAAAACCTTGGGAAAAGCTAGGGCATGGGTAAGACCTTTCTTGGCAACAACATTGTTCTTCTCTTTTAGTACTCCATTCTCACATAGTTTGTCATAGGCACTTCTGAGTTCAAAATCTCCAATCTTCCCTATCTTTCATATATATCATGACCATACTTCATGCACCATGATGACTTTGGGAGGAATGGATGATAACACACCTAGTACGTCTCCAGTCATCACGACTTCTAGATGTGCCTTAAATTTTGGTGAGGGGTATTATTTGTTCCTCACAATCTATGCATTACTATCTTTCAAAGCTTCCTTTCCACTTCTACATGTAGGTGATGTCATTTTGAACTAGAGTTTTGAAAATAGCTCAAAAAATTCACAAAAATAACTAAACACAATTCACAAATTTTACTTCTCTTTGCAATTTGCCAATGATAGGCTATAAAATCAGACAATTATTTGCACAAATTTTTCTTTCAATTTTTGTTTAATCACTTTGAAGGTTCTTTGATAGCTTGTTAAGAAAATGATATTTAACATTTTCTATGTAGCTCCAAATGGTGAAATTAGGTCTTCAATAAATGCTTTGTACACTAGTGGGTGCAGTACAGTTGGCTCAGCCTCAACATAAAATTTGGTTTACACAATATCTTCTTCCCATCACTCATTCAAGACCACCACTTGACCACCATTACCATTTCCATGTTTGGCTCTGTCTACATATCAACTCGGTTTCTATGGGAGACCAATTCACATAGCGATACTTGATAACCATAAACACTAATACTGGTACTCAACATGAATTGTGCATATGATCTATTTTCTTAGTTGTTGCCTTAAATCTATCCTAGTGCATCTTAATTCATGCAAATATGGAATTTTGACATATTTTATATTAGGAACTAGAGTATAATTTTAGTATTCAAATGTAAAATTCCTTACATACCTTATTTTCTTAGTTAGAAATAGTGTGATCACCTAATCCATTGGACTAGGTGACCTTAGCTTCACTGGTTCTGTTGTCTCCTTCTTCTTTGTTCTTTCTCCAGGTTTGATTCATCTTGTTCCTTATTTGTTCTATATCAACTTTTCCTTTTCCTTTGAATTTTTCATTTCTAGGTGCTAGTTCTCAAGTCCTATAGCTCTCTCTTACATGTCCAATCTCATGATAGCTAAAACAAACCAAACTTTCATTCATCCAACTCTTGTATTTGCCATTGAAATGTGTCTGAATGTAGTTTTCTACAATACATTCACATTCACCACAATAATGACAATTGTACCATGTGTCATAATCTCAATTATAGGAGTTACCTTGTTTTGCTACATTTGTTTTCCTTTTGGTTCTCCAATTGGATTTTTCCTTAGATTTACATTCTTGATATTTATGCCCATATTTCTAATAATTGTAGCAATGGCCTTCAAATCTAGGTGCAACTAGTGTATTTCCATCCTTTGACTTGTATTCATGTCCTTTGTGTCCTTGCTTCTTGTAGTTAAATCATTAAATATTGAACTTTGGTTTAGGGTTTTTCTTATAAAGCTTGCTTTTGCAAATATTTGTTGTATGTCTTGGTTTCCCATAGTGATGACAAGTGTGCACTAGAATTGTGCACTTCTCTAAACCCTTCTATCCAAGGTATTCCATGGACTAGAATGACTAAATGATGGCTTAGATCTCCCTAGTCATTGAGTGCAAAGGTGTATGCATACACATGAAAATAGCTTCACCAATCCTTAGAGATGCAACCCTTGCTAGTAAACCATGAGATGAGAGATTCATTAGCCAAGAATAAGAGTGCTACTATCAGAAAGCTCTTGAGTATGCAATGTGAAGATGAAACTATGCTAAGATGAAATGCACAATGCAACTAAGCTAAGTAAATGAGCATATTACCAAGTCATTCTAATTCAACTAGGTGCACTATGCTATAACAAAGAAACTAGATTAGTGAAAATGAATCTAAAGTAGGATGAAAATGCAAGAATGAGAGAATAAGATAGAAGTTCTCCATAAAATTCTCCAAGAAATTTGTAAGTAAACATGCAACATAACAATAGCTCAAAAAAGGGATCCTTAAAGAAGGAGAGAGTTCTCCTTTTAAAGGTGTACAGACAGTTGAGATCAAGATCAAGAAGTGGATGATCAAGGGTGAGAGTTGAATTTTAGCATGATCCATTTGCAAGATCATTTTGACCAATGAGAAAGAGTTGACTTTTCATGCGAGACAATCTTTTCTTTTAATTTGTAAAAATGGGAAAGATTTTATGTGTGCTCATTAGAATGGGTTGGAAGAATGGGGTATTTTATTTAATTAAAAGGGTACATTTTATTTTTATCAAATACGAACTTAGGATATTATAGTCAAACCATAGGTTAAAGTTAAATAATTTTTTTTGCCAATTTGGCCTAGGCAGGTCATTGAATAATTTAGCCAAAATGCTAAGAAAGGGGGCTAATAGTCTAGATGACTATTTTTAGGTGATTAGATTTTCTCCTCTTTGACTAATGTGTGATTGATTTGGGAACACACTATGTCAAAGAATAAAGAAGCCAAGTAGGCAACAATAGATAGAGAGATCTGATTCTGAAGATGAATTGTAGAGAGAGATAACAAGTCTTGAATGTGCAACCTAGTAGTGATAGTACTAAATATTAGGAGAGAAAGGTGATATTAGAGATCAAGAAGAGTACTAACATCAATAAAAGCATATAGATCAAAAGCAAATGGAAAGGTCAAGTTCCCAAGAAATAGATAGTTTTAGCAAACAAGCAATGATAGAATATTCTTGCTCCTCAAAAAATCAAAATGAGGAAAAGGGAATCTAGAAATGAACAAGATATGATCAAATAGAGATAGGGAAATATATATGATGATAAATAAGTGTTTAAAACCAAAGAGTGACCATAAGGGAGTGATAGAATACCGTAATTTAACTAGAGTTGACCTAGAAGATGAAGTATTAAGGTTAGGTCAAATCAAGTAGAAAGATGATATGAGGCAAATTAGAGTAGGCGAGGAGTATAGGAATGGAGAAGACATGAAGAAATGAAGATTCAAAGATTAGACCTCAAAGGTTCAACTAATTGCATAGAAGAAGACATAATTTTAAAATGTGATTATGACTAGAAAGATGAACTTGGATTTTGATTTTGATCTAAAAAATAGATCTAAAAAGTCAAAATTAGCTAGGGCTGCAATTTTTGCAAAATTCTAAGGAGTTTAAAAAATACCTCAAAATTGAGTCAAAGGCCTATATAAGAGGTCCAAGGGTCATTTTCAACTCATTTTTTCTTTTGTGAATTTGAGAACTTTTGAGTGGTCTGAGATGTTAGAAATAGTAGATAACCAATATAACTTTGTAGGGGGTGGGGGTGAATTAGTTATATATTAATCTTAATTAGCCAAAGTAAACAACAATCATAAAGAAATCTGCATACATAATTACACTAGATATGTTGACTAAGGAAACCCTTGATTAAAGGGAAAACCTTGGTGGGAACAATGTCTACAAAATAATTTAGTAATCCGAATATTCCTTGTTAAAGGATGGACCCTGTTAGGAGTCTATTACAACACTTAGTATAAAGAGTCCCTATTAGGAGACTTTGAATCCCTATTAGAAGATTCCAACCCTATTAGGAGTTGTAGAAGGCAAGTGAACCCACTATGCAAACAAGTTCAAGATTAGATCAATGAACCCATTGTCCAATTGATCTTAGTACTATTCCTTTCAAAATAATAGATGTGAGATAATTTTTTGCTTCTTCCTTTGTCCAATACATCAGACTTCTTCACCTTTAGATGATGCAATTAGATCTGGAACTTTGAACCCATCAACAGTAACCCAAGGTCATGCATTAGTAGATTGCTTTGCTCCTCTACTTCACAATTCGCAAGTCTTCTCTACTTCTTGATTTCTAATGATGATGTCTAAAACTTAGAAAACATCTTTCCATTATACCATACTCAATATTAATTCCTTGAGTTGGCTTTATACTTTATTATAAGTTAATTAAATGAAATACACATTTAATTAATGCTTTCAGCTCATAGTTATTCACAAACTTTCACACGTGTGACTTCCATACCTACATACTTACTAACATCATTAGTGGTCAGTGTACTACCTCTGGTTAATTGCATAAGCCTTCATTCCAAATACAATGTGCTATATCGATCATATAGTAGAAATTGTTTTTCCAATGCTCTATTTCCTTATAGTTCTTCATAAACCATCAATATCTTTTGTATACTATCGATTTAGGTTTTTTGCACTTTCCCATATGTCTCATACATGTTGTAGTATATGCTGGTAACTACACATAAGAAAATATGCAATGTATTGTCCTTAATACAAGAATCACAGTTTACTACTCTGCCAATTTTTACTAACTTATTACTATGTTGTCATCAATGAAAAACACAGTTATACATCATGTCAATTTTTTGCAATACTCCCCCATAGAATTATCATACATGTAACAATCTCCCCCTTGGGCATTAATGGAAACATAGATGAAAAACATCTAGTTCCAATAATACCAACAAGTTTCTTCATCACTCAAACTTTGCTTCATGCAAATCTTTTATTGCAACACTTTTCCCCCATAATACAAACTTTCTCTAATGTTTTTCATGTCACTCTCTCCCCCATTGACATCAATCTCAAAGATTATACAAAAATTGAACATACAACAATCTATCAGCATGACCACAAGCCAATCTATTGCTTTACAACTTTTGCATATAGTTCTATAAACAACACAAGTGTCTAAAGACACTGTTGCACATCAATTATCTAATTCTAAGAGTCCTTGACTAACTTTGTTCATCAAAAATACTCCCCCACTAAGGAAGCATCAACATACAGTCTAGTCTAACAATGGTGCTATATACCTTTGAATGATGCACTTTTTGCATCTTCTATTCTGAGCTAGGTAGGGGCATAACCCCAAGCATATATCATAGGTACTCAAATGTATCCTTTGATAAGGCCTTTGTGAAAATATCTACTATCTATTCCTTAGTATTAATGTACTCCAGTTTGATTTTATTCTCAGCAAATTTCTCTCTCAACACGAGATATCTTATGGCAATGTGTTTAGTCTTAGAATGCAATATAAGTTTCTTAGACATGTTAATAGTACTTGTGTTATCACAATAAATGAAATCAGGTTCTGTGAACTAATTCCAATATCCTTCATCATCTACTTCATCCATATGACTTGATTATAGTTGTTTGCTACTACAACATACTCTGCCTCTATAGTATTTTGTGAGGTACAGTTTTGCTTCTTGTTGAACCAAGAAACTAGTCTTCCTCCAAGGAAAAATGCTCCTCCACTAGTGCTTTTTCTATCATCCCTATCTCCAAGCTAATTAGCATCTATATATGTATAAAGAGTAGAGTCATTTCTTTTTTCATACCAAATTCCATAATCTAATGTTCCTTTAGATATTTAAATATCCTTTTTACTACTAGATAGTGATATTCTTTAGGATCGACTTGAAATTTGGCCACAATTCTGACTGCATTAGCTATATCTGGTCTACTATGAGTCAAATACTGCAATCCTCCAATCATAGATTTGTACTTTTTTGTTCAACATTTGGTGTCTCATCCTTTCTTGATAACTTATGATTGATTACCATAGGAGTTCCAATAGGTTTACAAATTTCTAAACCAAATCTTTTCAAAAAATCTTTTAAGTACTTGGTTTAAGAGATAAAGATACCCTCTTTGTTCTAAATAATCTGCAATTCCAAGAAATTTTTTATTTCTCCTATCATTCTCATCTCAAACTCATTCTTCATCTCTTTTGAGAATTTTTTACTAGCTTCATCATTTCCACCAAAAATGATGTCATCAACAAATACAATGATTATTAGCAAATCATCTCCTAGTTTCTTCAAGTACTAATTACTAGCTGTTGTTCCTTTAGAAAATCCAAACTTTTCTAAGTATTTTTCCAATCTTGCATACCAAGTTCTTGGTGCTTGCTTTAATCCATTAAATTCTTTCTTTAGTCTACAAACCATATCCTTCTCTTATGTTATAGGAAAACCCTCTGGTTGTTCAATGTAAACTTCTTCAAGTTCTCCATTCAAGAATGCTGACTTAACATCCATCTAATATACCTTAAAATTCTTGTTTTTTGCATATGCCAAGAAAATTTTGAATGCTTCCATCCTTGCTAGAGGTGGATATGTTTCCTCATAATCAATTCCTTCTTGTTGAGAATAGCATTTACATACTTTCTTTATTCCTTATTACTTCTCCTTGTTCATTCATTTTATTTCTGAGTACCCATTTTGTGCCAATCACATTTTTTTCCTTAGGTCTAGGAAATAATTCCCTTGTGTCATATTTAATTATCTACTAGAGTTCTCCCTCCATTTATTTTATCTAATGATCATCTTTGATTGCTTCATCTGCGCTTCTTGGTTCTACTTGAGATATCAAACATTGTTCTTCATTAATTCTGCTCCTTATCATTACCCCTTTTTCTTTACTTCCTATTATCTAGTCAACATGATGATGTCTTATCATGTTCCTATTTGGGGTAGGAGTTGTTACTTCAACTCTTATTTTAGGCATTGTGCTCTATTCTTCTCTTACATCTTCAATTTGTACATTGTTCTACAAGTCGTTGTTAGTCTTGAGAAATAATTCAATACTTAGGTTAGTCATTACAAAATAATCATCTCCATCAGAGTTATAATCCATTATCTTTTCCTTGGTGCAATTTTTTTCATCAATTCTAGCATTTGTACACTCTATTATAGTTTTTGTTATATAGTTGAAATATCTGTAAACTTTACTTTTTAATGAATAGCCAAGAAACATACCTTCATCACTCCTTGGATCAAACTTACCAATATCATCATCTCTTTTGATGTAACATTTTCTTTCAAATATCCTAAAGTACTTGACCAATGGTGAGTGACCAAACCATAATTCATAAGGTGTTTTGTCCATACCTTTCATAATCTGTACTTTGTTCAGTGTGTATACTGTTGTATTGACTACTTCTCTCTAGAAGGTCTTTGGTACATCATTCTCAAATAACATAGCCCTTGCTATATCAGCAATTGATTTGTTTCTTCTTTCATCAATCTCATTCTTCTTAGGTGTATGGGGTGAAGATAGTTGTCTTCTAATACCATGCTCTTCACAATAGATATTGAATTCTCTAGAGGTGAATTCTCCTACTCTATCTGATCTTAAGTTATTGATTTAGACTCCTAATTCATTCTCAACTTTGTTCTTAAATATCTTAAATTTTTCAAATTCTTCTAATTTTTCTTTAAGAAAGGCTTCCCACATCATTCTAATGAAATCATCAACAAAAATCATAAAGTACCTTTCTCCATAGTATCCTCTTGTTCTTGCAGGACCACGCAGATTTGTATGAATCAGTTCGAGCTTTTGTGTAGTACAAAACTGCTTGCTAAGAAATGAGATTCTCTTTTTCTTAGCCAAAATAAATTCCTTACAAATAGTATCAGCGGGCTTAGTGATCTTACGTAAATCTCTTATAGCAAGTGTATTACTATCTTTTATAATGTTATCAAAGTTAATGTGACAAAATCTTCTATGCCATAGCCAACTATTGTCAATCTGAGCTACCAAACATGTTATTTCAATGTAGTTTAACTAAAATACATCATCTCTAGTTTTTGTGCTAGTACCAAGTAGTTTTCCTTCCTTTTTTTTGATAATGCATGTGTTATTACCAAACTACAATCGGTAACCTTTGTACATAAGCTATCCATCAACAAAGTAAACATCATCAGTGTATGTTTTACCATCAAGTGTGATAGATCCAATTCCTATAATATGATAGGGAACATTGTTCCCTATTCTAACAATTACTCCATCATGGCTTTTGAATTTGGCAAACTTGCTCATATCACCAGTCATGTGATGTGAACAGCCATTATCAATGATCCAATCTTTCTTTTCAACTTGTGAGATCAACGCACTTTATTCTCTAATTTCTCTATCAAAATCCTCCTCCTTTGTAGCTATTAACCCTAATTCATCTTCACTCATATTTTTATCAGATTCCTCTTCTTCTTCTTCATTAGCATATAAACAATTTCTAAGTCTTCTAGACTTGAACCTTCCCTTATACTTTCTTTCTCTTTTAGGACACTTAGATGCATAATGATGATATTCAGTAAATGTCCAACATTTGAAGATATTTTTACCATCTTTTTCTCTTTCCACAAGAAGAGCTACTCCCTCTTGGACCTTTTCTTCAATGGATTTGCTGTTGCTAGCAATGTCTCCCTACACTTTTGTGCTTCTTGCTAAACTAGGTTTGATTTTTAGTGTAGTAAATGCTATCTCAACTTTTTCCAATTCTCCAGACTATTTTAGATCAAATTCTACAGCTTCCAATCTACCAAGCATATCTCTTTGGTGAAATTAGTAGTATAGGGTATCATCAGCTTAATCATTTGTGCTACTGTCTTGAAAGGTGGTGTCAGATTTTTCAAAATCTTCCATATCACTTCATCATCAGATTTCTTTCCATCATGAGATGTAATTCCTACAACAATCTCATTTATTCCCCTAACATGGCTTCTTATAGATTCATCTTCCATCATTCTAGCATTTTGGAAAGTGCAATATAAATTTTGTAATCTAACATTTTTTGAATGTGTATCACCCTCATAATTAGCCTCTAAAGTTTTCCAAATTTAATGAGATGTTTTGAGTAGTCTTACCTAACTATACTCACTTTTACTTAATATTGATAGTATTGCTTCTCTTTCCCTTATGTTGCATGTAAACACTTCTCTCTATTCCTTAGTATAGGTTTCAAGATTGTCTTCTTCTACAATATTTTTAGATGTCTTGGTTGCAAGCCAATATCCTAGACCCATGCATAAGAGATGATTCTTCATCTTATCCTTCTAATTGTCAAAGATCATGCTATCAAATCTAGGAATTTCCTTTCTAAATATATTCACCATGGATCTCCCAAAGTTGTTAAACTTCCTTTCAAGGACCTAAAGCTCTAATAGCAATTTTTACAAATAGTAGACCCAATATAATTGAGAAGGGGGGGGGGGGGGGGGGGGTGTGAATAAGTTATATATTAATCTTAATTATTCGTCCAAAGTAAAAAAAAATCATAAAGAAATAGACATACACAATTACACCAGATATGTTGACTAGGGAAACCCTTGATCAAAGGAAAAACCCTAGTGGGAATGATGCCCACAAAATAATGTACTAATATGAATATTCATTATTATAGGATGGATCTTGTTAGGATTCTATTACAACACTTAGTAAAAAAATTACCTATTAGGAGAATTTGAATCCCTATTAGGAGATTCTAACCCTATTAGGAGTTGTAGAAGGTAGCTGAACTGGCCATTGTCCAAACAACTTTAAGATCAGATCAATGAATCCACTATCTAATTGATCTTAGTACTATTAATTTTAGAATAATAGATGTGAGATAATCTTTTTCTTCTTCCTTTGTCTAGTATGTTAGACCTATTCACCTTTAGATCATGCAATTAGGTCTAGAGCTCTGAACCCATCAATAGAAACCCTTGAGGTCATGCATTAGTTGATTACTCTACTCCTCTACTTCACAATTTGAAAGTCTTATTTGCTTCTTGATTTCCAATGATGATGTCTAAAACTCAGAAAAAATCTTTTATTTATACCATGCTCAATATTAACTCCATGAGTTGGCTTCATACTTTATTATAAGTTAATTGAATTAAATACACATTTAATTAATGTTGTTGGCTCATAGTTATACACAAAATTTCACATGTGTGACTTCTATACCTACACACTTGCTGATATCATTAGTGGTTAGTCTAATACCTCTTGTTAACTGCACAATCCTTCATTCCAAATAAAATGTGCTATATTGATCATATAATAGAAATTGTTTTCCCAATGCTTTGCTTTCCTATAGTTCTTTGTAAATCATCAATATCTTCTGTACACTATTGATTGAGGTTCTATGCACTTTCTCATATGTCTCATGCATGCTATAGTATATTCTAGTAACTGCAAATAAGTAGATATATAATGTATTGTTCTTAATACAAGAATCACACTCTACTACTCTGCTAATTTTTACTAACTTATTACTATGTTGTCATCAATGAAAAACATAATAATACATCATGTCAATGTTTTACAATACTCCCCAATAGAATTAACATAGATGCTAACATGAGAGAGAGAACGATGGCTTTGGTAGGTATTATGACTCACTAACACTATTTCAAGTGCACCCAGGTCCACAACTGACCACCAGAGTATGAGGCCCTAGTACGTTTTCAAAATTTTCAAGCATTTTGGTAATTTAATACTCTTTTTAACATTTTAAAAATATTTTTAATGATTTTTGTGCAAAATATCATGCGATACTTTAAAATTATTGCATGCCTATGATGAAAATTATCACATGATATTTCTAATGGTCACAAAGTATAGCACAAGTGTTATGAAATCTATCAAATGGGAGCACCCAAATCTCTCATGATAGTGTTTGCACACCCATTATAAGAAGTATCACATCATACTATATTAGTAAAAAGTATCACACATATATTAAAAGAAGTAACACACAACGTGTTTTTGAGCACTTTCATGTTTTGAGGAAGATTTTGATTATGTGATTGTTGTTTTCTTTTGTGCTTATTTGTTAGAGATTTTTGTGATCTATTATGGTTGGTATTATGCTCTTTTGTTTCTCATTTTGGTTATGTAGATAGTTTTTTTTGGTGTTACTAATTAGAGCCCCCAAGGTGGTGGAGTTACATGTCATTCTCCACCTAGATGATGATGAGATGGCATCATAGAGAGTATGGATTTTGTTTGGTTACTTCAGATGCCCTATATTTGAGTGAACCATGGGTTATTGACAACATTGGTTGAGAGGTGGCACAGTGAGCATAACATCTTCCATTTGCCCACTGGTGAGGCCACAATCACCCTCAAGGATATTTATTACATCATATGTGTACCATGTCACGGTGATCTAGTGGGTATGATAGATATGTTTTTAAGATTTTTGTTTTTAGTTTCTTGGTTGTTGTATGAGGTGTACTAATAAGAGCATTTTCATTTCACAAGTTTACTATGATCAGACCCTAATAGAGGGGAGATTAGTGCTAAAATTTTTTTTTGAGGATGTCACCATCCTAGACCACCATCTCACTTGGGAGAGAGTCATAGATGAATATGGGGATTATTATCCCTTAGCCTATCTCATGTGTTCACCAGTTTCCTAGGCAATTTTCATTGATAGGATCTAGAAGGGATTCCATTTAGGTTAGGGTTGATTAGTAGAAAAATTGATTGGGAAGCCTTCAAGGATGGCATGGGGACTTGTGATTATTGTAGACATGTACCATGAACTTCATAAGATAGCATACCGAGAGGGGCATACAAGGGCTTGTGGTGTGGTTTTGGTTCATATTTGGGCATAGGAGCACATAGCAATGTTGCAGTCTCAAGTGCAGCCATGAGAGTGGAGTAATCCATTCATCTAAAAGTGATATTGACTAAGACCACTTCATATTCCCATTTTAGGGATAGGAGGAGAAGTGATATTTTTTGATGATGGATTATTAGAAAACACTAAGAGATATGATGACATTATAGCAAGAGCCTTAGGACTATCCTCTAGATTTGGCAGATGCAAGGGCAGACCCAACTTATTTATATGAGATGTACATGCATTAATTTCATTTATTTACATGATCAAATTCACTACCTGAGGTAGTGGGTTAGGGTGGTGATGGAGGGGATGAAAGAGGAGGTGGAGGTAGAGGGGTGAGACAAATGGAGGTGCAGAGCAGTTCCTGAGGGGATGCAGGGAGACAAACATGGTTACAAAGCCAGGATGCAAGGGAGGAGGAGGAGGATGAGGAACTTAAGGAGGTGAAGTGACCACTAAGGTAGAGGAGGGTGGAGAGAGAAGAACCCCAGGAGGAGAAGCCTAGAGGAGGAGATGGATAGGATGCTAGAGATGCTCAGATTCAAGGACTAGAGTTAGATATACATACAAAATGGGTCACCATCATTGTGCAAGACCAACAACTCATTAATGAGCTACACATAGTGAGGAGCTCCATAAGGAGAGGGATGTGGCAAGGTAGGAGGAAGAGAATCACAATGCATAGGCAATGTATTATTATGTCACATATAGGGCTGTGGTACCTCTTAGGTAAGGACTACTTGACTACTCAGAGTAGGTAGGGAGATCAGAGGGTGTGGTACAACCTTTGAATAAGAGACACACTCCTCCACCATGCACACCTACTAGACCAAGAGGGAAAGAGTGAGTCTTAGGTCTAGGGATAGGTCTAGGTTGATGTCCTTGTGATGCTTTTTGTGTTGGATACAATTGTTCAATTGTGTGTTGTCTCTGATGTTACACAAATGTCATATTAGTTATCAGATAAAATCTACAGAGCTTCGTTGGCCAAAAAAGAAAAAGACTGAGTTTATCAAGTTTAGAAGGTCAGCAAAGTGAATTAGCATTTTTGGAAGTTACATTATGAAGATAGTTTCTACCAAGCTCACTCAGGCACTGAAGGATTCTATGGCAGAAGTTAGTTTCTACTGAGCTCACAAGGTCAACATAGGAAAGTTAGTGTTTACTGAGTTCACTCGACCTCCAAAGGATTTTGCAGAGTTTTCAATTTTTATTGTGCTTCACTTGGTTAACACTAGAAATCATTTCTATAGTAGTGTTTATTGAGCGGGGTCAGCCAATGAAGGATTTCATTGTTTTGGGAATAAAGTTTAATTGTTTCATGTAATGCTTGTAGCAGACTGATGTATTGTTTATTGGTAAATGTAACTTGTAAATGAGCCAACTTGATAATTTGTAATGTATAAATAAAAGGTAAAGTTGTGAATTCTAATGTATAAATGGATGTATGAATGAGTGAGTATGCAAGTGAGTTGATTGTGTGAAGATGAAATGTGATCGAATTTTGAAGAAGGATTAGATATCCTTGAGGAGTGGCAAAGGTGTATTCGATTAGTAAGGATCTAGTGAAGCAAAAAAAAAATCTATATCTACAAAGATTAGTTACATCTCATTCAGGTCACTCATTGTTACTTTCTCACAATTATAGTAGTAAATTTTAAATCTCTTAATAGAGTTGGTTTAGTAGCCGTTTTCGTAAATCCTCTAACAAGGTGGATAGTTCTACTAAATTTTTCTAAAGTCTTGTAGCAAGATCACTCCTAGCAGGGTGATTAAATCCTCTAACAAGGTCACACCTAACAGTGTGTTTTGTAACCTTTAATAGGGTTGGCTCCTAATAGGGCTCACTTGAGAAGAGTGAAATTGGTAGCTAGTTACTTGGTGGTTTTTCCCATATTGAGTTTCCACATTAAATATGGTGTCTCTTGTGTTCATGTTATTTCTTTTTGCATGCATGTTAATAATTATGAGTACTTAAAGATTAGTAATAAGTTAATACACAGATCATCTATCGAGTTACAACATTTTTCTATGTGGCTATTGAGTGATAGTAGTAACTAGTTATTTAAGACATCTAAGGGATCTATGGATTTGTTTTTGTGGTAACTAATTCACCCCCCCTCTCAGTTACTCCATCTATATTTCTAACAATTGGTATCAGAGCTTTTGGTTCTTGTAGGAAGGATTTCAAGGATCTAAGCTAAAGATTAGTATGTCTTACAAGAGGGAAATTCCAAGGCTTAAAAAGGATAATTTTTCAGCATGGCAAGGTATCATGAGACTCCATATGTAACTCCTTTTGGTACATTATTTGCTAATGACATTGCTAAGAAAAAGACTCATAACACCATGATGATAGATATTGCATCTGCTCTATGCTATGAAGAATTTGATGATGTCAAGGACTATAAAATTTCCTTTGAAATGTGGAACAAGCTAAAAGAAATCTATGGAGGTGATAATAATATGAGAAGAGGCAAAGCAGAATGTCTAAGAGGACAATTTGATCAAATGAGGATGAGAGAGGATGAAAATATTGCCAAATATGTTGAAAGAGTCAAAGTAGTTGTCAGTGCTATCAAAGCTTTTGGAGGAGATATTGAGGAGGAAAAAATTGTAAGTAAAGTTATTAGGAAATTACTTCCCATTTATGCAATTAGAGTTTTTGCAATTCAAGAAAGGATATGTGAAGCAACTCACAAGATAAATTTAAAGGCCATAGTAGGAAGATTGATTGCATTTGAGCTAGATAACTATGATAACTATGTTCTAGCTTCTAAGAACATTGAGTCAGCATTTCAAGCCAAGATTTCACTCAAGGAGAAAGGTAAGAAAATAAAGGATTCTTAGTCAGAAAGTGAAAAAGAATCAGAATAGAGTTCAAACAGTGATCTTGAGGTAGTTGAAGCTCTACTTGCAAGGAAATGTTCTCGAAGCAGAGGAAAATACAAAGGTAAGGTTCCTCTAATTTTTTTTCATGTGAGAAAATTGGTCATATTGCCGCCAAGTGCCCAAACAAGCAAAACAAGGATGAGAAGAAAGGTCACAAGTGCATTGGCAAGAAATATTTCAAATCATTCAAGGAAAAAGGTAAGAAAACATGTTTCATGGCTAAGGATTCTAATGATTCTGATGAAGAAGAAGAAGAAATTGTTTACATTGCTATGAAAGATGAATTTGATAATGATGAGGAAGATAAAATGACACTTATCTCTCATGTGAGAAAAAATGATACATGGATCATAGATAGTGGTTTCTCTCATCATATGACTTGTGATAAAATTAAGTTTGAACAATTTGAAGACTATGATGGTGGTAGTGTGAGGTTTGGTAATAATGAACCTTATTATAAAAAGAAAGAGGAATAATTTAACTAATCAAAGAGCTTGTATGTGATAATGCATATTGGGTCTAAAACACAATCTGTTGAGTGTGGCACAACTACTCAATAATAGATTCAAAGTAGAATTCATGCATGGAAAAGTAAGACTGTTGGATGAAAAAGGAAAACTGATTGGATCAGGCATATAGACAAAAGGTAACTTATTCTATCTTGAACTTGGTGAATGTTTATGTTTTATTGCTTAGGTTGAAGAAAGTTGGCTATGGCATAGAAGGTTGTGTCATGTGAACTTTGATAATCTAGTGAAAATAAGAAAATTCAAGAAAGTTAGAGGCATTCCTAGTATAAAGAAACTTGATGTTGGTCTATGCAAGAATTTTTAGAGTGGTAAGATGAGAAAAACTAGTTTTAAAAGTAAGAACTATCAATCTGAAGAACTTTTGGAAATTGTGCATACTAATTTGTGTGGACCTATTGGAATTGAAAGCTATACTAGAGAAAATTTTTTCATTCTTTTTGTTGATGATTACTTTAGAATGATGACTGTTATGTACTTGAGAGAGAAATCAGAAGCTTTTGAAAACTTCAAGTAGTATTTGGCTAGATTAGAAAAGGAAATAAGCAAAAGACTAAAATGCTTGAGGTCAGACAGAGGTGGTGAATTCATCTCCCATGAGTTCAATAAATTTTGCATTGAAAGGGGAATCAAAAGATAGGTATTAGCCCCTAGCACTCCCAAGAAAAATGGAATAGCTAAAAGGAGGAATAGATCTATCATGGATTGTACAAGAACATTAATGATTGAAAAGAACATTGCTATCAAATACTGGAAGGAAGCTATCAGCATTGTAGTTCATACCTTGAACTGAGTACAGCTAAAGAAGGACTCAGTCAAAAGCCCTTATTAGTTATGATATTTCTATAAACCCAATGTAAGTTACCTAAAAGTATTTGGAAGCAAATTTTACATTTTGAAAGAATCTAGAAAGGGTAAATTTGATGTGAAAGGTGATGAAGGAATATTTTGGGATATTCTTGCAAGAGTAAAGCATATAGATGTTTGAATTCGTCTACTCACAAATTTATAGAAAGTACACATGTGAAAGTTGATGAGTTTGTAGAAAGGACTAAAGAAGAAAGCAAAAAGGAACCAAAAGATTATAGGAGATTTGTTTTCATTGAACTTGATACAGTGCCAGATACATCTGTCAATCAAGAATCTTCTACTCTTGAGTCTTTAGTAACCAAGTTTCAGGAAGTCCAAACCGAGTTGAAGGAAACCAAGTCACATTCAAATGCTACTGAGCCAATGCCTACCGACTCTGAAGGACATGAGTAACAGATAGAACAACTATAACTTGAAGTTGAAGTGCAAGAGGATGACAAAGAAAGTCATTCAAAAGGCAAGGAACCTATTTTAGCTAAGTATATTAGGATACATCATGCACCAGATTAGATTATTGGAGACAAATGTGAAGCTACTATGAAGAGAAGTGAGCTAAAAGGTACTTGTTTACTTTCTAATTTTGAACATAGAAGTTTCAAAGATGCATTAGAAAATGAAAGTTGGATTGAGGCTATGAATGAAGAGATAGAGAAGATTGAGAAAAACAAAACATGGACTCTTTTACCTAGGCCTAAAGATAAAAATGTGATTGGAACTAAGTGGGTATTTAGAAATAAGTTGAATGAAGATGGTAAGGTGTCAAGAAACAAACCTAGACTGGTATGCAAAGGATATTCTCAAGAAGAAGGAATAGACTATGGAGAGACTTTTGCTCCTGTTACAAGATTAGAAGGTGTTAGGACCCTACTTACATATGCTACACAAAAAAATTTTAAAGTATATCAGATGAATGTCAAGTCAACATTTCTCAATGGTATATTAGATGAAGAAGTCTACATCGAATAGTTTGAAGGTTTTGTTGATCCAGACAAGAAGGACATGGTTTGCAAATTACACAAACCATTGTATGGTCTGAAACAAGCCTCTAAAGCATGGTATGAAAGATTGCATAACTATCTAATTCATATTGGCTTTCAAAGAACTAATGATAATAGTAGCTTGTATATCAAGGAAGGACTAGATAAAAAGATTGTTTTGGCAGAGATATTTTTGGATGATACTTTGTTTACAAGAAATGATGATCTTTGCAATTTTTTTTTTAGAGAAAATTAATAAGGAATTTGAGATTTCTATGTTTGGTGAGATCAAATTCTTTGTTGGTCTTCAAATTTAGTAGAGTAAGAATGGCATGTACATTACTCAGTCAAAATACATCAAGGAAATACTGAAAAAGTTTGGTATGGAAGATTGTAAACTAGTTGAAACTCCTATGTGCACTAGTCTAAAGCTTACCAAGGATGATGAATCAAAGGAGGTAGATTAGACATTGTATAGATCTATGATTAGAAAATTGTAGTATGTAGTTCATACAAGGCTAGATGTTTCCCTTACATGTGGTATTGTATCAAGATTTTCCGCAAAACCAAGATAAAATCACATTATAGCAATCAAAAGGATCATGAGATACTTGAAAGGCACTAAAGATTATGGATTATGGTAAAAATTTGGAGGTATTCTAAATTTGAAAGTATTTATTGATGTAGATTGGGAAAGAAACATTGATGACCGAAAGAGTACAAGTGGAGGAGCTTTCTTTATTAGAAAAAGGTTGGTTTCTTAGACAAGTAAAAAGAAAAATTGTATATCCCAATCTACAATAGAAGAAAAGTATGTTGCAGTAGTAGTAAACTATTCTAATATTGTTTGGTTCAAACAATTATTGGAAGGCATGAAGGTGGAAATCAAAGAACCTATTGTTATGTTTTGCGACAATACAAGTGCAATCAAAATATCTAAAAATCTAGTGATGCACTCAAACACCAATCACATTGCAATAAAATATCACTTTGTTAGAGAATTGGTGCAAGATAAGGAGATCAAATTGGAATATGTGCATACAAAGAAACAAATTGCTAACATATTCACCAAGCATTTACCTAAGGATGCTTTCTTGTATCTAAGGGGTAAGTTAGGGGTCATTCCCTTATATGAATCTCACTAAAATGAAGTTTTAGTGATGCATCAACATATATCAAGTTGAAGATCTTTCAGTTGATGTAGAATAATCATGAGAACATTGCATATGAATTAGTGCATAAGGTACATTGTTCTTCATTTGGTTTGTGTTGTCTTTGGAATGTGTTGTCAAAGAGGGAGAGTATACTATCATATCTTTCTAAAATTTGAATTTTTTTGTGAAGAGTTTGATGTATGAAAAGAAACTATTTAATGTATGAAAAGAAACTATTTAATGCTAAAGAGGGAGATTGTTGGATATAATTGTTCAATTGTGTGTTGTCTCTGATGTTACACAAATGTCATATCAGTTATCAGATAGAATCTACTGAGCTCAGTTGGTCAGAAAAGAAAAAGACAAAGTCTACCAAGTTTAGAAGGTTAGCAAAGTGAATTATAGAGTCTAATGAGCATTTCTAGAAGTTACACTGTGAAGATAGTTTCTACTGAGCTCACTTGGGTGCTAAAGGATTCTATGGAAAAAGTTAGTTTCTACTGAGCTCATAAGGTCAATGAAGGAAAGTTAGTGTTTATCGAGTTCACTCAGTCTCCAAAGGATTATACAGAGTTTGTAGTATTTACCGAGCTTCACTTGGTTAACACTGGAAATCATTTCTAGAGCATTGTTTACCGAGTAGGGTTGGCCAATGAAGGATTTCGTTATTTTGGGAATAAAGTTTAATTGTTTCATGTAATGCTTGTAGCTGACTAATGTATTATTTATTGGTAAATGTAAGTTGCAAATGAGCTCGCTTGACAATTTGTAATGTATAGATAAAAGGTCAATTTGTGAATTCTAATGTATGAATGAGCAAGTATGCAAGTGAGTTAATTGTGTGAAGAGGAAGTGTGAGAAAATTTTGAAGAAGGATCATATATCCTTGAGGAGCAAAAAAGGTGTATTCGATCAGTAAGGATCTAGTGAAGCAAAACATAGATTTGTATCTGCAAAGATCAGTTGCATCTCATTCAGGTCACTCATTATTACTTTCTCACAGTTATAGCAATCAATTTTAAATCTCTTAAAAGAGTTGGTTTAGCATCCATTTTTGTAAATCCTCTAACAAGGTGGATAGTTCTAAAGTCCTGTAGCAAGGCCACTCCTAGTAAGGTGATTAAATCCTCTAACAAGGTCACACCTAACAGTGTATTTTGTAACCTTTAACAGGGTTGGCTCCTAATAGGGCTCACTTTAGAAGAGTGAAAATTCATAGCTAATTACATGGTGGTTTTTCCCATATTGGATTTCTATGTTAAATTTGGTGTCTCTTGTGTTCATGTTATTTCTTTTTGCATGCATGTTAATAATTCTGAATGCTTATAGATTAGTATTAAGTTAATACATAGATTATCTACTAAGTTACAACATTTTTCTATGTGGCTACCAAGTGACAACAGTAACTAGTTATTAAGACATATAAGGGATCTGTGGATTTGTTATTGTGGTAATTGATTCACCCCACCTCTCAGTTAATCCATCTATATTTCCAACATTTTGATGTATATATGTATTTTGAGATAGTTATCTAGATTTTAGATCTCACATGTACATGTAATCTTGATTCTCTTTGATATATATATGAGATACTGGATTTGATTGATCATCTTTATGTTCTTGTCTCATCTTATGCTGATATGATGGATGTTTTCACACTTGTGTTTATATTTCCATGTTATTTTTTGGTCATATTTATGTTTATGTGCTCATGGATATTTCTCATAGATTTTTTACCTCTCATGTTTTGTGATTTAGACTCATGTTTTGAAAATGTGATACTTGGATAGATTAGAGTTGATCAAATTAACCCCTTGTGATAACAAGTATAGAAAAAGCAAGAAAGTGGGAAATGATCAACAAGGAATAAAGGACATGATTTGACAAAAAGATTGGGAAGAGCTGATGTGTCCATGAAAGATGAAGAGGGAGGTCTCTCCATGTGCTAAATACAAGATACTGAAAAATAGTATGCAAAATGGTTTACTTGCAAGGGACACAAAACATTTAGACATTAATTTCATCATTGAGCATTATTAGGAACATCAAAACACCATACAATGTACACTAGTATAACTATGAGGATATGAATATGTTCTATATTAGATATGTATGTGGGAAACCAATCTAAGAATCAAAGACATGTAGGTCAAGATGACTAATGCAGTTAGATTTTGTAAGTTTTAGTACAACAAGATCACACTCGTATCAAGGCATAAGTGTCAGGATAACCACCGAGTGTGGTCTTGCAAAAAGAGACAAGGATGATAAATTGTAGGCCCAAAGTGTCAAGTAGGACCAACATAATGGTTATCAACACCTTAGACTAAAAAATTACCCCCACAAGCAGAAAACAAGTAAAACATGCCCCATGCTCCCAATCTTCTAGTCTATGAAATCCTTGAAAGACTATTAAGGAAGGAACACTCATCAAAGAAATTATCATAGATAACAAAAAAAGAAGATAAAGTTCATCATGTCTATGAAAGATTAATGTTTAAGTGTGTGTGTGTGTGTGTATGTCACATGGTCATTTCTTTAGAACTTGAATATGATCATGAGAAATATCATAGCATCGTAGACTATGGGTAAGATATCTAAGAAGTGTTGAGAAACACTCGATGTCCAGAGGGGAAGTGTTTAAAAAAATTATTTTAGATGAGTTGCTAGAGATACTCTAATGCACAAGAAGACCCTAATAAGCTAAGTAGTTATGCCCCATATATGAGGGCAAGAGTTGATTCCAAGATAGGAAAGGTATCATGAAATGAGTGTAAAGTGACACTGATAGAAATTGGTGTGAGGGTTTCAAGTAGCTCTTGTTTTAAGGTTTTCACCACTTGGTAGAACTATTTTAGGACTTTTTTCCATTTTTCGGTATTTTAGATTTTTTTTGATTTTTTTGGTGATACATCAAAGTGCTTATTGCTAGGTTTTCACTAAGATGGTCATTTTTTTAGTACATTTTATATTTTTTAGGATTTTTGTAGCATCATATATGATTTTTTTTTTTGGATATTTTCATGCTCATAAGATATGTACAAATAGCTGAGCCATGAGCCTTAAGCATAGAATTTCTTCAGATGTAGAAAAGTGATAGACTTAGAAATTTGTTCCCCCTTAGGAGTAGAAAGATGATAGGCACCAAATCTAAATTTTTCTATGATGGTGTAAGGACCCAACCAATTAAGCTCAAATTTTCCATTCTATTCCCTATTTAGTTGATTCTTAGGGTTCTCTTGAAGAATGCATTCACCCACTTGGAACTCATAAGGATTAACCTTTTTGTTATAGCTAGTAGACATTCTTAGGATAATCCCTTATGTGATCAAAAGCAACCTTACAGTACTCACCTAGGGTTTCTAGCTCATGAATCGTCATATCTCTATGGTTGTCATCATCCATATAGAGAGACTTGCAAAGAGAAAATTTGAACCTCTAGAGAGAGGATGACTTTAGAACCATAAACCAATGAAAAAGGTGTAGCTCTTGTAGGGCTACGTATAGTAGTCCTATATTCTCATAGTGATGGATTTATTTATAGATGCCAATCCCTACCTGATTTGTGGGTTGTTCTATGCAAGATCTTTAGTGATGTCTTGTTGGAGGTCTCAACTTGGCCATTCCCTTAAGAGTAGTATATAGAGGATGAATCTTATTTAACCTTTAATTTCCAATAGAGTTTCTTAAGGTCCTTATTTTTTTTAATCTATCTTTCATTATCAATGATAATATAGAATGGGATGCCATAGCACCAAATGATGTGGTTGAGTATGAACAAGGCAACATGTTTAACTAGAGCGACATATAATGGAACAACTTCAACCCAATTCATGAAGTACTCAGTCACTGTAATGATAAACTTGTGTCTATTAGATGATCTTGGGTAAATTTACTCACCAAATCAAAGGCCTAGTGTTGAAAAGGTCAAAATGTGATAGAAGGGATAAGTTCATGCCTAGGAGCACGAATTGGGTTGCCATGTAACTGACACTTTTTGCATGAGTTTTTATTGATTGTGGAGAGCTACATGCAAAAGAGGGTGGGATCTCCAAACAAGGGTGGAGAGATTTGAACGTTGGTGGAGATTTCATTATCATGCCCTAATGATAGCTTCATTTCATTGTTATGCCCTTGGTGGAGATCAGAAAAGATCTAGAATTTTGCTGTCATGCCCTTGTGATTGTTGTATCTCTACATTTCATTGTCGTGCCCTTCTAATCTTTGTATTTCATTGTCATTCCCTTGATGGAGATCAGTAAAGATCTAGGATTTTATTATCGTGCCTTTGTGATCTCAATGCCCTTGTGATATCTATGCCCTTTCTCTATGATTTTCTTCAAGTGTAGAAAAGGTACCTATGTAAATATTTTTTTCTTTTCCTTTTAAACATGTATCTCTTTAGATTTCTCCCAATAGGTGATTAGAGAAGCTTCTCTTTATGTGTATGTATGTATATATACATACACACACATATGTTTGTGTGTATGTATGTATGTATGCATATATAGAGAACCTTCTCTTTATGTATATGTATGTGTATATATACATACATATACACATATATGTGTGTGTTTATATGTATGTCAATGTATGTATGTATGTATATAAACATAAATCTCTCTATTTATATACATACATACATAGACACACACACACACACACGTGTGTGTGTATGTATCTATATATATATGTACATACATACATAGACACACACACACACATGTGTGTGTGTATGTATCTATATATATATGTACATACATACATATACAATGATCACAAGGGCACTACAATTAGATGCAAAGATCACAAGGGCATGACAATGAAATGCATTGATCACAAGGGCACAAAAATGAAATCCTAGATCTCCATTGATCTCTACAATCCACAAGATCTCTTTGTATATATATACATACATACATATATATTTACATATATACATACATATATACATAAATATAAATACACATAAATATATGCATACATACATACATACATACATACATATACACATACATATATAAATACACACATACATATATCTTATATACAATTTTATCACCTTGAAAAATTGTATTTGATCTTGCTAGCTAGGAACAGTTGATTGTTCATTTTATTGTACCTAATCTAATGACAGTTTTACAAAATTGTAATCAACCCAACTAATAAAAAACTAGACCCATTTAATTAAGTTATGTCTTGTTTCTTTCTAAAAATATCTGCTATGATATGTTTTTTAAATCAAATTGCAAACCCTACCCATTTTTCTTGGTCTGCATTATTTCTATGTAGTATTTTGAGGTGAGTCACTTAGCACAGGTTGAGTGAATTTTATTGTTTTATTATTTGGATTCTAGAATATATATGTAGTTGAATAAATTTTTATATTATGCTAAGATGTAATAAGAACCTTTAAAAAGATCTCTTTGTATATATACATACACACATACATAGACACATAGAGATATGTCATAAAAAAAGCTTCTCTATTTATACATACATACATAGATATACATACACATATGTGTGTATGTATGTATATATACACATACATATACATAAAGATAAGCTTATCTATTCATTGATGAGGGGAATATAAAGAGATGTTGAAGGTGATCAAATTTCTCTTAGATTTGACTATGAATGTATTTTCTATTTTCAGAACATAATTATTAGTAATCTCTACTCTGTATATTTGAAGTTACCAAACACCAAAGGAAAAGGCATTTTTTTATTTCAATACCTCTTTTGGTTTTTTAGTTGGGTATAAGTATTGTTTCAAAAAACACAAAGCCAAAAAGCATGTCACAAGAGGACATGTCTCATGTCCACTTGATGCAGAGTGTACAACTAGAAAGGTGTAAATAAGCTTTCCCCACTCTAACAACAAGTCAACAAGTTACCAAATCACCAACCTTCTCACAAGGTCATAACTACTTCAAATCCTCCAAATGTTGAAGAAAAAAAGACTAATAACTTCTTCAAGCACCCATGGTCTAAGGATCAAATTCACTCAAATTATTGCTTCAGGACCTAATCCCCACAACTAGGCCAATAGTAGGAAAACCCAAAAATGGTTTTCTCTAATGGTTCCAAGGAATGAAATGGACTTAGGGAATCCACATAACATAAAATACATCATTGGTTTGATCCCCACATTCCATAATGTATCAAACCCAAATTCACCTAATAGCCCTATTAGGCCTCCTTAAGAGGTTTTTGGTGTCTAACTTCCAAAAGTCCCAAAAAAATTGAAAAAAATTAGGGTTCTAGATACCCTTTTTAGAGTTATATCCAATCCCAAAGCACTAGGACTTAGTTCCACTCCAAAACTCCCTTTCCTTCACTAAGCAACACAATCGAAATTGGCCTAAATAGGATTGGTTTACAAAGAAACTATGGGAAAGTGGGGTAATGGAAAAACACCCAACACTCAGGAATTTATATTCATCTTCCTCCAACTTTGTTCCAAACACTCTGCCCTCCAATAGGTCTCCTTCTCCTATTATACTCCAAACAACACACTCACAAGGTCAAATCCTCATAGGTACTTGACCTAGGGCTGGTTAGGAAAAATAGCAAAACACATTGCCCAGTATTGAGACCATGGAATCATTGAGAGGAACCATCTAACTATCATTCCCCAAGAGACCATTAAAAGCTAACCATGGAATTCACAACTATGGGCTCATCTTTGAAGCTTGCACAAAATTTTTGTCCTACAAACCATCTTGTACAAAAAATTGAATAACTTGAAAGAATTTCCACAAAAAATGATGAAACCAAAAGAAATAGAAAGGTAAGACAAAAATCTTCTTCAAAAAATCATTTGATCATGCATGCCAATCTATACAGTATGGGCAAAGTACAAGAAAGCAATAAAATTGCTTCAAAACTAAAAAATCTCTTATTGTAACTTCTTCCAATTTGTACAATCTATCCTTTGAAACCTCAAAAATGAGGTATATATCCTTCCTACATCCATCCCAATGGTTGTAACTATTGTTTGAATATTTACAACTTTTCAACTAAATTGCATTTTTGAGCAACTTTTACAATTTTGCAAATTAGTAATTTTGCACAAAAAGTGCAACTTTTGCAATTTTCACAAATTTTTAATTCTAAGACTTGAAAAAGATCCAAATTATTAAAAAAAAACTAAAAACACCTAATCCTATGCTATCTTAATCAAATACTCAAAAAGACCCAATTTTTCCCAACTAGCAACTTTGGCTTATAACTTGCCCAAAGTGACCAAGGCATACATGAAGGTGTCTTTCCATTATAACCATGATTTCTTCATCCAAGACTTATTTATCCTAGCCTAATTAGGTGACAAACCAAAACATTAAATCAAAATCCACAATAGTGTGTTGTTGCTCTGCACCACCACTCATGACATGACTATTGATATAAACAATTATTAACCCTATACTAATTAGTTTAGTTAATGCTTAACCAAACAATATTTATATTAAGTCATTGATCTATATAAACATAAATTGATCATCTATTTGATCCTATTATGATTAAATGTGAATGCATCCAATCATTACTTGGATGATATTATGCACGAGATCTTTACTCAATCACCAAGAGATAATATAATCTATAATTACAAATTTCTGCATACTTAGTTTGGTATGAATAGTTTCAATTAAATACAAGGATAATTTCTTGTGTGAATTCAAGACATTAATGATTAATTTAATTTAGCACAAGTACTATGCAAGTGTGTATGTATGAATGTAAAGCAGTTCACATAGTGAACTAATATACATACAGACATCCACATATGCATAACATTATCATAATTAGTTATCCTTGAATTTGACCAAAACTATTATACACCAACAAGAGATACATGTTTAGAAGGGAGAAAAAAAAAAATTTACATAGGTACCTCTTCTCTCCTCAAAGAAAATCACAAAGAAAGGGCATGAAGATCACAAGGGCATGACATGAAAATGAAATGCAGTGATCACAATAGAATGACAACAAAATCCTAGATCTCCACTAATCTCCACCAATGTTCAAAGCTCTCCACCCTCATTTGGATCTCTCCACACTCTTTCATGTGCAACTCTCCAAAATTGATTGAAACAAATGGGTAATGATTATTGTCTTTTTTTATAATCTATAATCCACAACCCACAAGATCTCTTTGTATATACATATATAAATACATGGACACATATATGTATGTGTATGTATGTATATATGTGTATATACATACATACATACATATATACATATGCATAGATACATATATACATATATATTGAATAGGGTGAAAAGGGTGTTCACCTTATTCAATAGATGGAAAATATGGATGATAGAAATAAATGTGATGTGAGGGGTATATAGAACATATCCTTAACTTGAATTCCCAAAAGGAATGATCCAAATTGATTAACCACAAAGGAAGTGATCAATGCAAAAATGAATCAAACAATGGAGAATATGAAGAAAAGAAGAAATCCTATAATCAACTATAGAAAGTAAGTACTTGAAACCTTGAATAAATAAAAGATGAACACTAATCTCAAAGTTGTAGGGCCCATTTATCGTTGCACCAAAAGCCATGACTATTAGTGAACATGGAAGACCACATAATTAACCACCTGTGGGCAAGGGAGCATGTCGCATCACCCAACAATCTCCCCCTCGACGTGCATACCAGGTGCTTACGCAGGTCGAGAAGGCACCGAGGAGATTTGAACCCATGACCAAGCCAAAACCAGGCTCTGATACCACTTGTAGGGCCCATTTTCCATTGCACCAAAAGCCATGACTATTAGTGAACATGGAACAACACATAATTAACTACCTGTGGGCAAGGGAGCGTGTCGCATCACCCAAAAAAAGTAGGGAAAATCTAGAAAATGTTGATTTCTGATGTTTGTGTATAGTTATGGATAATTCTACAACTTGTTCTTGACTGGAAATGTCAAAATAGAGAAAATCAACAAAATTTTTGCCCATTTGAAGGTAGGTCAAACTTGACCCAAATAGCAACACACAATCATATCCTGAGGCATAATTGTGCCCCAAAAAGTTGACCCTAACCTGGACTACTTCAACAAAAATATTGTTCATGGATCCCTCAAGTTTGATGAAAAGGGTATCCAAATCTACACTTTAATTCACAATCATGTACCTATATCTACAAGAAAAAGGGTTTTTTTGTTTGGATGAGGGGTTTACCTTGGTTAAACCCTAGTTTGGAATCAAACTTAATAATGGAATTCAAATAGAGAATGCTAGCTCATAGTAGAAGTAAATATAACAATAAAGCTTTGATATTCAATAGATATGCAATTGTATTTGAAATGTAAACAAGTATGTTGTATTGAAAGCTTGAACATAACATTAACAAATGTCAATCAAAACCTCCATGATTGTATTCTTGGAATCCACCTTGAGAGAAGAATGAATAGATCTAGAAGATGAACAAAGGATCTTGAAGGAAGACCACACCACCATGATGGAAAGATCTAGGGTTTGAATGATAAATCTTGAATGCTTGAACCAAATCCCTTGAAAGGCTTGAATGCTTGAATCCTTGATCTTCAATGGAAAACTTGAATGCTTCAAATTCTTTCTTGAAAATTTCTAGATGATGGCTCATATATGATCTCTTTAAAAGTAGTTTTTCATAGTAAGTGCATGGCTAGATCGTAGATAATAGTTAGATAAAATAAGAGAAGGCTTTCTTAGATAGAGATCTAGGGCACAAATTTCTAGAGAAGGATGACATGGGATAATTGATTCCCAATTAACCTTAACCCCTAGAAATGTACCTAGATTAAATGTAACTTAAGAGTATACCATTGTTAAACCCAAAACAACTAACCTGAAAGCGAGAAAATGAAACTTTCCAAAGATCAATATCTTGAAACCTCCAAAAATTAAAAATTGGACTTGGGGTTAGGGATGAGGTCAACCTTTCCAAAGGTCATTCTTGACCTAGGTCATGGTTTAGTTTTTGACCTTGACTCTTTAGGTTGTCCTTGAATCATAAAGTTAAAGTCTTTAGTTTCATATAGAAAATCATCAGAAATAGGTTGGGAATAGAGAAAGAGAAGTAGAATAGGGGGAAAACATCCAGATCAATGCAAATAACCATTCAAGGAACTTGACATGACCCTAGACCACTTATTTAGAAGGATAAATTCTCTTAACATGGAAATTCTTCCATTTTAAGATGATACATTAATCCCCTACTAAAACAAGAGTATGGATCCAATGAAAACTCTTGGTCAAGGAGAAGAAAGAAGATATCCAAGTGGATTCTCAACAAGATAAAATAACACTTAGCTAAGAAAACAAGCTCCTAGACTAAAGATTATAACTCAACATACGCACACAAGGGTGCAAAAAATAAAAAATGAAACCAAAACAACACAAAAGAAGGGTTAGTACTAAAAAAGCCCAAATCAACTAGCACAAGAAACCTTGCTAAGAAATATTTGTCATACCAATATCATATTTGGAAAGCTATCATAAAATATAAGTGATTACATAAGAAAGAGAAGAGAAACACTATAAATAACATAGCTTCATGATTTAGTCCTACTAGCATGAAAGAAAAAAAAGAAGTGATTACCTCACCCAATAAGATGCCCACCTTACCATGAATCACCAAGAGAGAGGAAGAGACAAATAGGTGGCCAAACCTGATAGTTCACCCATAAACTATGGTTGCAATTATAATGCATCTTCTGGAAGCTTTTGGAATACCCATAGATCCACTTTCTTGTATTAGTATGAATATGAAATGTATGTCTCCTTAGGATTTAGTAACTTATGTGCATTTCCTTCGAAAGATTTAACATATTGAAAATTTGAAAAATGTGTGTCTCTTCATGATTTAGCAAATTATGTGCATTACCTTTAGAGGATTTAACATATAAAATTTGAAAAATGCATGTCTCTTCAAGATTTAGCATCTTATGTGTGTTATCTTCCAAGATTTAGCATATTAAAAAAAAACTATAGTACAAGGGAGACACTATATATGCCCCCTTCCTTATTGTGGTTGTCTACTAGACATGGTAAGGAAGAGGAAGAGGATACCTATTTCACAATAGAAGAAAATATGGTGTTAACAATAATATATGGGTAAAAACACAAACTTGTGTCACCTTTTCGTAAAGGAAAAGGCTAACAAAAGTATAATTGTTCACCTTCAATGACACAAAACTGGTATTATTATCTAAAATTTGAAAGTGATGTAAACTAATGAAATGTGTAGAAATGGATGAAATTTAGGATTATAATTTTTATTAATTATTTGGAATAAGAATTTATATATTTTTCTAATTTTTATAGATAAATTTTTAGTTGCTAAAAAATGCCGAAAATTAGGGGTTTAGTTCCCACCACAAAACTATATAGAAATACAAGTATCTCTATTTGAACTCAGACTATGTTATAGATAACATATATAACTAAAACAATCAAAAAGAAAAATTTGTTTTAGACCTATATTTTCTCTTTTATAATGATTCAAATTTCAACTCACCTAAATTGATAGTTTCTCCCACCACATTTTTCAAAACAAGTCTATTCTAACTAGAAGGAAAATTATACATTCTTAAAGAGGACTCTCTCCTCTAGAATGTCATATATTTAAAAAAAAAATCATATGATTTAATATTTTTTTTTCTCAAAATCAGCATTTTTTTTTTGTTAAAATACGTGCTTGTAGAAGTTTTAAACTACAATATACTATATCTAATTAGAACACTATAAATTCTATATGATAATATTCTTGACTTTGAGCTCTATAAAATGGTGTTTATATTTTACTAAAAAAACATCATAAAAAATAATAAAAGTTATTGAAACATCAGCTCTCTGAAATAATTTTATTTCTTTAGTAATTGAATACAAACTAGTATAAAACATGCATTTAATAGATATTTTCAATTGGAAAAGTGTGAGACCTACATAACTTAGCTAGAATGAATTTATCTAGATCATATGTTTGGAAAAAAATGATTTTTAGATAGAAATACTCAAATCCAATCATTCTGATAAGTCAGCCTAAAAGGTGACACAACTTTGTGATATATAATTTCTAAAGTAGCTCATTTATGAACATACAACTTCAAATGTATATAATCAGAAAGTAAGTGTGTATTATAATAATGAAAAGGACATTTGTACTTGGATAAGGCATCTTTTGGTATAGATTTAGAGATTTATTTTTTGGAATTGATTAATTGAACATACACCTGTTTAGCCAACTCTTGACGAATATCAAGATTATTTAAGGTAGGTGTAGGGAAAAGTTCATGAAGAGGATGATGATGATTAACATCATCCAACTTAAATTTAGATTTCAAGCAACCAACATCGTGCAAACCTAGTTTATGGGGGATATGAACTAGATTCTTAATACCATGCTCATTAACTCCAAGCCCTAAACCTTTATAACCTTGTTTAGTTATCATATTATATCCTGTAGTATACATATCATGTAAAGCTTCTATAAGAGGTGATTGTTTATCATGCTCATGAGAAAAGGTTGTATAAGGTGGAATAATAGGTTTTGAAGAAGTACCTTTATCCTTTCCTTTAATATCATCATGAATCAAAGGAGAATGTAAATCAAAGAAATCTGGCACATCTGCATCCTTAAGTATAGCTTGAATGCCATCAAAAGTATGGGAAGAACAAGGATTAACAAATGGATAATTAGTCATCAAATTAAGAATAATAGGATTTAGATTAGGAATATTAGGAGATGGTGCATCATTGACCAAATCCTTTATATAATCCAAAAGAAGAATAAGTATATTGCATGAATATTTAATGAAAGTTTTGAATGTAGGAAGACTAGTATCGGTCAAATTCACAAAAGCATAAGCAATAATAAAATGAAAGATCATGAACATAATGAAATGAATGATGCTCTCATAAACATGATAATTTTGGTAAAGAGATGCTTAAAGAAGAGTAATAAGGAGCACGGTGACAAACTAAACCATCTTAGTAATCTTTACAATAAATGAAATGCAATAAATGTTTTTGTATTGAAAAAATATATATATATATATATATATATATATATATATATATATATATATATATATATATATATATATATATATATATATATATATATATATATATATATATATATATATATATATATATTGTATCTTTGAATTTTCCAATGCTAGAGAATAAACTAAATCTAATCTTAATGCAAGAAAAGACCTAACAAATATATATGTTGTATTTTTGAATTTTCTAATGCTAGAGAATAAATTAAATCTAATCTTAATGCAAGAAAAGACCTAACAAATATGAAATGAAATTTAACACAGCAAAACACAATAGGGCATCTAATTACACAAAAAAAGGGGGTAAGCATGATAGGTTCACCAAAAGGAATAGGGTGAAAAAGGTGTTCACCTTATTCAATAGATAGAAAATAGGATGATAGAAAGAAATGTGATGTGAGGGGAATATAGGACCTATCCTTAACCCAAATTTCCAAAAGGAATTATCCAAATTGATTAACCACAAGGAAGTGATCAATACACAAATGAATCAAACAATGAAGAATACAAAGAAAGGAAGAAATCCTATAATTGACTATAGAAAATAAGTACTTGAAACCTTGAATAAATAAAAGAAAAATACTAACCTCAAAGTAGGGTAAATCTAGAAAATGCTAATTTTTGATGTCTGTGTACAATTTCAAAGAATTCTGCAACCTATTTTGGATTGGAAATGTTGAAATAGAGAACACCCAGAAAAATTATGTCCTTTTGAAGGTAGGTCGACCTTGACACAAATAGTAAGGCACAATCTTACCCCAAGGGAAAATTGTGCCCTCCAAAAGTTGACCTTGACCTTCACTACTCTGACAAAATTTTTGTTCACAAATCTTGCAAGTTCGATGAAAAGGGTATCCAAATTTGTACTTTAATTCACTGTCCTATACTTGCATCTACAAGAAAAAGTGATTTTTTGTTTAGATGAGGGGTTCACCTTAGTCAAACCCCAATTTGGAATCAACCTAAATAATGGAATTGAAATAGAGAATGCTAGCAAGTAGTAGAAGTGAATCTAGCAACAAAGCTATGATATTCAATAGATATGCAATTGTATTTGGAATGTAAACAAGTATGTTGATATGAAAGATTGAACATAACATTAGCAAATTTAAATCAAGCATATAGGAGGTTTTGATGAAAGAACATAGTGTTCAAATAGTACATAAAGTTCTTGATGTGAGAGGTCCACAAGTGAGGGTGTTAACCGATCCTAAAAAATTGAATGCTGAAATGAAAGCTATCGATGATCAAACACCTATGCCAGAGTCACAACACCATGTGAAGTTGATTTTAGATATGGTAGAGACATATATTCATAAGTTTGATAATCAAAATTTAAGGCATGAGAGAGAAGGAGAAGGAGCGGCTTTAGAAAGATAGAAACAAAAACTAGATAATATAGAGGATGTTATGGAGGCCACTAGATAGAATCTAGGAAAGTGTTGAAGTAGGTAATATGATATTGGAATCACTTACAAGTTTCTTTGAGAATTTATAGTCCAAATATTAGGAAGACTACAAGTTGTGCAATTTTTCATGTATTGCATATGCATTTGCTTATTAGAGTGTTTCAAGTATTGGCACAGTCTCCCTACGATGATCCCAAGTATAAATTCCTTATAAGATTGTTTCAAGGTTGGGAAACACTTCAACACCCTTTGTATGGTTTAGAGGTAATGTCATTGTGGAAGAGGCTTTTGTAAGGGAATGAGCCTGGTGAATATGACATTTACATAGAAGAAGAACCCATTTCTTCAAATCCTTACTCTAAACTCTTCACTGAAGGTATTCTTCTAGTAGTGAGAATAATTGGAGACATGGGATAAGTTACTATTGTCTTTAGTACTTCATAAAATTCTAGATCATATAGTGATGCCCAAGTTAACAACAATAGTGGATACTTGGGATCCTCATAGGGAGACTGTGCCAATACATGCATGGTCACATCCTTGGCTTCCATTATTGGGCCAATGTATGGAACCTTTATATCCAACCATTCATTATAAATTGGGTAATCCACTTCATGATTGGCATGAAAGTGATGCATCTACATATACAATTTTATCACCTTGGAAAATTGTATTTGATCCTACTAGTTGGGAGCAACTAAATGTTCATTTTATTGTACATAATCTGATGATAGTACTACAAGAATTTGTTATGAACCTAGCTAATACACAACTAGAACCATTTGACTAGGTTATGGCTAGTTTCTTTCTAAAAATATCTACTATGATATGTTATTGTAAAATTTCTTGAAAACTCTGCCCATTTTTTATGGTTTGTGTTATTTTGGTGCAGGATCTTGAGGTAAGTCACTTAGCATAGGTTGAGTGAGTTTTATTTTATTATTATTTAGGTTTTGGAATATGTATGTAGTTGGATTAATTTTTCTATTGTGCCAAGATGTAATAAGTACCTTTAAAAAGATCTCTAAGATATACATGTTTAGAAGGACATATAAAGATATACTTGTTTAGAAGGAAAAGAAAAGAACATTTACATATCCCTTGAAGAAAATTGTTGAGAAAGGGAATGACATGACAATGAAATCATAGAGCAAGGGTATGATATGACAACTTAATCACAGAGTAAGGGCATGACAATGAAATCAAAGAGCAAGGGCATGACAATGAAATGCATAGATCATAAGGAAATGAAAACAAATTCACAGAGCAAGGGCATGACAATGAAATGTAGAGATTAGAAGGACACAACAATATTCAGAGCTCTCCACTCTCATCCGAAGATCTCTACGCTCTTTTGCACACAAATCTTCATAACTAAAACAAATGGGGAATTATTTATGTCATTTTTTCCTTTTTTTAAAAATTTATACTTGTGTGGGCTTCATAATTATGATGCCAAAATCAATATTGCAATGAAATTGGGGACAATTACAAAAAAAAACTAATCACTACAAATTACACTTTCATTATAAATTATCATTGCAATGTGACCCCAAATGTTGTAGTGATGACAAGCTAAAAGTCCCCATAGATGTACAATTTTGTAATTACCCACACAATCCTCATACTTTTTGCATGATTTGGCATATCAGATAGCATCAACCTACATAGTTAGCTAGTAGTAACTCTTCCTAAATAGTTTGCAAGCAAGTGCAAGGCCATTAGATTATGCCCCACACATGCCATCGTAGACCCTTCTTATACAAATCACCAGAGACAAGGGTATAGTGAGAGGCATTGAAAATGAGTTGGAATTTTTGATTACACGTGATATTTTTAGGAATTATTTGATTGCATAGGTAGGAGAAGATAGTGGAATAGCTAGAGGAGTCATGATCAACAACAATGTAGATTACATGGTTGTTAGGGAGTCATAGATAGGGTGTCATAATTATTTCACCAGGAACTTAAAGTAAGACTCATGTTCTTGTAGTTGTAGAATAGATCCTAACGTGGTCATAGCATTTACAACCTTATTTTCTACCCTAGGAATCTACTGGAATGTGACAAATGTAAAATAGTTCCTTAAGCAATCAATAAGTTTCTTGTAAGATATGAGTTTGTCATCTTTAGTTTGATAATCATTATTGACTTGATTAATGACAAGCTGAGAGCCTCCATAGATGTGCAATTCTATAATTTTCCATTCAAGAGTCATTTTAATCCTATTGGTCAAAACCTCATACTTTTCTATATCATTGGTGCATGGAAACAAGAGTTTGTAAGACTTGAAGATTGTATAACCAAGAGGTGTGACAAACAAGATCTCTATACCAACTCCATTCTGGGAATGTGAGTCATTATAGAACATCTTCCATATCATCTTAATGATATGCATAATAGACGCATTAGGAAAATCATTCTACATTGGAGCATATTCTCGCAATGGAAACTGAACAATTTGATCAGCTATAGCTTGTCCTTTAATGGCTTTACATTCGACATCCTGAATGTCTAATTTTGAAAGAACCAACATCCATGTAGCAAGTCATCCAACAATCATAACTTTACTTAGTAGATATTTGAGAGGATAAATTTTTTCAATAAGATGCACCATGTGAGAAAGCATGTAACTAGCACTTTTTTTCATGATTTCGTTTATCAGATAGCACCAACCTACATAGTTGGCCAGTAGCAACCTACCTTAACCAGTTTGTGAGTAAGTCCAAGGCTAGTAGATTGAGCCCCAAAAATACTATCGTCAACTTTGTCTAATGCCTTTTCAAATTTTTCTATCTCTAAACACCTAAGAAGCATTCCATCTAGACCCTTCCTATACAAATCACCAGAGACAAGGGTTGTTGGCCAGTATAATGACTCTATATCAAAGGATTGCACACCATTTTTACATTGATTCTACATATAATAAGTTCCAAGTAATGTACCCAAATGACATACTGAACTCATTAAATTAACTACCAAGGACATAAACTTGAAATGATGCCCACAAAGTATATTCTCTAGTTAATCTAATATGTCATTGCGACCTTACAAAAAATGCTGAAATAGATAATAAGCTAGGAAATGAAATGGAAACTTAACCTAGCACTTTAAAATGAAGTTACAAACATAAAACTTAACTATTTACTTATGCTATAGGAAACAACCAATTGTTTTGCTACCATATGGAAGCTAGAGCAACAAAGCTCTAAAACTTATTCTTTTGTTCTATGGAATGAAAGATTAATTTCTACCTAACTATGAACTACATTCACCTCCCATGAGGGCCTCCATAGAAGAATGAATAAAGAAAAAATTAAAGATTAAGAATTGTAAATATCATTTTATTCATGGGAAACTCACAAGTACATATTAGAATAACAGAATTGTATTTATCACTACTGTTGAATTACAAGAGAGTTTTCTATCAATTTATAACTTGCAAAATCTTAATTTCCATCTTATTTATAACATTAACATAAAAAATAGAACTCCTACAATATAGGATCCTCCAACACCAGGGATATGACAAGATTAATAACACACAACATCATTTAATACAAGAATATGATGCACTTGATTTGCACATTAATTCAGGAGTTCATTGCTTCTAGATCCACTCCATAATGATTCACAACCACCTTGACTCAGCCTATAACAACAATTGATAACTAAAAGGCCATGAGATTTTTATGAATTCAAAACATTCAACTACTTCCTTATCAACACTTTATCTTCTAATGTTGACTTCTTCCATTATTGACTCACCATTTTTTTTGGTACCTCTCGTGTTTGCAATATTTACCTTGTTATATTTTGATATGAGGGATACTTGTTACTCATGTTATTTTTACATTTGAGATGACTTGATGGTCAGGTATTATAGTTTGATTTCTAGTACCATAGATGTTAGATTACTATGTTATTCAGTTGATCATATCTACATGATGATGACTTTTTGGGATGACAATATGTTTTAAGATGATATCTGCCTACCGAGTATTTGAACATATCCTCTATTATGTTTATATGTTGGATATGATGCTATGGTTATTTACTCCATTCTTTCTTTATGATGCTTTATGTGGAAGTGAGTGATGTAAATAGATTATTTTAGTACAATTAAATAAATGGTTAAATTAGGCCATTTAATGCATTTATTGCTTTGACTATGTTATTATATGCAAGTGCACTTGATTGTGTATTTCAGTGTGTAGGATTTATGTCCTTGGCAGTGTCACATGTGGTTCATGATTCAACTATTCATATTTAACCAATGTCATCCTTGTATGGTCGACATATCTTATTTACTTATTTAAATTAAACCCTCTGGATATTTAATAAATCTGAACTCATTTGCATTATGTGATTAGACCTATGAGTGTGTCTATGCATTTAGAGGTTCACATTTGTTGTGAAAGTTATTAAGGAATTTTGTGATTTTGGTTTAAGGGAAATCTTGGGCTTTATTTTAATTTTAATTTAATTCTCGGTAGCTTTGCTGGAGATGAATTCTAATTACTTGGAATAGCCTATTTTTGTTTGGGTTGAAATAGGGTTTAACTAGGTGACCTAGTTAATTGCCCTAATCCTTTATTCACTCAAAAAGTGAATAAATATCCAAAAAAGAATTTTAGTCCTCACTTCTCACTTTCTAAAATAATAAAATAGAGAGGAAAATTCCAAATCCTATTTTATAGGATTACATTTTTGTTCATTTTAGGAGCTATAGACATGGGATTATTGTGGAATTAGTCTCGTTGGATAAATCTGGAGGAGATCTTGGATTGCCATAATTTTTGGAAACTTCTGCAGAGTTTTTATTTTATTATTCAGATTCCCATTTTCTCGTTTTGGTTTTCAGGTAGGGCTCTCCTATTTTTTTATTCACTAGTAAATTTAGAGCTATTTTTCGATGCGATGTTGATCAAAATTTTGATAGTTAAACATTGGAAGTCAACATTGCTAGAATTTCATCTAAAGTTTGATGCACTCCACCATCGTCAATGTATCAATGGGAAGATCTATCAAAAATCATGCCCATCTATTTCATATGCCAATGCTAGACAACTAATTCAAAATGTCAAACTATCAACACTAGCTAGAGTTGATTTGAAGGGTTTGATATACCATCGATGGTAAACACATCAAACTACTGATGGTAGCTAGAGATGATTCAGTGAGCTTGTTATACCATCAACAACAACCACATCAAAAGTTTGAAAATATTTATAGTTAAATAATAAAATATTTGGTTGGAATCAACACACTAAAATAGCCTAGATTTTTACATGCAGGGACTGAGAGGAGCTAACTTGATGATTTTATGGATTCTTCTTACAAGATTATAATAACTGTCAATTATAATGAAGATGAAGTCCAACCTTTGTAGAGACAACCACAAACGCAAAATTAAATTAAGTGCTCCCTTGTTCCTAATCACTTAAGAGTTAAGACACCCTCATTACTCACCACTATACATTCCTAATCCATTAATTCTTGTATAAATGCCTTTTACTATTCAAACTTCCAAACTAGACCAATCTTTAATAGTGCAACTAGTTTGACATAGAAATTTAGACATTTTTATTGTTGGATCCACGTTTGATTTTATGCATGATTCACTACATGAACCATATATAATAATAAAATATATGGTTACCCTCCATTACACCCTTTATGGGGCTTTGGTGCATGTAAAATAGTATAGATTTACATTTCCTTTTCTTGTTCCATGCTCAAGAGTGGGGTTTTGATTGTCTATAGAAAAATCATTATATATTTGCTAATACTGCATGAAATTAGGTGTCACAAATCTGAAAATAAAGAATATTCAATAAATTTCCATCTACAACAAGTGGATAATTAAATGGACAATCATTCTCACCATGAAAAACATGAAAATTAGACAGTTAAAATCTGAATAGAACAAGGGTATGAGTAGTTGTTATAGTCAAGTTTGTGTACCTATATATTCTAAATGGTACATCAGATTTTGATTATTTTATCATTCTTTTCATATGCAATTTAACTACTTACAGCTATTGTTCTCATTTGAAATATATTTATTATTTTTATATTAATCATTTTCTTTCTCAATTAAAAATGTTGCATTGTAAATTCAATATTTTTACACAAATGCTCCAACAATCATCCATGATTGGTACTTTAAATTGGTAGATTTGATCCAATTAGTCATTTTTATGTTTAAAAATATAACTATGATCTGATTATGGCTTCTCATGTTAGTTTATTGATCTCAAAACCTTAATCAATTATAGGGCTTTTAATGTATTTTAATAATATTTACATGCCAAAGAGATTTGATCACTTTCAAGGGCATTATCCTTCATTAATCAAATTACCACCTTTTAAATCATCAAAACAATACTTCTTCACAAATTTTCTCACCTAGGTATAGGATTCAACCTCAATTCCTAATTACAAGCATGCATCTCAATTTATATTTGAGATTTTGATTTGTCATTTGAAATTGAATCCTATCAAGTGTGTGCTTAAGAGGGAATCCCCCTTTAATTTTATTTACTTGCTTCACCTCATTCCTATGAACACATATGCTAATTAGAACTACTCACAAAATTTTCTTAAATTGAAATTTCTTATTGTACACTTTCTCACATGTCAAAATATTAAAATAATCATGCAATTTCTGCTTCAATGTGCACCCCAAGATAACCAACCTTTAATTTTACCCCTTAATCTTCATTAGCAAACACACAACTCTCAATGTTTATCTTGCACCTTCAACATGCATACCTATCAATAAGATTCCACTTTTCAAATTGAGTTTCTCTTTACCAACATACACCTCAACAAGCATTCAAAAGAAAAACTCATCTTAAAGCATGCCCATATATGCATTGTCTTAATTCTTCTAAATTTAATCACTTGTAGTTGTTAATAGGTGCATAGCTCTTGATAAGAATTTGATTTTCAGATGTTGAGATCAATCTTTCTCTATTAAGGGTGTACTTAAACAAGAATCTTTCCATTTTTCCTCACAAGAATCTTGAGATAGTAGACATTTTCTCTACAAGCAATTTTTCTTGGGATGATGGTGGTCCAATATTGAGTTCATTGCTCTAACATAATGACACAATTAAAGTGGAAGAGGGATGTGTCTCTATTAAGGGTAACACATCACAAAAGTTTTAATCCCTCTTCTGACATATCTCTTTGTTCTGAAAAGGGTAGGGTTAAATATGTCTTGATGGTTTAAGGTTGATTTTGAGGTGTTCGATGGTGATTTTGAAGCAGGTGAAGAGGATGGAGATGGTGTGCTCGAATGCTAGTAAATTTGGGATTTTTTTGTTGTCACACTATAGAATAATAATAAGAAATTTAAGACTTAGTAACCTTTATTCCAAAATCAACACTGAGAACCTTACCTTGAACAGTGTTGGAAAAATCTTTATCACACCACTAGAAGCCTCTTGCTGGTACTTTATTGTGTGAATGAATGAAGATTCACTTTTTTTTGTTTATATCCTCATAAATGTCAAAAATTTGTCACTAAACTTAACTATCATCAAAATTTTGATGTTATGAGGAGCATATTTTGAAAAAAATGAATTTGACAAGCTAAATTGGCTTGTGATAAAAAAATTAGGTAAAAAATGACCGTAAATGTACTAGTGGTTTCAGCTCCTTTTCTACTTCTATTTTAGGTAGCTATATGTTAGGAGGTTAAGAACTAGTTTTCCCTTCCATTTTGGATTGCTAGCTCTACTTGGTTGGTCGAGTATGAGCATTTTATTGAGTTTTAGGATAGGGGTTTGGGGTTTTGCACCATTATGCTGGCCATTTTTTATATGGTGTTCAAACCTAATTTTTATTAGATTTATGTGGCGTATCCAAAAATGGGTTTAATGGGTTTTATTTTCATTTATTTTCATTAATGATGGGGTTTTGAGGTTTTCACCTCAATTTGCATGTCATCTATTTTTGTCAAGTTTTCTTGGCATGGTGTTGGTCATCGATGTAGATTATCTATAGGATGTCAATCTAACCACTATGGTATTTTTATATTTCATTGGGATGTGTGCCACATGAAAACTCCCAATATTTTATTTGATTAAGTATTTTTATGCTTGTGTTCTCATCCAACCCTTGTTTGTTACGATTTTTGTGGAGTTGGTGTGACCATACATGAACATGTGCATGTGTATTTGACAGATCTTGTGAGACCCAAACTCTTGTGTGATTTTGATATAGTTATGTTCATTGGTTTTGGGTTGGGAATATACATTTCCTATGGGCAATCATCATGTGATGAGCAGGGTATATTGTAGGGTAGACAATGGAGGAGCTTCTCTCATAATTTTTGTGTTCATTTCCCAATTGGTTGGCATGAAGAATTTTATAAGTATGTGATAACTTAAGAAATAAACTAGATAATAAAACTAAGATAATTAAAATGTGTTACCTTGTATACTTTGATCCTAAGGTATGTGCTTATGCAGTTTATCTGAGGGTGAGTGTCTTGTGGTTTAATTCTGAGAACACTTAGTGATGGTCTCCAAGGGAATATCTTGACAGAGTTTCTGCACTAGTGTGATGGCCTCAGAGGGAGTACCTTGAGAGTGTTTTTATATTAATTTTAGCTTGGGAGTACCATGCATATTACTCTCCACTCTAGTCCCTACATAGTTGATCCATGGAGTGTGTGACCAAGACCTATTGTAACTACATTGTCTCATGATCTTGGTTTCTATCCTCTTTACTATCTCACATGAGTGTTAGCCATGGATGTTTGTGTTATGTTGTTTATGGTTGGATCATTATCTCCATCATCATGACAGGAGTGGGCCTATAAGTTCAATGTATTTGGAAGGCATAAATGCCTATACCACTATTGAGTACCAATATACAGAGATGGTCTATTTTTATTTGAGACTGATGCTCCATGTTTCACTTGGTCTATTCAGGTTTCTAGAGTATATTTCCTAGTGATTTATTCTTTAATTGGAATACTATGATATCATGTTTAGATTATGTTAGTTACATCAATGTATTACTTTATTATTATGTTTTAGCATATGGTTAGATGATGTGATTCATTATTAGTTGGAGTATCTATGCTTGTTGGATTAGCATGTTAGATGTTCTTGTTTGTATGATGTTATTACATTGTAGCAATAACAACCTCATAAGATAGTTCTAACTATCTCATTAGTAGTTTGGAATGTTACACTTAGGGGATGGATAGGGCCGTTGAGGTCTCATGATGCTATTGTAGTTGGGAGGAACCGAGCATGAACTTTAGTTGTTTGGGTGTTTATTTGTTCATGCTTTTCCTCCTTATGATGATTGGTTTATGAACCATGTATGTGCATTGCGATGTTTCTTTCTGCATGTTCTCTAATATGCTATTATGGATTAGATGGATAGACATATCCTCCTTCCTATTACTTTGTATCATGTTTCTCTTGTGTTTAAGTGCCTAAGCCTCATTTTTGTGGATCTAGTATTCCTTGACATGGAGGAATTGTTTTACCATTTTCTTCATCCCTATTTTTCCTTTTTGCTATTGTTATTCTTTGCACCAAAGAAGGGTTTCCTCATATAAGAATGCATTCTCTCACACAAGAAATCCATTCTCTCATGCAAAAACATGGTGAAAGCTCATGTGAGATTGTACTCTCTTGCATGAGACATGACATTCACTTGGTCAAAGCCTAGCATTCTCTCGAATGAGCCTCGATAGTAGGGCTAAGGGATTTCTTGGCTAGCCTTAGCATTTCCTCGTGTAGGAATTGCATTTTCTCATGCAAGAAGGTAGTTCCTCTTGCACAATCACATAGTTATTCATGTAGAAAGGTACTTTCCTCACATGAAGAAGTACTCTTTTAGATGAATCTGGAGTTTTGCATTTCATCATACAGAAAAAAGGAGTGTCTCTATCAATTTTTGGAAACATGTATAGGTGTTTTGAGTACCCTTTTGTCTTTCTTGTCTTTCTAGGCTTTGATAGATTAGAGATTCTAGGTTTTTTAGTTGTCTCTATTCTCATTTTTAGTTTGAGTATGTCGGTAGTGACACTTGGAGATTTATTGGTTTCTTGGATTGGTTGGTTAAGTCTTCTATTGTGATCTTACAATTTATTTCATGTTAATGTTTTTTAATTCCATGCTTGTTGTTTCAAAAAAAAAGTCTTGGATTTTATTTATCCTTGTTCCAAGGATCTCTGGGTGGGGTGTTACATATTGTATTAGAGCCCATGTTACAACATTGAGATCTCTACTATATGCTCCCATTATGATATTATTTTCTTTGAATACATTGTTATCTTATTTTAGCTTATGTTTCTAACTCTTATGATTATTATGTATGACTTTGATTCTTTTCTTTGCTTCTTCCTAGGTGATGCCTCCTGCATGTAGACTTGGTGGTCAGGGTAATAATTGACAAAATAATAATGAGGAAGAACACCATAAGGAGGAATTTTTAGATGGTAGGTAAGAGCAAGGAAACAATGATCACGGTGGAATTGGGGCATTAATGCATTTGATACAAGAGATTATAGCTAGGTTGGGACCTCATGTTGAGGAAAACCAATGTGATAATGGCCAAGAAGATGGATCTTATCATGGAGATTCCCATATGTTAGATCATAGAGAAGAAGATGAATTTGTTTGTAAGAATGAATGTTCTCGTACACAACCTAGTGGTACAGGGCACCAATGGAGAGGTAGTGGTTGGGATGATGATGATTTCACCTAGGTGGAGATGATGTGAGACCTCCAAAGGTCTAAACCACCACTATTTGATGGCCAAGGGATGAGACTCAAGGCTAAGACCTCATTTCTAGGTATGATGTGTTTCTTCTCCTTACTTCCTTATGGAAGCAATGTGAAGGCTTGTTGTGCTATCATACAATTAAGAGACCATGAATCTATATGGTGGGATATGGAGAGCAAAAACCTCTGTATTGATGTGGTGGATCTCACTTGGGAGATATTGGAGGAGAGATTCAGAGATAAATTTCATTCTCCACAATAATGTGAGGCCCATACTTATGAGTTCCATGAGCTCAAGTAGGGGAATATGATGGTGGATTAGTATGAGAGGAAATTTCTTGTTTTGAGGTAGTATTTGAGTTATTATCATGATGAGGCACTCCTCACACAAAATTTTAGGACTCCATCATTAGGGATGTCTATGTTCACTAGCTGAGGACACTTGCACTTGCTATAGAGGAGGTAAGAATTTTTGAGATCAATGTGGCTAGGGGTTTCAATGGTAGATCAAGATTTCAAAATAAAAGCTCACAACCTTCAAGGTGGAATGTGTAAACCCCTTAGATGCAGTTCTTAGAAAAGGGCCAAACCTAGTCAACACGTTCCCAAGGTGGTCATAGTCATGGGTGTAAAAAAATATGGTATTGTCCATAGATAAGTGGAGTATCCTTTAGAGACATCTCTAGGACCTTTCAAAGGTGCAACCATGTCAAAACCTACCATGCATGATGTAGGTAGAAATGATCAAGTTTTTGTGGTGGTTGATAACTATCAAGCTAAGAAGTAGGGTACCATAGTTGAGGCTACACATAAGTTGTATGGTATTTCATCTTCAATATATTCTAACTTAGGTGCTTCAAATTCTTTTATTTCACCATCCCTTGTTCAATGATGTGGGCTAGTGGTAGTATGATAGGTCGATAGTGTTACAAGATAGGGTTGCCATTGTACCACAAGATTGACCTATTAATACTCAATACAACCACTAGACTTATAGAACACATGAGGTAGTTAATCCATATCATGAATCTTGAAGGGGAACATTGGTGGTTAGTCCAAAAATCCCCCTCAACATTACCCAAGGAGATTCAAACCTGTGACCAAGCTCTGATACCACTTGTTACAAGATAGGGTTGTTGTTACACCAAAAGATCAACATGTTAATACTCGATACAACCACTAGACTTATAGAACATAAGAGGTGGTTAAGCCATGTCACAAATCTTGAAGGAGAATGTTTATAGTTAGCTCGACATATAAGTGTAAAGTTGACTTAGGCATAGGATCCAAAGTGGTTGTAGACTCCTTGGTCAGTGTATGTGAATTAGATTGGGTACCTTCCCCACCATAGTAGATTTTTGTATCCTACCTCTACCATCATATGATATTATTTTGGGAATGGATTGGTTAGATTTTCATTAGGAAAATGTAGATTTCGACCATAATTTAGTATAGTGTACTGATGACACAGGTGGGTAGGTAGAAATTTTAGGGGTCCAAAGACTAGTCTCATTGCAAATGATCTCAACTAATCAGCTGGAGCAAAGTGTATGGAAGGGATGTTAGATGTTTTTAATCTCTGTTAGTGATCTTGGGGAGGTTGAGGTCCATATAGTGGCACTTGATGATCACCCACTCCTGTATGATTATGCAAACATGTTTCTTGATGAGATACTAGGAATGCCACTACAATGTGACATTGATTTCTAGATCGATCTCATTCAAGGAGCGAATATGATATCATAAAATCCTTATTGAATGACTACTTAGGAGTTGAGTGAGATTATATTGTAGTTGGAGGAATTATTGGCCAAGGGTCATATTCATCCTAGTGTATCATGGTGGGGTGGACCAGTCATCTTTGTTAAGAATAAAGATGGATCATTACATTTATGCATTGACTACTGACAGTTGAATAAGGTGATGGTGAAGAATTGGTATCCTTTGCCAAGGATAGACAAATTGTTTGATCGGATGAAGAGAGCATGAGTGTTCTTGAATATTGATCTCAAGTTAGGATATCATAAGCTTCATATTCATGAGGCTGACATTCATCAGACAACTTTTTGTACACATTAAGGGCATTATGAGTTCACAGTTGTACCCTTTGGATTTACTAATGCACATCGGTATTCATGAGTCTGATGAATGGAGTATTTTTCATGTACCTCAATTGATGTTTCATTATATTCTTGGATGGCATATTGATCTATTCTAAGAATATAGAGGAACATGAGGTCCATTTAGGACAAGTGTTGCAGTGCTTGTGAGATCATCAATTTTATGGAAACTTGGGTAAATGTGGATTCTTCTAGTCTAAGGTGAATCATTTGGGGCATATAATCACTAATAGTGGTATTGAAGTGGATCCAAAGAAAATCCAAGCCATCATGGATTGGCTGGTACCTAGTAATGTTTTAGAGGTTCATAGTTTCATGGGATTGGTGGGTTACTACCATCAATTTGTGAAGGAATTTTTACATGTAGCTCATTCCATCACCTATCTTCAATGGAAAGGAAAGAAGTATGTTTGAATAGACTAATGTGAGATAACATTTGGTGCTCTTAAGGAGTGTTTGACCACTACTCTAGTCCTTGCAGTGCCTAATCTTGTAGGCAATTTTATGGTTTGAACAAATGCTTTGTTGGAAGGTATGGGTGTAGTGTTGATGTAGGATGTTTGTGTAATTGCATATGAGTCTATAAAACTCAAGGACCATGAAATTAACTACCCCACTCATGATTTTGAACTTGCCACCATGGTGCATGCTCTTATGCATTGTAGGAATTACATTTTGGGACATAGGTTTGAGCTGCATAGTAATCATCATAGCTTGTAGTATATTTTTACCCAACCAAACTTGAATGCACAAAAATGTCATTGGAGGGAGTTCTTGTGTGAGTATGAATTTTATGTTCACTATTATTAAGGGAAAATAAAATGTCATCATGGATGCCTTGAGTAGGAGGTGAGATGAGATATCACTTTAATTCATTAGGAGTGGATTTGTGAGGCCATATTATGGAGGCTTTTCCTAGTGACACATTGTATCAATAGGTAAGGGAAAAGATTGAGTCTAGACATACTCTCAAGGGGAGGTTTTTAGGTTATTTTCTAGAGTTTGATGGACTACTACAACACTTGGGGTGTATCTTTGTACTAGTCTTAGGTGCAATAGTTGTCTCAAGTGCTCTTCATCCTCCTTCTCATCACAAGAATATATCAGGATGTCATCCAGAAAAAAAACCACAAACTTATCCAAAAAGCTACAAAATAATCCATTCTGAGGCTCATGAATACAACTAGAGCATTCGAGAGGCCAAATGGTACCATAGTGAACTCATAGATACCATACCTAGTACAAAATGTAGTATTAGGGATGTCACTATCCACAATCCTCAACTGATGATAACTCGACTTGAGATGAATCTTTGAAAATACTTGGCCCCCCTACAACTGATCAAAGAGGTCATCAATCCTAGGAAGAGGGTATTGGTTCTTGATGGTTACTTTGTTCAACAACTGATAATCAATACACAACCTTAGTGATCCATCTTTATTCTTTATGAAGATCACTGGTGCACCCCAAGGTGATACACTAGGTCAAATATGCCCCTTCTTTAAGAGTTCCTCCAACTGAATCTTTAGTTCACTAAGCTCATGAGTAGTCATCCTGTACAGTGCTCTCGATACTAGCTCTGCTCTTGGCACAAGATCAATATGAAAATCCACTACTCTAGGTGGAGGCCGACCAGGGAGCTCTGAAGGAAAAACATCTGCAAACTCTTGCAATATTGGAAAATCATCGAGGGATGGCTCCCCCCTAAATCTTCCTCCCTGTCACTGATGGTGATAGTGAACAACTGACATCCCTTTCGCATGCACCATCTAAGCTGCATATTGGAAATCATACGAAGGGATATGGGTCTCCTAACCCCAAGGATCACTCTAGAGATACCATCCTCATCTACACATTCCACCCTCTTCTGTCGATAATCCATATTGGTACTGTGGGCATAAAGTCAATACATTCCAAGAACAACATTATAAGAACCTAGAGGGGTAATGTGTAGATCAGACATTGTGGACATGTCTCCAATTTGAATCAAGCAATTATGCACCATGGAACTAACTGACACTCTAGCTCCTGAGGCTAACTCTACCTCCCAACTGACATCCTGCCTAACTATCATGAGCCTGCAATGCTCCACAACATAAGGAGATATAAATGAATTAGTAGCTTCAAAATAAAATAAAATAATGACCATGCTACCTTGTATACTACCTATAGCCTCAATAACTATAGCCTGATGCTCAACTTGGTGTTTATCAACCACTGCAAAAACTCTATGAGATCTACCTACATCGCAAATTGTCGACTCTGAAAATGCCCCTCTTTGACCACTGGAAGATTGTCCCTGAGGACACTCTCTAGCAATATGACCCATGCCACCACAAGTGTAACATGGTCCTCATGTATAAGATCGTGCACCCTAAGATCCAAACTATTGTGGGCCTCCTGACCTGCTAGATCCATTGAAACCATCCCTAGAAGATTGCTGAGTCTTCACTAACTATGACTATGGGGGCTATACTTTTTTATCCTGCTTGGGACCCTGTGAATGCCATTGCTTAGGCTTGGAGCCCTAATAACCCTATGAGGGTTTTTGCTGCTACTGCTACTGAGGTTTTTACTATTGAGACCGTTGGCCCTTAGAGGACCTTGCTGTGTAGTTCTGATTCCCCTTCCAAGGGGGTTTCTGCTGGGTAGAGTTTCAATCCTAAGAATGATCCCATGACTCCTATCTACCTCGAGTATCCTCTACAACTAGTGCTACCTTAACTACCTGTCTGAAGGTAGTAGGAAAGGCAATATGAACTAGACCTTGAAGTGAGAAATTCAGGCCTATGATGAATTAATGCTCTCATTGTTTCTCATCCTTCATGTATTCAACATACGAAAGGAGTTCGAGAAATCTACTCTCATACTAAGCTATGGTGAGGCCCCTCTGATATAGAGAATGAAACTCCTCAGTCTGCTTCTGCCTAAAGTGCTCAAACATGTACCTCTCTTTGAATATCTCTAAGAATGACTCCCATGTGAGGGTATCCATGCTCACTCCTATAGTCTCCTCCTGATGCCACCAATTAGAAGAATCTCCTCTCAGCTGATGAACTGCAAGATGTGCCTTTAGATTACTCCCATAGGGACATAATCCAAAGCAACACTAAAGACACTGTAACCAGGCCTCTACTACTGTCCCCTCTATGGAATCGATAAAGAATGGTGGTCCGAGTCATATCAACTCTCTGATATCATCTCCTATATGTCTAGGAGGTTTGTCGAGTAGTAGTCCTATCTGATGTATCGACTCACCCTCATGCTCACCCTATCCCTCAACCTACCTTGATGGGGGACTCATACTCCTCTCTCTATCTTTGGCCTCGCCTCCTCTAGGATCTTTGTGCTTCCCTCTCAAGAATCTTCTACCCTGGCTATACTATAGGTGCTATCCTCTATTGGACTATGCCAATTAGTCTCTAGAGGGCATCCAAAATGTCCTAGTTCAAGTTTGGTGGTGGGGGTGGTGGAGGTGGTGGTGGTCCATCCTCCTGTCCCACTCTACCACCTCTTGCCCTACAACCCCTGCCTCGACAATTGTTTCATGTAACAAGAAGCATCCTTCACAAAAAAATAGTATTAATTAAGTTCAAAAGCATCATGGTTTTAGTTTCCTAGTGTTGAAACATGGGCTCTGATACCAAAATGTCATGCCCAAAAAAATAAATAAATAAAAAAATAAAAAAAAAATTTAAAAAAATAAAAAATAAAAAAAATATATATATATATATATATATGGGAAAAACACCCAATTTTTTTTTAATAATTAACTTAAACTCACTAAGATGATAAAGTCGAAATCGAATAAAAACTAAATTAGATTCAAGGCAAATGCAAGGTCTCTAATTAAACTTTTAAAGCTATGACTCAGTTGAAAGCCTCAATAAGAAAAAGGTTTATACGCTCATTGCTAATTTAATTAACTAATTAATTTAAACAACTAGTTTTCAATTAACCAAAGGATTGAACATTTTATTCATTTTAATTACTCTTTTATAATGACATCCTTTGGATGATGGTAACATAATATTCAAGACAATTTAAGTCCTATCAACTTCAATTGATAAATACATTTATTAGATGAATTGTTAATTAACAATCTAGCTAATTGATTTGGATGTTAGTTAATTAATATTGACTAATTATTCGAAACATTTTTTTATTTTTTTATTTTTTTAAAAACATACTAACTAAAATAACACCTTCCATAGAATTGAATAAACTTACTTTAATAAAATTTTAATCTTACTCTATAACCTATACAACATCAACATAATAACTTTATCTATTAATCTAATGTTTTCTACAACTATCAATCTTCTTATTTAAATCTATAATTTTAATAGAATAAAATATTTCCAAAGATAATGACAACATAAATTCAACTAAATATGACTAAACAATAAAATAAAACAAAATATCATTATCTATGAATCCAACATATACTACACAACTATCATTACACTAACTTAATCTACATTGACACTATCTATAATAAATTAAATAAATAATTTAAAAAATAAATAAATTAACATATACTAATATTTGAAATAAATTAATTTAATCACTAATAACCTTAAACTAACTAATAAACCACTCTATTAAAAAAAACAATTCCTAGACTAAATACTAATTCACTACTTAAGCATAATTCAACAAAAAATACTAACATTATTTAAGATACACTTATATAAACACTAACTTAAATTAAATGCTAACTAAATAAAAAAAATTGTTAAAATTCCTACACATTAACTAAAACAAACTAACTTAAAAATCCTACATACTAGCTACTCAAACTAACCTAAGACCTACCCCCTCCCTACTAGCCAAGTGGCTCAACCACCCACTTGGGCGTTTTCCCAAGTGGCACACACCACCCCATGCAGCAATGCACTGCCCCATGCTACAGGAGGGTACACATGAAGATTATGACAAAGGAATGGTAGAAAGATTTAGTTGTTTTTGTTTCCCCTATATTGCCCACATAAATGTTGTTGACCTCACCACTCAAGTTTCACATCACACTTGCACCAACCTGGAGAGAGAGAGGGTGAGAAGTTTCTTGTTTTTTTGTTTGGTTTAAATGAGGACTTAGACCCCATATGACTATGACAGTCTGCCACCCATGTGATCCAAGATTTGGATTTGGAGGCAATTTAAATTTTTTGCCATGATTTCTTTCTAAAGAAATTTATTGCTAAAAGTTTTATTGGTGAAGTCCTTGGGTAGAATGCTAATTGAATATATATGTCTTTAAGTATTAATGAATTTTCTTACACCAAAAACTTATTTTCTTTATTTAAAGAATTTAGTAAAAATTTTCTAAAAAGGAATCAATATAGAGAATATACTTTGTTGCATAATGAATTAAATCTTCCCCCCATACAAACTCCAAAGAACATTTTGCTCCTGGGAGTATACTTTTTTTTTTAATACAATGAGATATATTTATTTTTGTGTCAATTTGATTTTGCCACTTACATAGTTTAACAAGGAAGGTGATAAATTTATTATCCACAATGAAGGATTGTTTGTTTTCTCCTAGATCATATGAAATTGGATTGAACATTTCAACATAACCAAATTTCTTTTCCTTTTAACATATTTGAAAAATTGAAGATTGCATAATTCGCAGACATCATTATTTAATCTATTTTTCTACACACATATGCATAAATTAAAATGACCTAAGATACAAGGCAAGGAGGTTTTCTCAATCTTTTCTCTCTATTAATCAGCCTGGTTCAAGGCTCCATCGGGAAAGAACCAGTAAGAAAACCCAACTTCCTTGCCAAATACATTTTTACATAATGTTACAATTCAAATGAATTCTCTTCTAGGTCCTTCACAAGAGATCCTTTCCAATATCTTCAATGCCTCAAGGGGAATCATTGAGAAGACAAGAATTGACCGAGAGGTATAACAACATAATATGAAGAACAATTCAAGCATGCATCCCCATCCCAATTTTGCAAAATAGGTTCAACATTGAAATAGACTAGGGGGAGGTGGATTTTCTCAATAGGAGACATCAATCACCATACCATAACATAGCCCTTTCAGGGCTAAAACTCAAGAACTTCCATTCTTCTACAAATACCCTTTCGAGGCCAATACAACAAAAATTTTCATTCCTTCCCTTCTTTCAGAATTCAAATTTTCAACCTGGTATGTGATGACAAGTAGGGGCCCATACACCCTACCCTGTTTCCCTCTTCTCACCATGAGAGGAGACTCTACACTATTGAGGTCCAGCTAAGGCCCTTCCATACATGGCTACTTCTTCCCTATCCAAGGGTGAGTAATGCCAAAACAATTCCCATGAAATCCCCTCAAAATTTCAAAGCAAAACATAAGAATGACATCCATGAACAAGATAAGATCCCTCCTAAACACCCTCAACACACATACAAGAAATACAAAGAACATCACAATGCCTTATGCATGAATCAAGCATGAACAATAATAAGAAACATGATCAAAAGAGTGAAGAACCCTACCTTCACAAAAAGTTATGGTAAAATGACAAGTTGAGAAGAGCTTTTCCTTCCTTTCCTTCAATCTTCCAAAAATTCTCTCTAAAACTAGAGATTGGGTAACAACCCCAAAACTTCTCCAAGAAGAATCTAAATATCATCCTAACTCAACTAGAGTTTAGGTAACTCCAAGATGGAGTTTGAGTCACCAACTCATGAAAGAGACAAATCAATTTTCGTAATAAACCAAAAGTAGGATTTTTGAGTGACCCTAAAAGTCAACCAAAGAGGCTAAGGGGGTGGAAAGTACCCCCAACCCATACCCTTACCCATAGGGTACTTAAATTTAATATTTTTAGGACTTAAAGACTTAATAGGAACCAATCAAAAGCTAGGAGAATTTTAAGACTATATAACAACCTTCAAATAAAGACAATGCAAATTAGCACAAATAGCAAGGGGTTTAGTTTCATCCTTCCATTAGATTTCCTGGCTAACTATCCTACACACTAATTGCACACATCAGTAGTTGAAAAAATCCCATGCATATATGTAAATTACGTATCAAGAAAATCATGTAAATTTAAAACATCCATTTTTTTAATAATCAATTGTTTATCTCATTCTACTCATATTTTTGACCATTAAAATTGCATAATCAAAGTGTTGGTTCTACATTCATTTACTTCATCATTATACATGTTCATAAAGCATTAAATGACTAAATCAAATATCTAAAAGTAAAGCATCACACATCATAAAATAGCATAATAATGTTCAGTGCATCAAATAATTTCCCAACATATTGAGTCTTGAGTATCAAAATAATAATGTATCCACTATGCTACAATGGGTCAAGGCGAGGCCCCACATCCTCCCCCACTAGGTATGAAATTCCTCCTAGAGTTTATAAAATAGATATGGGTATTGAGATCACATATGTGGTGCATCCTCTCATGAAGCTATAACCTCATCATAGCAATCCCACTAGACCCTAACTTGGTCCAGCTCTCGACCTTGAAGTGCTAGGGTCCATCAAGCAATAATATAGATAGGCTTCAGCACTAACTGGCCATTCGGCTCCACCTATAAAGCATCCCAATCTATAATATGAGACTCATCATAAATGTATCCTTAAGTACCCAAATGTGAAATACATTGTGGATGCATGATAGGCTAGGTGGCAAGGCTAAACAATAGGCAATTGGTCCGATCCTCTCTAAGATCTCAAATGATCCAACGAACCAAGGTACCAACTTAGAGCCCTTTTAGAATTGAATTGTTTTCTTGTGCGGCCACAGCCTCAAGAAAAATCTATCTCCAACTTGATACTCTCGATCTATCCTCTTAGCATCAGCATACATTTTTTGTCGATCTTGTGCCTCTCTTAGGTGCTGTCTAATTAGGGTCACCTACTGCTCCATCTCCTTAACTAGTTGAGGACCAATAGATACTCAATCCTCAATCCTATCCAACCTCAAGGGCATCCTGTAAGTTCTTCCATACAAGGCCTCATATGGTGGCATAGCTATGGAGGAATGGTGCCCATTGTTATAGAAAAACTCGACAAGATGTAAGTATTCCTCCCATGTAACCTAATGGTCCATTACATGCATATGCAACATGTCCTCCAAAACTTGATTCACTCGCTCAGTCTGACCATCGGTCTGAGGAATCTATGTTGTACTAAAATTGAGCCTAGTGCCCAATACTACCTGAAACTCTCTCCAAAAAGATGAAGTGAACAATGAGTCCCTATTAGAGATGCTCTTACAGGGAACACCATGGAGTCTGACAATATCCTACAAAAACACCTGAGCTATGTTTCATGTTGTGTATGTAGTACACATGGGAGAGAAATGGGAAACCTTGGTCAACGTGTCAACTGTCACCAAAATGGCATCATGGCGATGAGATGACAAAGGGAGACCAACAATAAAATCCATAGATATAGCATCTCACTTCCACTTTGCAATCTCATGAGGCTAAAGGTGCTCACCAGGATGATGATGCTCTGCCTTCACCCTCTAAAACTTGAGGCATCTCATAACTATGTTAGCAATTTGCACTCTCATGTCTGGCCAATGATACAACTGCCTCAAATTTGCATGTAACTTCTTAACACTAGGGTGTGCTACATAAGGTGCTCTATGAGCCTCAAGTATAATGAGCTCGCGCAAACCCCCAATGGAAGGTACATACATACATCCTCTATGATGCAAGAGTCCATCAGACTCCAATGAATACTTTGGATACTTCCCTTCCAAGGGTCTCTGAGAAAACACCACCTGACTAACCTCTGCATAAAGCTCATCTGCTAGCAAGTGCTAAAGAATCTGCTCTCTCAAATTGGTGCTAGTAGTCATAGATGAAAGTTCATGCCACCTTCTACTTAAGGCATTTGAAACTACATTCTCCTTTCCCTTGATGTAATGAACATCAAAATCATACTCACAAAGGAACTCCATCCACCTTCTTTGCCTGGCATCAAGGTTTGGCTATGTTAATATGTACTGCAAGCTCCAGTGGTTAGAATGAAGCCCAAATCTATGACCTAGTAGGAATTGTCCCCACCTCACTAAAATATGAACCAATGTTGCAAGCTCTAGGTGATGAGTAGGGTAATTGAGTTCATGAGTCTTAAACTTCCTAGACTCAAAGGAAATAGGTTGACCATCTTGCATAAGAACTACCCCTATACCATCCAAAGATGCATCAGTGCACACCATAAAATCCATAGATGGATGTAGTAGTGCAAGAATCGGTGCACTTGTGAGGGCTCTCTTGAGCTCTTGGAAAGCTCTATCACAATTCTTTGTCCACTCATACTTCTTTCCCTTCCTCTAAAGAGATGTGAATGGATGTGCCAATCTAGAGAATCCTGCAATGAAGCATCGATAATAGCCTGCCAGCCCCATAAAGCTCCTCACCTCAGTGACATTGGTGGGTGTTGGCCAATCCATGATGGCCCTAATATTCGATGGGTGTATTGAGACCCCATCGCCTGATATGACATGATCCAAATAATTTATCTCAGCTCTAAAGAATGCACACTTCGACAAGCTACCAAACAACTGATTCTCCCTCAACTTTTGCAATACATGTCTCATGTGCTCTTCATGCTCCTTCTCATCATGAGAATATATTAGGATATCATCTAGGGAAACAACCACAAATTCAAAATACAAAATTCAAAAAAATAACCCCCATTAAAATTGAAAACTCTTTCTGGAAACGTAAGTTTTTTTGAAAAAAATGCTGATGTGCGACCAGAAATGACTTTTTATGAAAAAATGAGAAAATATCATAACTTTCGCAAATCATGTCAAAATGCTCTGAAAATTAGACTAAAACATTTTGAACACATACCCAACTTGTAAAAAATATTTTTGAACCAAACTCCAAGCGGTTTAAAAGATATGATCAAATCTTTAAACCAACTAGATTTTTGGCCTTCAAACCAATCTACTTATGGGTTGGCCTTAAAACCAAAGTGATAATTCTACAAAAGCACTTGATTAGATCCAATATGCTGCTGTAAAAAACCAGAGATAAAAAATCAAAGCAAATGGAGCTAGAACTTGATTCAAGCCCCACGGTGGGCACCAAAAATGTACACTCGAAAGTGTCCCACTCTGAACCCTTCTATCCAAACGATTCCATGAGTTTGGAATGCTTGGATGCCGGCTTAGAGCTCCCTATCCATGGAGTGCAAGAGAGTATATTTCAAGAATAAGAAGGCTCTCAGATGAGCCTTAGAGATACTCTTCTTGCTAGTAAACCATGCAATGGGAGGTTCCAAAGACAAGATACAAGAATGCAAATATCTCAAGGAGTTCCTCAAGAATGCAACGCAAATGAAGATTAAGCTAGAATGAGAATGCAAAATGCAGCTATGCTAGAATATGAATGAGAGTGTTACAATCCAAATATTAAGCTATGTGAGATTAAGCTACATGTAAAAATGAAAGCTAAGCTAAGCTAGAATGCCATGGATGAGAGAATGTAGAAAAGAAATAGAAGTTCTCCACAAAGCTCCAAAGAAACCTGTTAGAAAACCTGCAGCATAACAATATTCAAAATGAGGATGGATTGAGGGGGAAAGCTCTCTCCCTTTTAAAGATGTATGGACGGTAGAGATCAAGATGAAGATGGTGGATGATCAACGGTGAAATTTGAAAAGAGGAGTGATCCATGTGCACACACAAATCAACCAATAGAATATAAGTTGACTTGTCATATAAGACAAAAGTCACAAAGCCTTTTCTTTTAATTGCAAAATAGAAAAAAGACTTTATGTGTGCACTTTAAGTGGGTTAGAAGAATGGGGTCTTTTATTTAATTAAAAGGGGACATGTTCTTTTAATCAAATAATGAACTTAGGATAGCATAGTGAAACTATAGGTTATAATCAAATAAATTGATTATTAGCAATTTAGCTTAGGTAAGTGATTAAATTAATTTAGCCAAAATGTTGAAAAGGGGGCTAATAGTCTAGATGACCATTTTTAGGTGATTATAGTCCCCACATAGTTGACCCATAGAGTGTGTTGGTCTGACTTTTTTTGCAGTAAAAATTTTTTCAGTTAAACCATAGAAAAGTCAGATGTTCTATGTCTAAGTGAAGTATAAGGTTTTGGATAAACCATCTATAAGAAATATTCGCCATATAAGCCCTATATTCATCCCTATTCATAAATGGTCGGGCGCGAAATTTTCAATTTTTTAAAAGAAGCGAATATGCTTTCATATTCCTTTTCCTTTCTCCTGGGTTACTTTTCTTCCTATTTGTCCCAACCGTCAGATCTGATTAAGATCTACCGCTGGCGTTACCTCGCTATTGAGAGTTGCATGCTCATTAAGTATAGCGAGATAGCGAGCATTGAGTTTTTTTTTAAGCGGTGGGACCATGAAGTGAAGGTGCGGCGATCGGAGATTTGCTTATTAAATGTTTTATTGTGTAGGTACACTTTGCAATTCGCCATAAAAAAGGGGGGAGAAGGACCCACTAGAATATCTGACATCAGAGCCGGAATGTTGATCTTTCCGGAAGTTCCGCCACCTCGCTATCGGAAAATTCAGGCATTTCACCGTTAGCGAAGTAGCGAGGCCACGTGAAAATCTAAAAATGATGACATTGCATCTTGCTTGTATCATAATTACACTAGGTGGCATGACCAGTCATAAATACCATTGTCAGAATCAGTTTTAATTAACAGAAGTAATTACTGGGTACCCCTTGCATTTTTCGGCACAAAATCCTTTAAAGTGTTGAAGCTCGCTACCTCGCTATCAAAAAATTGAGGTGCTTCACCGTTAGCGAGTTAGCGAGGCCCCGTAAAATGGTAAAAGATCAGCAAGATCTTTGATGACATGTAATGACAGATGACTGTGATAAATTTTGACATGTGCCAGCTATGCAGAGATCCGATTCTCATTAATACCTACCTGACCAAATGTACAATAAATCTGGAACGTCAGCTTGAAGTGAATCAACGGAGCTCGCTACCTCGCTATGAAGAGTTGCAAGGAAGATAATCTCAGCGACATAGCGAGTTGGGCCCGCCACCTTCTTTCTTAAGAAGTCCTGTAGCATATCTTTCGATCATTTCCTGATCCGATCAACGGTTGTCGCCGCCTCGTTATGGCAAGGTGCTTGTTCTTTATGCATAACGAAGTAGCAACATGCTGACACGTGTTCTCCGACGTCAGTGGGTCTAAATGTAAGCACCATCAAAAGAAAGAATTATGTACGTGGCAAGCTCTCATTGGGTAATATAACTGACATGGCAAGTATAACTCCTAGTTGTTCTCTTTGTACCGCATGATCGTAGGATCTTTGAAGATCAACGACGCAGTTTTAAATAAAAAATGTAGTGCCAGTCTCTATATTAATTAGACAAGAAAGCTTCGTCCGTGAGGAAAAATAGAGTATAATACAGAGAGATTGCATCAGTTTCATTTCACGCGAGAAAAGATTTGAAGCCATTCTTGTGCAGAAGCCATTACTAAAAGAAAAGCGTGCCAAGGTTGATAAAAAATTGTCAAATTATCTGTTCGCTGAAATTTTGCAGGAATACAAAGGAGAATTGAGACAGAATTCAAGTAAGTAAAACTGCCATCATCTTTGTGAGCTTTTAAGTTTTAAAAAGGATAGCCCAAGATGCCTCCTAAGAAGGGATTTACAGGTGCAGTAAACTACCTGGATAGAAATGTGCATGATGATTTTCTTGAGTTACTTCCTGAGTCCACTGTAGAAACGGTGCAAGTTAAGAGGTTAACCTCACTCAACCCTAGGCTTAGGGTAGCTGATGGATTGTATGATAAGGGTAATTGGATCCGGGATGCTCAAACTGCTCAAACTGGTTTGAGTTTATTCAAGAAATGGTTTGCAGAGAGAAAGTTATATGCACCTCATGCCAACATTTGGAATTTTGATCTTGGGAAGCTTGTTGTCCCCAGCGTGTTTATGGATTTTGACCTGCTTGAAGCCATAGCAAAAAACTATGACCAAGCCACTAAGGTAGTGAGGAGAATAGATGGTGAGGCTTTAGTTACCATCAGTCCCGAGGAGATTAGGAAGGTTTTCAATCTGGGACCCCTCACCATGTATCATGTGCCCATTAATCTGATAGATTTAGAAAAATAATATATATCCAAGAGGGATGTAGTTAGACAGGGTGCACTGAAAGCCCACATAGGCCGGATTGGAGGCCTTCCAACCATAACATCATCTTCTAAAGAGCCCTTCAAGAAATCATGTTTTAATGCCAGGGCAGTGGAGATATATAGGACCCTGTGCAGAGTCTTCGGAGAGGGCGAAGAAGATTTTATTCCGGTGAGCTTCATGTATATGATCACCCAAATCTCTTCTTTTGGTGTGGAAATAATTTTTGATTTTGCATCTTACTTGGCAAATGAGATCCATCATGGATTGGTGGGGATTGCACAAGGCAAGGTGGAAAAGGTTTGGGGTCAGTATTCCTTACTGATGCATATGTTTCTTTTTAAAGGGGCCACTTATTTTGGTAAAGAAATGGTCTTAAATAGAGAACAAGAAGGGGAAGCACTGCCAGTCCAATTATGGAGTGCAGACATGACCTGGGAAGCAGAAAATGCTAGCTTCGTTAGATTTGATAGGCACTTTGCCTCCAAACTAAGGTGCCTCATATTGAGTGACAATCTCAGAATCCCTAAGGCATTAATGCACCTTGTCAGGCCTATGGACAAAACCCATAATCTAAAAGTTTCACATAATTGGGGAGATATTATCCCATATTCAGTCTCAACGGTCATCAGGGTCTATGGATTCAAAGGAACACCCCATGTGTTACCCTATCAGGTACCTTTAAAGGTAGGGATAGCTGAATTTTTGTGGCAGTTGGGAGGAGTGGAGGAGGCCTTTTTGCACAAAAGGGGGACATGATCAATTTTTCCTACTTGTACTATAGCCCACCAGTTTGTGATAACTAAATAAGGGTGGGTCTTTCTCCATAAATTTTTGGATCAATACAAAATGGCAGTGTCTCACTCTCATTTTTGTGATACAGAAGGTTTCTTTAACTCTGCTCTTAGATTGAGAATCAAGCTTCGTCCAGTTCAGCATGAATTCTATTTTCCAGAAGATATAATAAGAAATGAATATTCTCTCCATGAGCAAGAAATAAAGAAAGAAAAATGGAGAGTCTATTCAAAAGTTTTGGAATTCATTAATTGTTTTGATAAAAATTTCAGTCCTCTTAGTAATTCTGCAAACAATGTAGATAAAATACATAAGCTCATGAGTAATTTCTCTGAGATAATGGAAGTAATGAATGAGAAGAAACAGCATTTTATTAATTCTTTTCCAGATAAAGCCAGAGAAATTATGAGAAAATTGGGTTTCACTCCCAACATTGGAATAGGTCCACTGGTGGTATGGAAGAAAATAGGATATACTATTGTCCGACAGCAGGTGCCCGTTGTGCATAAAGAAAAATAGATTGTTGGATCCTCCAGCACTGTCCTAGAAGAAAGACCCCCTGAACCTTCCCCCAAAAGAAGGAGAATAATAAGGGAGGAAGAATCCCCTGATGAAAGTGGCTCACCTTCTCAAACCCCAATAAGAGTTGAGGAAGAACAGCTCACCAATGAGTAATTCGAGCAAATGGGGTCACAAGGAGAAATTTTTGTTACACAAGCAGAGATTGATGAAGGGAACCCTCAGGAACCCCCTGTACCAAGTTTTGAATTAACTACAGCAGATTTCAGAGGAAGGGAATTGGACCCTATTTTGGAACAAGCCAGTCAGCATTTTTTGTCTGATAACAATTTTGTAAGATCTAGGGCTTTCCATCAGTTTGCATGGAGAGTAAACATGCACATTTTTGAGAAAAGGTGCAATAATATGAGAGCAGAACATCCAGAAATGGATGAGACCTCCATTCAAAATCTAATAAAGGAACAAATGGTTCAAGAGTTCCAAAATATAACCCCTGATGAGGGAAGACAGATGGTAAAAAATGCTAATGTTTTATTATTGCCCAATTGGGACATTGCTGACGCTTTAATTTTTAATTCTGTTTCAAATAATTTAGGACTCCAAGATCCAAATAAAGAGGAATTCTTGGGTACAACATTCAGCAATGATCAAGCTGCCCTTGTTATGTGGTCCCTGAGAAGAGGATCCAGAGTTACTTCATCACAGCCTGATGATTCAGGATTAACAGGGAATATCATTGTAAGAAGAGTTGCTGACACTTCAAATGTACAGGCAGCCCACATGAATGTGGATTATTCTAAATTTGCCCTGGCTACTGCGGAAAGAGAAGAGAGAGAAATGATGGATATGCATAATAAATATGAACTAGTGGTGGAAGCCTATAACCAAGAGGTAAAAAGGAGAATTGAGTTAGAAAACAGGGTATCTCAATTAGAAAAGGTACTTGGAAAGAGAAAAGTGGGAGAATCTAGTACACTAAGAATTGCATATCCCCCACAGTCATCTGTGGGATTAACCCCTATTATTGAGATACTTGACACCCCTGAAAGACCCCAATTCTATACTGCAGAGGAATTTGAAGCAGAAAAAACCAAATTACATGAGTGGCAGATAGAATTTAGAAATCAGCAGGAAGAGAAATGGAGGCAGGGTGTGACATACTTGAGGGATAAAATACAATGGTCAAATTTTTATGATCAGTTGACAAGGATTGTAACCCTCATAGATGAGTTAAATAAAGAAAAGAATGGACTAGATTCTCTTGCACAGAAGTGGAGACAGAGGAATAATGATGTTACAATTATTTGTATATCTACAGTTCAAATGCCTTATCATCAGGTTGAGAGGATTTTTGATTTATTGAATCAATTAGATAATTTTGAAAATAAAAGAGATTCTTTATAGAGGAAATTGATACTCTGTTTTTCAAGATATCTTGCTAAAAAATTCACCCTATTTCCTTGTGCCTTAGAATCTGTTGATACAGTAAAGGAAAAGAACAAATGGAAAAAGGAAATGGATGAATTATTCGATAACAGAATAAAAAACATCATCAGTGAGACTGGCTATTGGTTTTGGGCAAAGACAAATGAAGAGCTGGTAAAAATACAATTATATTATACTGATATAAGAAAAGAATTCGATGATTTAGAAGAAAATGCCAATTCTTTAATAAAGATACAAAGAGAAACCCTAAGTTTTGATTGGCCAGATGATGATACTTTCAACAGATGGAAAGATCAGTTTAGTGAACATATGTCAGGAGAAGACGACGAGGAAGATGTAAGAGTAATAGTTACTTTTGTATTTAGCAATGATGACATCGAAAATCCCCAGGTTAAAGTGAGTTTGCATGTAACAGAAGATGATACATCACTTGCAGACCTTATGGGTATGTACTCTGAAGATGAGGAATGATTGCGAGAGCGGATCATAACAACCAAGAAGCATAACAGAAAGGGACCCGCCAAGAAGTGCTATTGTAATCAACCTTTCTGTTATTCTTGTTTTTGTTTTTCAAAAGAAGGACACCTGTCACCTACCGTAGCCTGAAGCTTGTTGCATCTCACATTATTTAAGTGAGATCCCAAGGCTAAAGATGGGTCTGAATTTGGTTTTCACTAAGTATTATGCTTAGTTCTGTTTTTGGTCCAAACATTTTTGGGAAAGAAATTTATAGTATACTTTTTCTGTCAAAATTTCTGAGATATGGATGAATGTAGAAACAACTGTGCTTCTTCTCTGAAGGTTTTTCTGGGTCTTTTGTAAAGGATATATCATTTTCAAAGGAAATGAATACAAATTATGAACTGTCCCCATATCTGTTCTTCTCTGAATTTTGTCTCCTTTTTAATACTGAACTACCTTGATGTTGTGTGAGTAAAAGCTTATGCAATTGATTGCAATTTAGTAAGACTGTACATCCATTTGTTATTGCTGTTAATTCAATGGATTAAGTAAAGGCTTTGATGAATGTGATGAGGTTACTTGGGTGTTAATAAGGATTTTTGAATGATAAATTCTGGTAAGAATTGCTGATGAAAATTCGTTGCAAGGCAACAAATTAGATCTAAGAATTTACTTGACTCTGAATTCCCAATGGATTAGGCACTGATCGAAAGTATTTCAGCCAAAAGAGAAGTATATTATAACTAGCTTTTTCAAAATACATCATAAAATCAATTTTCAATTATCTTTCCTGTAAGATTTTCAAAGTCGGCCAACACTTGCCTGCATGGATTGTTTTAGCTTCATTTAGCCATTGTTGTTGGAAACATCTGCAGGGCTATAGAAGATTTCTTGGCCATATCTGTTCAAGGGATGTGTTTATCAGTTATTTACCTATATGTTTGAGGATTTAGAGATGAGAATCAAAATGAAACAAAGGATAATTCTCATACAATTATTCCATCTTTGAACCATCCCCGGGTGCACCCGCCCTGGTTTTACAGAGCCAAAAGAGTAGAAAACCGTCTAAGGTTTTGTTGGAGTTGGGCCCTAGTACTTTGCATATGCAAGTGATAATGAGAATTGGCTATTCTTTAGGTTGTGTATGTACTGATATCTAGGTACTAAGCCTTTTGTCGCCTAGTAGTTTTAGCACTATTAACATCAAAATAAAACACCAACAGAGTGTGTGACCAAGACCTATTGTAACTCCATTGTCTCATGATCTTGTTTTAGTCCTCTTTACTATCTAGAATGAGTGTTAGCCATGGATGTTTATTTTATGTGTGTTTGTGGTTGCATCATTATCTCCATCAACACAATAGGAGTGGGCCTATGGTTTCCACATGGTTGGGAGGCATAGCTACCTATACCACTGCTGGTGACTAGTGTACAGAGATGATCTATTTATAGTTAAGACCAATGCTTGATGTTTCACTTGGTATATTTGTGTTTTTGAAGTATGTTTCCTAGTGATTTATGCTTTAATTGAAATGACTGGATATCATGTTTAGATGATGTTAGCTTCATTGATTATATTTTAGAATATGGTTAGATGATGTGATTCACTCTTAGTTGGAGTATCTATGCTTGGTGGATTAGCATGTTAGATCTTCTTGTTCATATGATGTTATTACATTGTAGTAGTAACACCCTCATAAGATAGCTCTAACTATCTTGTTGGTAGTTTGGGATGTTACACTTGGGGGATGACTAGGGCCCTTGAGGTCTCATGATGCTATTACAATTGGAAGGAATCAAGCACAAGTTTTAGTTGTTTGGGTGTTTATTTGTTCATGCTTTTCCTCCTTATGATGATTGGTTTATGAACTCTGTATTTACATTGCGATGTTGCTTTCTACATGTTCCTTCCTATGCTATTAAAGATTATATGGATTTTCATTTCCTCCTTCCTCTTGTTTGGTGTCATGTTTCTCTTGCATTCTTGTGCATAAGCCTCATTTTTTTGGATCTAGTACTCCCCAGTGTGGAGGAATTGTTTTACCATTTCCTTCTTCCCTATTTTTCCTTTTTGCTATTGTCATTCCTCATATCAAAGAAGGGTTTCCTTGTGTGAGAAAGCCACTATCTTATGTAAAAAGTAGTAAAAGCTTCTATGAGATTGAACTCTCTCATGTGAGATATGGTATTCGCTCATACAAAGCTTGACATTCTCTTGTGTGAGCCTCAATTGTAGGGCTGAGGGATTTCATGGCTAGCCTTAGTGTTTCCTTGCACAAGAAGGTATTTCCTTGCATGCAATGACACACTTCCTAACACAAAAAGGTACTTTCTCATTCAAAGATATACTCTCTCATGTGAGTTTGGAGGTTTGTGGTTCCTTGTGCAGAAAATAGGGTGTGTCTTTGCTGGTTTTTTGGAAACACATATAGGATTTTTGAGTACCCTTTTTTTTTTCTCATCTTTCTAGGCTTCGATAGATCAGAGATTCAAGGTTTTACAATTATCTCTATTCTTGTTTTTAGTTTGAGCACTTAGTTAGTAATGATGCTTGGAGTTTCATTAGTTTCCTGGATTGGTTAGTTAAGTCTTCCATTGAGATCTTTTGATTGATTTCATGTTGATGTTGTTCAATTCCATGCTTGTTGTCTCAAAAAAAATTATCTTGGCTTTTATTTATCCTTGTTCCAAGGATATTTGGGTGGGGCAACAATTTTCTTGCAAAATATTATTGTGCATATGCAAAAATTTCAATATATATCCAAGATAAAATTCATAATAATTCTTCTCATATCAGATTTTCTCTTGTCACATGGCTATAGGAAGAACTATCCAATTAATGCAAAACAGAAAGATACACCATTCCATTATATATATATATATAGATATATATGTATGTATATATATATATGTATATATATATATGTATGTATATATATACATATACATATACATATATATACATATATATATACATATATGTATACATATATATATATGTATATATATACATACATACATATATATACATATATATATACATATATGTATACATATATATATGTATATATATACATACATATATATATATACATATATATATGTATATGTATATGTATATATATGTATATATACATATATGTATACATATATACATATATGTATACATATATGTATATATGTATACATATATAGCATATTAATCCAATCAAAGTGCACACATATAATAGTACAATTATAAGAAGTTTGAATAAGTTCATCAAAAAATCATAAAGTTCTCAAGTCTTAACCATCAAAGAATATTAAAATATGAACTAAATAAGCCATAGATTGGCCTCATCATTTCCCCCTAACTTTTCTTTTTTCTGGTCCTCTAGAAAACATAAAGTTCATTACTTTGGCTGACATTCTATAATCTATAGGTGTCTTTTGTTATGTACCTCCTTCTAAAAAGCCTGAGTAAAAACCCTTTGTATCTCTATAATTTTCCCATCTTCTTATCTCCTTGTCCATATCATAATCATTCATATTTTTAGAATTATCCAACAAAGGAGAAATTAGCATAGGTGGTTGTAAGGTAAGAGGAATCCAAGAACTCTGTGAAACCCTTCCTAAAATTATGTATCAAGGAGCTCGTCTATTAGCCAAAATGAAATTAAGGGGTGAATGTGTATCCTTATTTCTAAGATCTTCTATCATGCTAGTCTACCTCTACTATATTACCTTTATAGCCTTAGGCAATTATCTTTTTTCTATCTTTTCATACCCATCAAATGCAACATTTTTGAGATGCTATATTGCGTGACTTCCTATGTCAAGTGGGGCAATCTTTAACCAACCAAAATAACAAGTCTTAGGATCTTTAACATTAGGCCCTAAGTACATAGGAATTTTTTCCTTTGATTCTCTATAAGATTAGCTAGCACTTCCCTGCTAATTTCATTTTGGATCCATGACATTAGGGCTCTCAATCGAATATCCCCAACATACAACAAGGGATTCCATTCTCTATTGTTAGGTACTGCAAGGCTATGAATAATGTATAGATACAAGATGGAGAATGATAGCTCATAAGTTCAAGTATCATTAAGGTTACTTTAGTAATCTTGGTTTGTAACTGCTCTAATTCTTCCTCCTTCTCTAAGAGCTCCTGATAATGACTATCAACAACTTGGTTTTACCATTTATATTGTTGTTTCCATTGTTTTTGTTCCAAGGTTAACTAATTAGATAACTGAAAGATAATAGAGAGTAATGATGCAGAGGGGAAGGAACCTAACTTAGTATTCATGCTAAGGTCTCCTTTTGCTATGCTTGTTAAAAAAATAAATGTTTAACTAGAATTTCAACTCCTTCAGGATGTGTCTTCACTACCCTTTCTTCCTCAAGTCTTTCAAACTAATGGGCACCTGAAGCTAGTGCATCTAGACCCTATTTAAGTATTTGATCTATTACTTCATTTACAAAACTCATGTCAACCCCAAAATCCATTTCATAAAATTTTTTGCCTGATGCTACAAGAGGTGACTCTAGAGAATCCTCTTCCATAAATAAGTCCTCCTTTGACACATTGTAAGTTTCTGAGTTCATAGAGTCATTGACTGACAGAGGTTCTTGAGAAGATGAACCCATCTTGTGAAACATAAAGTTTTTCTCATCAGAACTAGAATCATCTCTAGTTATTACATGTTCTTCATATTTTTTAGCTTTAGGGGGTTGTTTCATTTCAACCTTAGGTGACAAATTTGTTATTTTTTTTTTGTTGACTATGACGCTCATTTATTTCTTATAATAATGACTCAAAAGATTCAGGATGAACTATAAACCAAGGTTGTGGCTTATTTGTAGGTAGATTTTACTTTTCCCTAGGGCTTCTCCTTACTGGTGTCTCTATTTCATTCTCAGGATTTTTCTATCTTCTAGAAATGGGGGAGTCTATAGGAACATCTTCCTATGTCTTTTGACAAGACTTAGAGGGCCTTTCACTTCCTTTTTGTTCATTCCTCACAGAGTACCTAGTTTGCATAGAAGAGGGTGTAGTCTTTTCTTTAGAAAATTTAAATTTTTTCTTGACTTTAGCTTGGCATGAATCAGACATAGAGACTCCAAGGGAACTCTTAGGCTTTTAAAGCCTAGATCTTCTAGATTTTCTAGAGGAAGATTGTTATCCTATCTCCTCAATTATCTTTTTAACCCCATGTTCAATGCGAACCAGTTTCCAAATTTTCCTAAAAGAAAGTATCCCTATGACATGAATGTTTGTTTCTTTTATTTCCTTTTCCATTATTATCTTAGTCAGACATTGATGAGAGACAAAATCAAGCTTATCTCCTTGCACAGGGAGATTATCATGGTGTAAACAACTTAGAAACTTAAAATGAATAGAATGTAAAAATGTTTCCATCCTTCATAGGTAAAGTATGTTATGATATATATAACACAATTTATATAGGATTTTGGCAATGACAATCTATTTTTACCTTGTTTCTTGTTGACATCCAAAGGTGGGTATGAATACAATGTACATTGAACTCTAGCTATTGTAGGGTCAATTTTTTCCAAAAAACTCCTCTCCTTCTCACAAAATCCTCATAACTTTGGCTAAAATTTCCTTTATGAATGGAACCCATAACCCTTTTACCATAGGTATATTATCCCTTAATGTGTTGAAAAACTAAGTAGGCGCTTCATCATCCTAGCTAGTAAGTTTGTAGATGTAATCAAGTCATCCTCTGGCTTGAAACAATGATCTACATGCTTGGTCCCCCAATGAAACATTATGAACTATAGGTTCATGATGAACCAAACCTCCTCCCATCTTCTCAAAGTATCCAACACCTAGACATAAATTTATAGCAATAAATGAAATTCAATACCACAACAAGGGTTTGTAGTAGGTGAAAAGTTAAAACATGGAAACGGAAAACAACAATCACAAGAGAAATTAAAAAGATAGAGAAGTTAAGCTATTTTTGAACAATAATTTCAAATATTCAACATATCTTGAGTTTGTTTCCCATAAATATCTCTTAAAACTTCATGTACCAGCCACCTTAGAAAAATATGTGTGAAATAAATAATTTGTTAAAAACTATAATGTCATAGGAAAAACTAGACATGTTGCAAGATCTGTGAAGATTTGGAAAAATAAATAGCATATAAAAATATAGTCACATAAATGAAAATAATAGATGTTTCCCCCAACTTAATTGGGAAATTGGCCCCAAAATTTCACATATGATAAGAGTGCTACTAATAGAGTAAACAAATGATGAAATATGTATCATGGATAGCATGTACAAACTTGGCAAAGTGGTGATGATAACAAAATATTGTCATCCAACAATGAAGAATAATGAGCTGGAGATGATGAGATGAATATGATGAGATGAGATGATGAGGTGGAGATGGAATTTATTATGAATAATGCACTTTTGGAAAGAAAGTACTTATTATGAAATGATCTGAATGCTTAAAGAGAAGAATTATTGTGAGAAAAAAGATTGAGCCTAGATGCTATAGGAGACTCTCCAACATCACAAGAGTGAAACTATTGTAGAAACTCTTCTTTTCTTTGAGGCTTATGATAAATCTTAAGCCTTTGTCCATTGACAAGTAATTTTAAATGAACAAGATCAATGGTGGATAATTGGACTACACCATTTGGAAAGACATAACAATCTCATTAGGCCCGAACTATCTTGTTGGAAATTTTCTAGGTGTATGCTAATATTTGGAATCATAAAGAAGGGCCTAGTAACTAATTGCAAATTGCTTATCCTTGATAAAATTTTTGAGCCACTATTTACTTTTTTTTTTTGAACTATTTTTGTATTATGCAAGGAAAATTTTCTCCATTGAGTGTTAAAATGAGCTTTTATTTGGTAGGAGTAAGATCCAAATTTAATTCCAATGCTGTTTGTAAGGTCTTGTACTCAAATTCCACAGACATCATTGTTGGCTTACCATAGAAAAGTTGAAAAGGGGTGAATCTAGTGTTAGTTTTCCATGTAGTTCTGTAAGTGCATAATGCCTCAGGTAGTTTTGCAACCCTCTCTATTAGTAACCTCAACTTGGCCATTAGCTTGTGGATGATAGGGGGAAGATTTGCCATGCCAAATTTTATATTCCTCCATCAAATTAGTGATAAGATGTGAAGTGAATTTAGGACCTTGGTTAGATACAAATTACCTTGGAACACCAAATTGAGTGAAGATGCATTCATACAAAAATTTGGCAATGTTGTTATCCCTAGGGTCCTTCATTGGTTTAGCTTTAGCTCACTTGGTAATATAATTAGTACAAACTGGAATGTAAGATTTACCTTATGAAGTAGGTTCAATAGGTCCAACAAAGTCAATCCCTCATTTTTCAAAGGGTATTATAATAACTTGTGGTTGCAAAGGCATCTCATGTAATTTTGTAGGTCTTCCCATGCATTGGCATTTATCACTTTTTTTGGTGTACTGAGCTACATATTTGTGAAGTGTTGGCCAGTAGTATCATGCAGTCAATATTTTGAAGGTTCTTCTTTAGATGCAAAGTGACCTCTACATGGTTCATCATGATATGCCCAAAGAATTCCATATGTTTCATCTTCCCTAACACATCTACACATTACTTGATCAGGCCCAGTGTAGAACATAAGTCTAGCAATCCTAGAAAAATTAAAACTTTTCTCTGCTAATAATTTCTTCTTCTTACAAGAAAAATGAGCTGGTGTCCTCCTTGTGGTTAGATAATTATAATATCACCGTACCATGGATTTTGTGTTGATAGTAACAAAATATATTCATCTAGAAAATTATCATCAATGACTACAAGATCCTCTGGGATATGTAAATGAGATAGGAAGCCAACTACTACATTGGATTTGCCTAGTTTTTCCACAATGGTGATATCAAATTGTTGTATAAACAAAAATCGTATAACAAGTCTACCTAATATGGTAGGTTTATTCATCAAGTATTTAATAGTTGGATGGTTAGTATGGAAAAATATCTCATAAATAGTAATAGAATGTTGAACTTATTCAATGAATAAATGATTACAAGAAACTCCTTTTTAGTTACTGTTTAACTAAATTCATCTCCTTGCAAATTTTTATTGATAAAATAAATGGCATGCTCCAACACTCCTTTTTGTCCTAGGACTTCTCTTATGGCATACTCAGATGCATCAGTGTGAATATGAAATGGAAATCCCCAATGAGGTCCTCTTAATACTAATTTTGTTGTAAAAACCTCTTTAAGCAACAAAAAGACTTGTTACAGTCAAATTCCCAAGAAAAGTTAGAGTCCTTTTTTAATAAGTTGTAGAGAGATATTGCAATTTGACTGAAATCTTTGATTAACCTTCTATAATACCCAACATGTCCCAAGAAACTTCTTACATCCTTTTGCTTCTTAGGAGTAGGAAAGGTACCGATCACTTCAATCTTTGCTGGATCCACCTGGATGCCTTGTGATGAAATGAAATGACCCAAGACAACACCTTCCTCCATCATCCTAAAACACTTTTCAATGTTAAGAGAAAGATTATACTCTTGGCATCTTTTGAGGACTTTTTCCAAATTCATTTTGTCTTCTACAAAATTGGTCCCACAGGCAATAAAATCATCCATATATATTTCCATACATTCAACAAATATGTTAGAAAAATATTGATTACAACTCTTTAGAATCCAGCTAGAGCATTACATAAGCTAAAATGTAAAATTGAGTATGAAAAAATTCCACATGGGAATGTGAAAGTAATTTTCTCTTGGTCATCTGGAGTGATTTGGATTTTATTATAGCCACTAAAACCATCTAAGAAAGAGAAATACTTTTTTCTAGCTAAATTGTCAAGGACGTGGTCAATAAATGGCAAAGGAAAATGGTCTTTTTTGGTAGCTAAGTTTAGCTCTTGTTAATCTACACAAACTCTCCATTTCCCACTTTTTTTTGGCACAATAATGAGGGGATAATCCTACTAACTATCAAATATTGGGTAGATAAAACCAACATTTAACAATTTTTGCAATTTAGTCTTTACTATATCTCTTAAGAAAGGATTATATTCATGGCTAATGTAGATCATATGAGTACAAAGCTTAGGATTTAGACCCCTCATGTCTTTATAATCCCAATAAAATGCTTGTTGATTCTCTTGCAATAATTTTAGTATGCTTTTATGATGTGTAGGTGACAAAGCATTACTAATGTATGATTCTTTTCCTAGACACATTGCAACCATATTTACTTTTTCCATCATGGATATTTGAGAATTTGGATACCCACCCATATTGGATTTTGGGGAAAAAACAACAAAGTCTACAAGATATTCCCAATAATTTAGTGAAACTATAACATCCTCTATCATTCCATCTAGTTTAATAGTAGAACTGTCAACAAGCTACAAAATAGTTGGCATTTCTTTGAGGCCAATAATGTGTAAGTGAGATAAGAATTTGTTTATCATTACATTGATAGATGCACCTAAATCAACCAAGGATTTTTTGATGTAGGAGCATCTTGCATCAGAAAATAAAAGGAGAAAAATTATGGAGGAGAGAGAAAGTAATTAAAATAAGAAGAAATAAATAAATAAAAATGGAGAAAAAAGAGGTAAAAATACATTTACTAGGTGGCATTATACATGTAACTTGTGGCTTATGCATATATTTAATGTAAGGGTTTTATTTAATTTCTAATGGGCTAGGCAAACTCATGGCTTAGCTAGGTATAAGTAGGGGGTCTTGTGGAGTCTTTTAAGAGCTCATTTAGTGGAGTGAGTCATAGAGGGTGTGGTAACCAGTTTGGAGAAGAGCATGGAAGATGGAGTAGATGAGTGAGAGAAGTTTTCAAAAGTGTGTGCACAAAGCACCAAATGTGAGGTAGTTCATACTTGGATCTAGGATAAAGTTTGAGAAGGGCTAGTAGCTAAGGCTTGAGAAATAAGGAGATTTCTTGGTGGGCTTGTGAGCACAAGTTTAGATCTTCCTTGGAGGTTTTTACTAGACTATGGATCTAGACTAGCTAGTGTTTGGATTCGATCTTGAGGGATCTTGCAAAACTATCAATGTAATTGATATTATATTTGGCTATAATCAGGAAGGCCTTAAAGCCCAACACATTGCATGTAAATAATTATTTTGTGAATAAATAATTGTGATTTGGTATTATATCTTTCATTATTGTATTATTTTTATTGTATGTTTATTTTTTGGGGGTTGGGACATCTCCTTTGGGGATTATCCTGCCTTGCACTGCATCAGATGGTATCAGAGCACAATTTTTCCTAAGTGTGTAGATAAATCACCAAAGATAAGGTAGTTAGCATCAAGACCTTGGGTTGGGAGAAGTTGATATGAAAATAACTTGATCTGGTGTTGGATTTTTCTTTCTAGGGTCCTAGATATCTTTTTCATGAGGTGGTAGATCTTGGTTCTAACTTACAAGTATAGAGGACTTATAGATGAAAATGGATGGTTGGTCTTTTTCATGAAGATTGATCTATTGGTGATCTATTTTAGAGGGTTTGAAAAGATCTTGGAAGATGCTTCCAAGAAGATTAGACCCTAGGATGATTGTGAATATTTGTAATATGGTGGAGACTAGGATTAATGAGAAAAATGCTAGGGTGGATGTTGTTTTGGATATTACTTTTTGCAAAAGAGTTGAAGAACAAAAGAAGAAAATTGTATGCTCTCAAAGTTGGAGTCTACTGATCTGAAAGAGAGTTGTCTAGCTAGTTAGAAGACTTGTTTGAGAGAGAAGATAGCATAGAAAGGTCAAGGTAGAAGAGTTTGGTTTTGTTAATTAGTTTGTGGAGTCTAATGCAGAGCAACTTGAGGTTGTTGCTAAGAATATTCCTAAACTTGTTGATACTAGGATGGAGATTGATTTTCATGACCAATCAGTTGGGTCTAACATAGAGATTACTAAGCACTTGGTCATGGATGATGTAGTTGTTGTTGGTGGTGAGGTGTATTTTGCATAGCATCTTAATGTGAGAAATGAGATTATTGGTTTTAAGAGTTTTGCATATGTTGCAAAGGGGCTACATATGGCTATTGATATGGAGTTTGTTGTTGTTGGTGTGGATTCACTAGTTGTTGTTGTGGATGAGGATTTGCTAATGAAGCATTATGTTCAGTTTGTTCTTGGGAGTGAGCATGATGATTAGATGGTTGAGCTTCTAATGTTTGACATATGGGTGTGGATGATGTGCATGTTCATTTTCTTACCCCTATTGGAGTGGAAGCCTTTGGTGAAGATGAATATGGTTGTTGATTTTTCTTTTGGTGTCAAAGTGTGGGACACACTTTTCTAGCTACTCGGAGAGTTTGATGTAGGAGCATCTTGCATCCAAAAATAAAAGAAAAAATTGTAGAGGAGAGAGAAATTGACAAAATTAATAAGGAAAAGGTAAAAAGACATTTAATAGGTGGCATTATTAAATGTAACTCATGGCTTGAGGGTTTATTTAATGTAACTTGCTAGGTTGACTTGTGACTTATGAATATATTTAATGTAAGGGTTTATTTTAATTTTTAATGGGATAGGCTGACTTGTGGCTTAGTTGGGTATAAGTAGTAGGTCTTGTGGATTCTTTCTAGCATTCATTTAGTGGAGTGAGTTATAGGGAGTGTGGGGTCCAACTTGGAGAAGAGAATAGAAGATAGAGTAGATGAGTGAGTGAAGCTTTCTAGAGTGTGTGGAAAAATTGCAAAATGTGAGGTAGGTTACACTTGGATCTTGGTTAAAGTTTGAGAAGGGTTAGTAGCTAAGGCTTGGGAAAAAAAGAGATTGCTTGGTGGGCTTATGAGCTCAAGTTTAGATCTTCCTTAGAGGTTGCTACCAGAGTGTGAATTTAAACTAGCTAGTGTTTGGATTGGATCTTGATGGATCTTATAGAACTTTAATTTTAATTACTATTGTATTTGGTGATAACCAGGAAGGCCTTATAGCCTGATGCATTGCATGTAAATAGTTATTTCATGAATAAAGGACTGCAATTTGGTATTAGGTCTTTAATTCCATGAATAGTAATAGTAACCACAAGACTACCTAGATTAGAATATTTAGGTATTATAAAATTTTCTAACATAAGGTCTACCAATTGTCCTTAAACATGAATAGTTGTAGGATCTTTTTGTTTTATCCCTAGTTTTCTTATGCAAGCTTCCTTAATGGCTTATTGTAAATAGGAAATTATTTTATGGCATATAGTAATGGTATCTTAATAATTATATGCTTCAATTGGTTAAGTAGATCCATCATAGCTTAGGTTTGTATATGCATAGTTGAGTCTACAAGCCTTTGAGCAAATGGTGGATCTTTTGTTATAGACGAAACTTGTTGTGCTGGAAAATCCTCCTTTTTAGTAGAAATATCTTCAACCTCTATGATTGTAGGACCTTGAGCTAAAGTGAGAGTAGTTTCTAACCTTTAATAGACATCATTCAGAGAGATAGCATAGCTTTTTTCTGAGGAGATAGTGACTTGTTATTGTTAGGATTAGGATTAGGTTGAGGTGGTAGTTGGGTTGTCTTAGCATGGTTATTATTGGCTACAAAAGGAGGCATTATAGCATGCTACTAAGGTGGTCACACTAAGGCCTATTTATTGGATTGGTTAGACCATTGGTGAGGTTGTTACCAACCTTGTTGAGGTTGCTGCCAACCATGTTGAGGTTGTTGCCAATCTTGTTAAGGTTGCTACCACCCTTTTTGAGGTTGACGCCAACCTTGCTGAGGTTGCTAGCACTCTTTTGGAGGTTGACACCAACCTTGCTAAGGTTTCTACCAACCTCACTAAAGTTGTTGCCAATTGTTATTACTGTTAAAGCCTTGAGGACCACTATTCTAATAATTATTCCATTGACTATTGTTACCATAAATTTGAAGAGGATCTTGTGGCATACCTAGTATTTGGACACATGGTTGTCATTGAGAAACATATAGTACCTTTCCATTTTCATCAATGGCTTTGAATTCTATAGGCATTGATTATGGCTCCAAGGTTGCAACAATCTTGCATTTTTAGTTCGTATTCCTCTCTTTGTAGTGTGGACAATATTTAGCTAGCATAAAGCCAATTTCTTCCCTCTTCCTTCTTGCTTGCATATTGTGATGTGAATATCAGGATTTAACTGTGTGATTTTTGAGTCAAACTCGATGACCCATGTTTCATGAGTAGTGATTCAACATGAATCCATCTCTCATGAGAATAAATGGAACACTTAGCACTCATTGGATCTAGGTGATGCCCACAAGGGTGAAGCACCGGGACTTCCCGGGAGGTCACCCATCCCAGTACTACTCCAGCCTGAGTAGCAACATCATATATGATATCTTGTTTGAGATTAGACAAAATATTGGACAACTCTGCCTTAGATACTCATGAACCATTAGGCTTACTAAGCATGACCCTGAGTCCTCTACCCTTCTTCACAACAACTCTTGAGTAATTCAAGAATATACTTTGTATGTCATTCTAGTTCTTCTGAGAAATGTCTCCTCTTTCTATAATATCTAAAGATTCTACACCTGCATCATTTGCACCTTTAGAAAAAGATGTTTTTGAGATTCCTTATTCAACTAGTGTTGGGTATTATATTGCAAGTTAAACATAAGCCTTGAGACATAGTCCTCCAAGGTCTCATATTCTTTTTGTGATATCTTAAAGATGTTATCTCCCTTCATATTGCAACCCCTATAATACTCCTTGTATTTAGCAAAAAATAGATTTTTCCTTGCATCCCAATCTCTTACAACATTGGCACCTAATCCTATGAATCATCTTAGAGAAGCCTCCTTGAGAGTAGATGGAAAAAATTTCAGCTTTTGCTAATCTGTTGTATAGTCATGGCTCCTATAGAGTATGTCAAATTCAAAAAGGAACATTTAGGGGTCTTCTATGACAAGGCCATAAAACTTGGGAAGTGTAGAGATAGATATATTTTTGAAATTATCATTATAATGCAAATGAGGGATAGGAAAAGGAAATGTAGGTTGATCCATCCTTGGACATGGAATGACTTGTTGGAGTGGATAAACAACAAGGGTTAATGGATTATCTAGCTATTTCGGTGCAACAATTAGTGGTGGTAATCTGTCCTTCGCATCAATGAATACATTTTCAAATAGTTCTTACTCTTCTTCATTCTCAACTTGAGGTTCCTCACGTTCAATATTAAAGATATCTTTTGGTTCAAATTGAGTATTCTAGGGGAGGAATCTCCCAAGGTGATCTCTTCTTGTATGCATAAAAATGCATGAACTAAACTAAAGCAATGAGCTTAGATATGAAGTAAATTGACACCACCCCTAACAACGGTTCCAAAAATGATTGGTTAATATAATGAATTTGTATCTAAGGATTGGACACCCTTTTACATTGATTTTGCATACAATCAGTGCCAAGTAATGTGCTAGAATAACATACTCAACTCATTAAATTATCAACTAGGAACATAAACTTGAAATGATGTCCATAAAGTATATGCTATAATTCATCTGATATGTCATTGTGACCTTACAAAAATATGCTAAAATAGATACTAAGATGAGAATGAGATGACAACTTAAGCTAGCACTCAAAAATGAAGTTAAAAACATGAAACTAAACTATTTACTTATGCTATAGGAAACAACCAATAGTTATGTTACCATATGGCTATAAGAGAAACAAAGCTCTAAAACTTATGCTTTTTTCTATGGAATGAAAGACTAATTTCTACCTAACTACAAACTACATTCACCTCCCATATGGGCCCTCATAGAAGAAAGAATAAACAACAACTCAGAGATTAATAATTGTAAATATCATTTTATTCATGATCAACTCACAAGTACATATTGGAATAATAGAATTGTATTTTTCTCTACAGTTAGATTACAAGAGAATTTCCTATCAATTTCTAACTTCTAAAATCTAAAGTTCCTGCATATTTATAACATTGACATACAATGGAACTCCTAAGATCTAGAATCCTCCAATGCCAGGGATATGATTAGATTGATAACACACAACATCATTTAATATAGGAATAGGTTGCACTTCATTTGCACATGAATTTAGGAGTTTGTGGCTTTTAGATTCCCTCCATAATGATTTACAACTACCTTGAATTAGCCCATAACAACAACTAATATCTGAGAGGTCATGGGATCATTATGAATTCAAAATAGTCAAACACTTCTATATCAACTCTTTATTTTCTAACGATGACTTCCTTTTCCATTGCTGACTCACCATTTTCCTGCAAATGATTAGCATGCATATGCACAAATTTCAATACATATCGAAGATAAAATTCATAATAATTTTTGTCAATTTAGCTTTTCTCTTATCACATGGCTACAAAAAGAACTACCCAATTAATGCAATATGAAAATATACATCATTCCATTCTAAATAACCATATATATAGCATATTAATCCAATCAAAATGCAAAGATATAAAAATATAATTATAAGAAGTCTAAATAAGTTCATTAAAAACTCATTAATTTCTCAAGTCTTAACCATCAAAGCATATAAAAATATGAAATAAATAAGCCTTAGATTGGCCTCATCAAAGGGTATAGTGTGAGGCATTACAAATGAGTTGACATTTTTTATTGCACATGAGATTTTAAGGAATCATTTGATCACATAGGTAGGAGGAATTATTTGATCACACAGGTAGGAGTAGATGGTGGAATAGTGAGAGGAGTCATGACTAACAATAATGTAGATTACATGGTTTTCAGAGGAGTCATAGGCAGGGTGTCATAATTCTTTCACCAAGAACTTAAAGAGAAACTCATGTTCTTGTAGTTGTAGAATAGATCCTAAAGTGGCCATAGCATCTACAGCCTTACTTTCTACCCTAGGAATCTTCTAGAATGTTACATATTTGAAATAGTTCTTTAAGGAATCAATCAATTTCTTGTAAGGTACGAGCTTGTCATCTTTAGTTTGATAATCATTATTGACTTGATTAATGACAAGATATGAGTCCCCATAGGTGTACATTTTTGTAATTTTACTTTCAAGAGCCATTTTCATCCTATTGGTCAAAGGCTCATACTTTTCTATATGGTTGATGCATGGAAACAAGAGTTTCTAAGACTTCAAGATTGCATAACCATGAGGTGTGACAAACAAGATCCCTACACCAGCTCCATTATAGGCATGTGAGCCATCAAAGAACATCTTCCATACCCTCTCAATGATATACATAATAGAAGCATCAAGAACATCAATCTACATTGGAGGATTGTCTTGTAATGGAGACTCAACAAGTTGATCAACTACAACTTCTCCTTTAATAGCTTTACGTTTGATATACAAAATGTCAAATTTCAAAAGAATCATCATCCATTTAGCAAGTCATCTAGTAAGCATAGCTTTACTGATAGGATATTTGAGAGGATCATTTTTTGCAATAAGATGCACTATGTGAGCAAGCATGTAGCATCTAATTTTCTGTAATGCCTCGCCAAGGGATCCAAAGAATTAACCTAGAATTTCACTAAGTTTGGTAACATTTTTAAATTTTTTTTAAAACATGAAAGTAAATACCACATATAACTTATACACAATAACAGAAGCAATAGCAATGTCCATCTAAAAGTAAACATAACATTCATAATAGATTACATTCTTTAAGGATCCCTAAACATTGAATTACATCTAAATCAACTAACATTATTGAAACTATCTAATATAACATCCACATGAAATAATAATGATAAGTCCAATGTTTATACATTACATTCCTAAATGCTCACCATCCACTGTACATGTTGCAAGGTATGAAAAACTTAAAAGAATATACATATGTGAAATAAGGTACATCATCCTATTCAAATCCATGATACATCAAAGTAAAGATAGTCACATGATATGCTTGATACATCATCATAGAAGATATATACATCCATCATAAAGATCAAACATAATAAACTAAGTGCATGGTTCTTCCCAACCGTTAATAGCATCATCAGACCATCATGGATCCTAGCCATCACTCTGTGCATAATATTCCAAATCACCAAAGAGATCATCAGTATTAACATAGTAGGAATGTCACTCCTATCATATACTACATCATATCCAGAAAGTAATCTAACATGCAAATATAAGCATAAGATAAAATCATCTAACATATGCTAATCATCAATGAAAGGATACATATCCACCATCATGAAGGATGGATCAACCATGATGTCTCGATGAATCTCAAATGATAAGAGTGGAAAAACACTACCACTTGACTGTGTGGTACCTGTATACACCCTAAAATGGTTGCCTAGACTATGGGCCCCCATTATTCAATTTATCAATTTATCAAATTTCTTGAATCAATGGTTTGCAATATTTTATTAAATCAATTCAAATCAATTTCCTTGATCAAATTCGATTATTTTATTTCTAAGGTTGATCATTTTATCCTAAGTCTTATTTAATTAAAAGAAACTGTCCTCTTTTAATTAAATAAAATAAGTCCCCATTTAATTAAAAGGAAACCTCTCTTTTAATTAAATAATTTATCCGCATTTAATTAATTAAGAGAAAAATCCCTCTTTTAATTTAATTAAATCTCCTATTTAATTAAAAGAACTTTCTCCCTTTTAATTAAATAAAAATCTCACTTAAATATCTCTTGTTGATGAAAGGGAAATAAAATAAATTCTTTTATTTAATTTCTACACTTAAATGCACATATTTCTAAGTGGGACTTATCTTTTCACTTTCTTCTCAACCACTCCTCTTTTCTCATTGGTGAAATTTCGTCTCACATGGATCAAACTCTATTATCCCATATTGGTTGTGAGAAGCCTCTCACCTCCATAATTTCTTTTATAAGGGAGAGCCCTCTGTTCATTTTAGAGATGGATGATGTTATTGTTATGCTACAGGTTTGGAGAGCAATTTTTGAAGGAGTTTTTGAATGCTAAAGCTTTTTGTGGAGAACTTCTATCTTCTTGTCTCATTCTCTCTTGCACCCATGGCTTTATCACGGGATTTTATCATTTCATTTGCATGTTAGTTTAGAGTCATATTTGCTTTCATAGATTATATTTTGCATTGTTCTTGTATTGTTATCATATAGATTAGTTTTCATCTCCATTTGCATGCATTTTGGATCTTTGAATCTCTCATTTCATGTTGTACTTACATGGGCATGAACTAGGTCAAACTGAGGGCCTCCATTGCAAAACCCTTGCACTCCATGACTAGAGAGCTCTGAGTCACCATTTGAGACCTCATTCTTGAGTAATCTTGAATATAATGATTCATAGAAGTGTGCTCACATTTTAGGCATACAGTACCTAAGTGGTCCACTCCCACCGTGTTGAGGAGATAATCTCAAGTCCCAAACAAGCTATCAAAATCACATAGCATAAGAATACTCTCTAAGTCCAAGAATCCTAAAGTATACTAACTCAAAGGTTCCAACACATAAATCGACTTCTAATTCCCAGAGGCACAATGAGCGAGTGATCAAGTGTAAACGAAAGGTACAACAAAGAAAAGACGCATTGAAAGGATTACCAGGTAATTTTCTTTGACTGATAACACTTCATTTGGAGCTAAAATGAACATCTCTTGTGTCAAGCTTGTGTGTGTATTTCCTTTCATGTTCTCATTTTACAACACATGCATAATTTGATACTAGGTTGTGATCTCCATTAGTTTCCATTTAGTAGGCTTAGTTACTTGTGATAGATCTAATTAGCTATGTTGGGTTATTGGACTCGCTAATCCGCCAGCCCCTCATTCCACCCTGTGGTTGCAAGCTCAGCACAATGTTAAATGCGGAGGGGTCTATAGGACAGAAGCATTAAATGTTCCACTAGGCAACCCTTTTGTGCTTTTTAGAACTCACTAGTTTCTGAGTTGTGGACTCGTTTTGGCTTGTGTGAGGGGTTAAATGTTCCACATCTTTGGACTCACCTCACATTAGTTAAAGCATTAAGTGTACCACCTTGTGCTCTTTCATTGCTTTTGGATAGATTTTCTTTCTAGAATTAACATCTATACACACATAGTAATTAGGCCTCATGAAAACTATTCGTGGATCTTGAGAGAGTGGGTTCTTAGTGAAACTCCTCTCTACAATGGATTCCTTGTAGGTGGGGAGGATACTTTGAGCATCTCGTAGATAGATGAATCTTCAACTTATTGATTGAGGCATCCTTTCTCTGGAGAGGTTGATAGATCACTAGGAGTTGATATCATAGATCTTTAAGAGATACTCTTAGTTTAGCATGTCGGATTAATCTGTTTGCTTTGATTGGGCTAAAAGTGAAAAGGTGTCAAAAGCTTGGATCTGGAAGCTAAGTCCCCGTGTGGTACACTATTGTGAGTTGGTCACCTTTAGAGAGGGTTAACCGTAGCAGACAATCCCTCTATAGGGAAAACTGCATTGACAAAACCTCAAGTAGTAATAGCCATTTTCACCATGGTAGTGAAAACTACTATATAAATTTCCTTGTGAAAGAAATCTCCACAGGTGTGGCTCATTGTGGGTTGTCAGATCTCCCTAGCAGCTCTTGAAGATTAAGTTCTCAGACTGTGTCAAAACCTCGGTACGCCAAGATTGGAGGTCACCCCTGTGGGTCATAAAATTTGCAGAGTCAAACCATTACTAAAAACCTTAGAGAGGCTAAACTTTTTAATTTTCTAGGAATGTGTGCAATGATTGCAAAACTCTTTGAAAACATACACAATTAGCTCTCTTAGGGATTAGCACAAACTAAGTCACTTGATTGTTCATGCGCAAGGTTGCTTTTGCCCTTGCTCATTGTTTTTAGACATGCTTGATATCACCTTCTTGCTGTTCTACGTGCTTGTTTATCTACTTACTTACTCAAAATGATTGAAATCTGCCTTCTATCTGTAAACAATCCTAAAATAGCAGCACTTTCCTTAGCTGAAGACTTGTGTCTTGAACTTTGACTAGTCTCATCTCTTAAGTTACCTTTGGTCTTCGTTTCTTAATGTTTGTCATATCTTGTGTCACATTGGTCATAATCTTTGGCTGTTCTAGCCTTTAAATCAGATCATTTGTGCCTAGGTGGACAACATTCTTGTTATTATCTCACCCTTTTTGAGACTCAGTCTTAGTGTGGTCCTTGTCCAAGTTCTAGCTTTTTGTTCTGTTCTATGAATGTTACAACCAAAAGTGGCAACATGTTTTATCCTTATAACCTTAGATGCGGTCATGCTAGGGGTCATAATCACAGTAGAGGTTGCTTACCTTTCGCTACACAATCTATACCTAGTTTGGCTAGTGAGTCATCTTCACGATCCCCCTCACCTGCTAGGTCACCTCAAGCTTAGCAAACATTTTCCATAAACCTGCAACAAACTAGAAATCCTTTTTACCTAAAGGATACAGAGACAAATAGAGGTGCTACATTACAAAACATGATGTCAGATTCCTTTTTTAGAGAGCCTTTTGAAACACAGCACACTGAAACAGAACACATTCCTATAATGACTAATCGTGAACCTAAACATGGTAGTCATAGTAGACATCAAGAAACACCAACGCACGACAAAGAGAAAGAGAAAGATCATAACATCGATGATGAACATGAAGAGGTGGAAATACTCCCTGAAGACATAGCAAAATGTCAAAGAGACAAAAACTTCCAAAAGGTCATGGAAATCCTACTCAACGAAGAGAAAGAAAAATAATTTCTCAAACTTGCCCAAGAGGGAGCTAAACTACCCTCTCATTTCAATGTGGAAACCATTATCATGCCTGAGGAAGAAAGTGAGACTTCTAAGCTCCAAAAATAACTGAAAATTATGCAAGACCAATTGGCTCAGATGATGCATGAGAAAGAGAAACCTATAAAGACATATACATTGGATGCTCTTTGTCCATTTCCATTTGACAGGAACATAAACATGTTGCCTTTCCCAGGAGGCATAGAGCTACCCAAATATGACAAGTACTTTGGTACTATTGATCCCCAAGATCACTTGCGAGAGTTTGGTGCTTTGTCCATGGAGTTTATTCACGATCACACATACCTCATGCATTTATTCCCTAGAAGCCTAGGTGGTCAGGCTTTGGAGTGGTTCTCACATTTACCTCTTGGTATCAAGATGTTTGATGAAATTGCCAATCTCTTTGTTCAGCAATATTCTGATAACATTCAACACCCTGTCAACATTCAAGATCTATGCAACCTTAAATAGAAGATTGGTGAGCCTTTTCTCACATTCCTCTAATGGTGGAGACAACTAAACACTAAGTATTCTCGTAAAATTCCAGAAGTAGAGAAGCTTGACATTTTCACTGATAACCTCTTACCTGATTTTAGATACAGAGTCCAACTTCAAGGTCCACGTACCTTTGAAGACATGATTACACAGGCTATCTGTATTGAGGAATTTATGGTCAAGAAAGGTGAACTCACTCTTCAAAGAGACACAAAACAAGGTTCCACTTCCAATAGGGATAAAACCAAACATGTCAACAAGAACCAAGAAATTGTACATGATGGAGTTGTTTACAATGTCACGCCCAAAACTGTTAAGGCTGCATTTAATCTTACAGATGGTCTTAAAGCGACCAAAAATGCTGAGAAACCTCCTCTTGACAACAAAGCATTCAGAAACAAATCGAGAAACTAATGGGCAACATGCCCCAAGCGAGAATATACACCCTTGGGGAACCTTTGGATGTGGTTTACAAAAAATTGCTACAACACAAGCTTATTTCACCAATGGACAACCCTCGTCACTATGATCCACATCCACGTCCACCATGGTGGAATGAGACCTCATTTTGTGAGTATCACCAAAACAAGGGACACAAAATTGTCAACTGTATAAACTTGTGCCATAAAGTTCAAGACATGATTGATTCTGGTGATCTTATGGTAGATGGACATAATAAAAACTCAGACCACAAGGCATTCAAAGAACCTTTCCCATCTTATGAAAAGGGAGGGACTTTGAAGCCAGAACCCTACAACAACGTCAACTATACCTATTCCAATGATGACAATGTCATTCATATGGTTGAACCTATGGATTTTGAATATTGCAATGTTATTACCATTAAGGGCAAGCAAGATAATGACAAACCCAAGACAACATTTTTCTTGAGGGGATCTACTTCCAATGCAATCGATAATGCACTCTTGCAACATTGTGCTAATGCTGTTACTCACTCTCGTGCCAAGTTAGTGCTTAAAGGCCCTATGCCTTCTACTTCAAATCTTGAATAACACAAAGACAAATCCCTTGCTGGTCCATCCGGTAAAGGTGCAAAACCCACAATGAACTTGACCGCAACCAGTTATAGTATTCTCGATCAGCTGAAACAAACTAATGCTACAATTTCCATATTTGAGCTACTTAAAATCTTGCCTGCTCATAGGCAGATTCTGGACAAAGCCCTCACTGAGGTGAATGTTCCTCAAGATCTTGGTCTTGAGTGATTTCAATCCATGGTAGGTCACCTAACCTTACCTTATATTATGACCTTCTCTGAAGAAGATGACAACTTGCTGAATCACCCACACAATCAACCTCTACACATTGAGGTTATGATCCACCAGACATGTGTTCGTCGGGTACTCATTGATAATGGCACTGGCCTAAATATTGTCTCTGCTGGTCTTCTTAGACAATTTAATTATTCTGAAGACTCTATTGATCCTCGATGAAAGATCACTATCAAAGCATACGATGAGGTGGAACGAAAGTCTCTAGGTCTTGTGGTTTTACCAATCCGCATCGGTCCTGTCGAAAGGGATGTCACCTGTCAGGTGCTTGATATTCCCTTGGCCTACAAAATTCTATTAGGATGACCATGGATACATGAGACGTGCACTGTACCATCCACATACCACCAATGCATCAAATTCCCATTTCATGGCTCTGAAGTTATTATTCCTGCCACCACTAGCTATACTTGCAATATGCTATAAGCTGCTGAAACTGTTGTCCCTACCAACTCCGAGTCCACTGATTATCATGACAATAAGTTGAAACAAATTGAGCAATCATTCAAACTAAAAGAAACTAGCATGGGAGAGTACCACATTGAACCAGTGCTATCATTGACATCTCTCCCAGAGTCTCCTCAACATTATGGGAGACCTTCAGAAGCAAAGAAGCCCTTCGTGCTGACACCTCAAACCAAGTATAATGGCACTTTTTTCAAGGCTATAGTTCCCTTAAAGGATGAAAGTGAAAACAGAGCCATTGCCACATGGCTTTACAAAGAAGAGGCTCCCGTGGACCTAATAGAACAAGTTTGAGAAATTACTCCTCAGAAATATGGGCTTGGCCTTAGGCTTATTAAGCATTTTGGTTACAAGGGAACTGGCCCTATTGGGTGCAATAAAAATGGCCTGATCGATCCTATCAAAGCAAGTGCTCAACACAACAGTGATACAAGTGGTCTAAGGTTTAACAAAGTCCCTTTCCATTTGGGATCAAACAAATTCATACCCGTACCTAAGAGTTCATCTGAAAACAAGTCACAATTTGAGTCAGGTACTCAAGAGGAAGAATCTAATGATGAGGATTCCTACCCTCATCCTATTCCTTATGATCTCACTAAATTATTTGTTGAGCCAGATGACTTTGTGCCACGAGTTAGCACTATGGATGATACTAGTAACTATTTTGAGGATGATACTAAACAACTCAAATATCATTAAAAAAAGGGAGAATCTAATTGGTCATGCCGTATTGAGTATTTGTGTAAGAATCCAAAGGATGAAGGGGAGTATGTCCCTATCACTGTTGGGGAGTTCTATAATCTCTCGCCATGTAGCAATGATTCTCATGAATATGAATTTGACTCTCTTTCAGAAGCTACTACTAATAAAGACATTGACCAAGTGCATGTCTATGAAAATCAAATCTAAGTGGGTGAAATGTCTAGGGTTAGGTCATGGGAGTCTGATCCAACTAATGTCCTAAAGTCATCAATTACTAACATTCATACTTCAAGGCATTTGAACACACCTATGGACGAAGTCACCATAGGTCTCGAATTGCTTGTCCATGCACTTAATGACTATACTGTGAACGCAATTAAACTAGCCACTTCTCTCTCACTCACACATCCTGAGCTTATAGATTTGAACCCCAATGCATCTAATGAAGTCCCCATGTTCCAGAATGACTATGCTCTCACCTGCTACCTTAATGCTATCGAACCTGTAATGTCTTCCACCAATGAGCAGAGTGTCAACATGACTGAGGCCGATATCAAATATCTCAATCACATAATTAGAAAGAAAAAATGCAAGAGGTCCGATGGTGAAAACCACATTGTGGCAGTATCGGATCCCAAAAAAGAAAAAATAAAAGATGTATCCAAGGGTGAAAACCTCTTTGAGGCACTCGCGGATGGGATATTTGATGTCCTTCCCAGTCACTTTTAGGAGAGATCATCAGTGTTAATAGAGCCGACACAGCCAATTAATTTGGGTACAGTAGAACATCCTCATTTGATACATCTATTACAGTTACTGTCACCTGAAGAGAAGGAACAATTCATTGCCTTTTTCAAAGAAAAGAAAATAAATTTTGCTTGGACATATTCTGACATGCTAGGATTGGATCCTGATCTTATCATGCATCATTTGTCCATAGCACTAGGCATTAAACCAGTTAAACAAAAGCTTCAAAAAATGCATCCTCATTTTGCATTGCTCGTCAAAGCAGAATTTGAAAAACTTCTAAAAGCTGGTTTTATTCATGCAATTGATTATGCTGAATGGATATCCAATATTGTTCCTATTTCCAAGCATGATAAATCTATCAGGGTTTGTATAGACTTTTTTGATCTTAACTTGGCATGTCCTAAAGATGACTTTCTGCTCCCTAATATTAATATGATCATGGAAATGATGGTTGCCTATGAGATGTATTCACTTATGGATGGTTTTTCTGGATGCAATCAGATAAAAATTGCCCTAGAAGACCAAGAGAAAATGGCGTTCACATGTGCATGGGGAACCTTTTGTTGGAATGTGATGCCATTTGGCTTAAAGAATGCTGGTGCCAGATACCAGTGGGCTGTTACCACAATTTTCCATGACATGATGCATAGAACCATGGAGGACTATGTTGATGATACCTTGGTCAAAAGTGCTAAATGCACTACTCATCTAAAAGATTTGGGACCCATCCTAGATCGTATGGAAAAATTTAGCCTTCAACTCAATCCTAAGAAATGCACATTTGGTGTCACATCAGGAAATTTGTTAGGATACATCGTCTCTACAAAAGGAATTGAAGTAGATTTGGAGAAAGTAAAAGCAATAATGGACATGCCACCACCTTGGATCATTAGTCAGATGAGAGGACTACAGGGAAGGCTTCAATCTATTCGTAGGTTTATTTCACAATTGGCGGCTAGATCACAACCCTTCACAAAGATCTTACATATGGGTGTGAAATTCAATTGGAGCCAGGATTGTGAGCAAAGATTAAAATAAATCAAACAATATCTTGTCAATCCTCCAATCCTGATGCCTCCTATTTATGGGAAGCCTCTGCTTTTATACATTTTAGCCACTAACACATCTCTTAGAATCCTATTGGCTAAAAAAGATAATGATAACAAAGAAAGAGCTATTTATTACTTGAGCCGAACACTGGTCTCTTATGAGAAGAACTATAACTTCATTGAGAAAGCTTGCTTGGTAGTTGTCTTTGCTTCCCAGAAGTTGAGACACTACATGCTTACCCACACTACATGGCTCATGGCTAAAATAGATCCCGTAAAGTACTTGCTCAGTAAGGTAGCTCTCACAGGAAGACTGGCTAAATGGGTCATGATACTGAGTGAGTTTGACATCCAATATGTTGAACGTAAGGCTATAAAGGGGCAGGCAATTGTAGACCAGCTGGCCGAGGCACCCATACAGAGTCTTCTACCAATGAACATTGATTTCCCCGATGAGTCAATTTTGACACTCACACACCATACATAGGTTATGTTCTTCGATGGGTCCTTCACACAACAAGGATCAGGCGTTGGACCACTCTTTATTACACCACAGAGATACTCATTGCCCAAAGCATACAAGATTCAGTTTCCTTGTACAAATAACATCTTTGGTGACTCTCAGCTTGTTATCAACCAAGTAAATGATGTGTATCAAACAAAGGATGGGAAACTAATTCCTTACAAGCACATGGTTGATTACTTGAAGAATTATTTTGCACACATCACCTTCCAGCAAGTTCCTCGAGTAGATAATAAGGCAGCTAATGCCATGGCTACTCTAGCCTCCCTGCTACAAATGCCTGAAAATGATCTCCGATATGAGTTCTTGGTGGAAGCGTTACACTACCTAGCCTATGACACCCCTAATTCTAGGATGATCTATTCTATTATAGGACAAGAATCATCTCGCTACCATCACATTTATTCCTACCTCCATAGTCAAACCATTCCAGAAGGTCTGACACAGAATGAGAAATGCTACCTAATCCGTAATGCTTCACATTATGTCATTATTGCTGACGATCTGTATATGAGAGGTCTCGACAGAACACTCCTTAGGTTTTTAGAACTCAAAGAGTCCAAATGCGCACTAATTGACGTTCACGAGGGCATTTATGGATCTCATTCCAATGGCCTCACACTAGCTCACAAACTCCTTCGTGCTGGTTACTACTGGCCTAAAATGGAGCAAGAAGCCATCAAGTATGCTAGGTCCTGCAATTAGTATCAGCTACACGGGAATCTCATTCACACTTCAGCTAGAGAGCTGATTCCCTCTACTAGAACATGGCCATTTCAACAATGGGCCTTCGACTTGGTGGGGTAGATTCACCCAACCTCCTCTAATGGACATAATTTCATCATCATAGCTATGGATTATTTCATGAAATGGGTAGAGGTAGTACCTCTCACAGTTGTTGATGGCAAAACTATATCACTTTTCATCACAAACTACATCATCTACAGATATGGTGTACTATCCTCAATCATTACTGATAATGGAGGAAAATTCAAGAATAAAGACCTCAAGGAACTGTACAAGAAGTTCAAGATCACACAACATTGGTCTTCTATTTATTACCCCCAAGGTAATGGCCAAGTTGAGGCATCCAATAAGGCAATCCTCAAAATTCTTCATCACACAGTCTGCAAATCAAGAAGAGACTGGCATCTCCAGATCAATCCAGCTCTGTGGGCATATAGGACAAGCATTAGAACTCCAACAGGCACAACCCCCTTTGCGTTGGTGTATGGGGCAGATGCTATGCTTCTAATAGAGGTTGAGATTCCTACCTTGAGAATCTCTATGAAGGGCATTATCACTGATGACAACTATAGGATAACTCAGCTTCAAGAGCTTGTATTATTGGATGAACGACGCCAAGTGGTATGTGATCACCTACGAGCATATCAACAAAGAATTTCAAGAAGCTACAATCGGAGGGTTAGGCCACGTGACTTCTAGCTGGGTGATCTCGTCCTGAGAGAGAACCCCAAGAATCAACAACAACGAGTACAAAAGGGAAAGTTTGAACCAAACTAGCTGGGTCCTTACATCATTACTGCTATATATGGATATGGCACCTATCAGCTTTCCACAACCGAAGGAGAAGTGCTTAAGGAACCTATCAACACTCCCCACCTGAAGCTGTTTTACAGTTCATTTAATCTCAACAAGCTCTCTTTACATATCTATATGTCCTAAAAAAATCTAAAAATTAGAAAAAGTCCTGAAAAAAATAAATTTGTTACCCTGGTGAAAACCTAGCAAATAGGCACCTTGGTAACCAAAAAAATCAAAAAAGAGAGAAATAAAAAAAAAGAGAAAAATACAAAAATACAAAAAAATTGAAAAATAGAAAAGTGTCATTGGTGAAAACCTGGAAACATGCATCATGGTAGCAAAAAAAGAAAATCTTGCCAAGAAGGTGAAAACCTGGTAAACAGGCACCTCTTATTCCCAATGCTCCATCTTGCAACACATCTTCTGGCTATTCTATACAGTTGCTTTCACGCTTTTGCTTTCCTACTTTTTCTTCTCATATATCCATGGATTGAGTCTTGTCCCAGCTCAGGGGCATCCCCCCTTAGTGTCACTTTTTTTGAGGTTCTCCTCATAGAATCTCTTTTGCGATAGTCACCAATTGTTTCAACTGCGTCTGCCTACTATCACTAGTGTCATGCTTTTTGAGATTCTCCTCATAGAATCTCTTTCACAATAGTCACCAATTGTTTCAGCTATGTTTGCCTACTATTGCTTAGGTCACGTCTCCAGCTTTGTTTATGGAAGATCTCTATTGCGTCAGTCACTGGTCATTCTGGCTGTGTCTGCCTACTGTCGCCCAGTCCTCTTTAGGTTCTTTATCATGAAGATTCCTCTTTGACATCAGTCACCATTCGTTTTGATTGTGTCTTTCTATTGTTGTCATCCTACTAAAGAGATTTCTTTCAAATGTATTCTGGACATTAGCACTTGACATCAATCCCAAAACATTGAACTCAAAACTGATATACTTGTTTGGATATGCTGAGCATTTTCTTTGTTTTCTTTGTTTTTCTTTATCATATCTCCTCAAGAAACTCAATGATGTCATCTTTGACTAGAGAAGTAATGACTGGGGGCATGATCTTTTTCTTTGCTTGCTGTTTATGGTTTAGTTCCAATAAGTTGATCTACTCCTATAAAAGGGGTGTCCACTATAAGAGCGTCCATCTCATATTGGATGGCCGTGTGTACCTCGACTCCTTTTATAAGAATACATCAATAACATTGGTACTTCTCCTTGTTTGTTGGAGTGAACTCTTCATGCTACAGTAAATACTAATACTCGTCCTACTAAGTGAACGTACGGGTCACTGCGAGTATATCTAGCACACTTCTGTCTCAAGTTACGAATGCAAGGGTTGTTGCGCACAAAATGAAAACTAAATGCTTAGCATAAGAGGGATCTCCTGTGTGTTTGGTGTGCCTGTCATGCAAGCAACATTCTGGTCATCCTAGCATTTATGCTTTGATGCTTATGTTAACTTGCTACATTAAAATGGACAAATGTTTTGGTCATTCTGGCTTCTTGTGCCTCAAATGCTTACATTTAATCCCGACAAACCAATAAGGTATGTTATATTCATATTTCCATGATTGCAATGTCAGTGGGAATTGTATGACCTACAAGCTTTGTTCTATAGCCGGTGATGATTCAATATTGAGGCTTGGAAACCAAACCTAGGGTTGCATTTAATATAGTCTCGCATTACATACTTCACTTTTATAAGCATGCGATTCAATTTTGAATCTAATTTCACCTTCTATGATGAGGGATTTTTGATCTCTTCAAAGTATCATGTTCTTCACGACTGCACAAATGATCGATTAATCACTCTTTTGGCTAATTTGGCTGCTTAGAACCCATTTTTTTTCGGGATCAAATTCAAAATCTGACACACTTAAGTGGCTCAAAAATGCATTTTAGAATTTTGGGGAATCCAAATTCTTTTGATACTTTTGCAATTCTTGGAATCTTTTCAAATCAAACTTGGACTTTTGGACCTCAAAATCACTTTGGATCAAGTTCCACATTTCTTCAGATCGTTCTGATCTCTTCAATTTCTTCTGATCATTCTGATCTCCTCATCTTTTCTTTAGATCATTCTGATTTCTTCTACATTCTGTTGAATCTCAAAATTGATATACTGCTTCACATCATATTTCTAGTGTGTCATCTTTCGATTTTGCTCCCGAGGGGGTAGGATGATTACATCATTGAATACTTATTGCTCAGGGCATCTCATTCCCATCTTATGTCCTCATCACTTGGAGCATCTCATCTCTCAGGGCATCTTGTTCCCTTCTATCTGGCATCTTTGCTATCTATCTTATCTTTTCATCAATTGATCAACCTTATAATAGCTCCTCTCAGAGTTTGATGGACAGGTATTGGGACAGTCTAAACCCCGACTCCTAAGGATCAAGCCTCATTCTGGGGATGATTCTATGACTCATGATTAGACTTTGTTATCTTTTAGCAATCTTAGGTATCTAGGTGTTCTATTTGGATCCTTGAAAGTTAAGCTCCGTTCTGGAGATAATCTTCTAAATGCTTTCAATCTCAGGTATCTAGGTTTTCTATCTGGATCCTTGAAGGTTAAGCTCCGTTCTAGAGATAATTTTCTAAATGCTTTCAATCTCAGGTATCTAGGTGTTCTATCTGAATCCTTGAAGGTTAAGCTCTGTTCTAGAGATAATCTTCTAAATGCTTTCAATCCCAGGTATCTAGATGTTCTATCTGGATCCTTGAAGGTTAAGCTCTATTCTGGAGATAATCTTCTAAATGCTTTCAATCTTAGGTATCTAGGTGCTCTGCTTGGATTCCTTGGGATTAAGCTCTATTCTTGAGATAGTCCTTAAAAGCTTAGCAATTGGTCTTCGTATCATTAACTTCGAAACCAATCCTTAAATTAAATCACTTTTAATAAATATGCCTATTAAATTAAATCACTTTTTTGATGTCCGTTAATAATAGCCCAATGATGAAAATAAGTTCTTTACATTCTCTAATGAATGATGAACACAAAATCCTATGTTATAGTTTCTCTTTTGCAAGTACACCATTGCATTTTCATGTAGGTTGCATTATTAGACTTCATGTTAGTTTGCATTTTTAGGCTACATTATGAGTTTGAGAGGGTTCTCCCTTCATCTTTATTGTGGACTTTTAATCAACTGTGGTCATGTTTTGATCTTCATTTCCTTATCTTCTTTCATGATCTCAATCAAACTTTTTATCTTAAACAGTTGATTGATTTTAGGGCATTTTCTTTTCTTCTTTCTATTTTCTTTCCATATCTTTCAAACTCCTATCTTCCATTTTCTTTATCCCCCACTTCTTTTCTTCTAAAATCACCTTTGGGGCATAATATTTCATGCTTGATGATCTACCTTGGTTTAATCATTCTTATATCTTTCATCTTACATCAAGAACCTTATCTTTTTTTCGATTTGATCAAATTTATCAATTTATTGTCTCTCCTCTATCTCATTTCAATTTCGATCATGAGAGGGCAATAATTATTAACTTCAATCTTTGATTCATTTTCTTTCTTTGACTACATGTATTCCTAAATCGATCACACATTAGTTAAAGAGGGGCAAATGTATACATCCTAAAATGGTCGCCTAGACTATGGGCCCCCATTATTCAATTTATCAATTTATCAAATTTCTTGAATCAATGGTTTGCAATATTTTATTAAATCAATTCAAATCAATTTCCTTGATCAAATTCGATTATTTTATTTCTAAGGTTGATCATTTTATCCTAAGTCTTATTTAATTAAAAGAAAATCTCCTCTTTTAATTAAATAAAATAAGTCCCCATTTAATTAAAAGGAAACCTCTCTTTTAATTAATTAAGAGAAAAATCCCTCTTTTAATTTAATTAAATATCTCCTATTTAATTAAAAGAACTTGCTCCCTTTTAATTAAATAAAAATCCCACTTAAATATCTCTTGTTGATGAAAGGGAAATAAAATAATTTTTTTAATTTAATTTCTACACTTAAATGCACATATTTCTAAGTGGGACTTATCTTTTCTCATTGGTGGAATTTCGTCTCACATGGATCAAACTCTATTATCCCATATTGGTTGTGAGAAGCCTCTCACCTCCATAATTTCCTTTATAAGGGACAACCCTCTCCTCATTTTAGAGATGGATGATGTTATTGTTATGCTATAGGTTTGGAGAGCATTTTTTGAAAGAGTTTTTGAATGCTAAAGCTTTTTGTGGAGAACTTCTATCTTCTTGTCTCATTCTCTCTTGCACCCATGGCATTCATCATGGGCTTTTATCATTGCATTTTCATTTGCATAAAGAATACACAATGCAAGCACATGTTTTGATTTTGCTAAAATTACATAATTAAATTAAGTGTGGAGGTCTTTGTTTCCGTTTTCAAATTCAGATATTGGTTAGAGGGACATTTGTACATTTTTCCTAACCCATGTAATGTTTTGATGGATAAAGGTTTTTTTCCCTCTTAACTCTTAGAATTCAATTTTTTAAATGTTCTAAATGTCTATTATGTATATACATTTTGTTAATAATGACCCCCATCATTTTTAAATATAATAATTGTCAACAAATATACAACTCCATTGGCTAATTGATCATTATTTAAATTGTATATTTTTAACGTAAGAATTTGCCAACTTTTTCATAATCATCTTTCCAAGTTAAAATAATTAAATTAAACGCATATTATTCAACTATAACATTATAATATAATTTGTTATTAAAATAAATACTCTCTTAATACGAACCATTTATCGATATAATAATTATTCATTATTAATAATGTATATATATATATATATATATATATAATTATCATTTTATAAAAATGAATTATTAAAAAAATCAATTTACATAACATAAACAAAATTCATTAAAATGTATTTATAACAAAAGAAACATTACATAATTAACCGCTACTGCGGTACGCAAACCCTATTGTCGCAGGGCTTGCGGCGGCAGTGGGTACATAGTACCTGCTAACGTCGCAGTATCTACGATGACAGGTACTTGCTATCAGCAGGTATGTGGGGAATGGGTCCGTCCCTCCCACTATTTCAATTAAAAATTTTATAATCATTTTCAAAAAAAATGTTAAACAATAATGTGCATGCAATATATTTTTTATAAATGATTTAAAAAAAAAAAACATTTTTGATATATGCTCGGCCCATATATAATTCGAAATTCATTTTTAAATAAACAATTTCATTTTGCATTATTCTATTGTGATGTGATAGCCACATTTAAAAAAGAAAATTCATTTATATATATATGTATATATATACTTATGTGTGTGTGTGTGTGTGTGTGTGTCTATATATATATATATTAATATATATCTATTAATATATACAAATTTATAGATTTGAGCATATAAGTATTTTAAAATAGAGAACATAGTATTTAAATAAGAAGGCTATCTTATTCTATAAATCAAGAATTTTCATAAAATAATTGTTCTCTAAATCTTATCCATTAATCCAAAAGTTTTGTTCATACGCATCTGAAAACCCTAGCCCCATATAATTCTCAGATCTACACATATAAGATCTTCCCAAATAAAATTTTACTACCCATATTAAGAATGCATAGAACCAAAATACGAAAATCCCTCAAAAAACATATGGAAGACAGGAAGAAGACAGGAAGTGCAAGATGCATAAATATCATAAGCAAAATCACAAGAGTCTACCTGGATTCTGATGCTAATTTGCTTTTCCTTAGAAGACCCGCAGAGCAAGCTCCTCACTTCTCCAAAGTTCTTGAGTCCTCCAATGCTCCAAACGCTCTCCAAACACTATGTCTAGGCTTGTAGGAATGCCTGAATATAAAGAGTTCTCAGGAAGCACCTAGAATGTCTCTAAAAACAACTAGAAGGTGTCACCAACTAAGCATGTGTTTTTTCCAACCTTCTAGATGAGTCATAAGGTTGTAGACACCATGTGCTTAATTAGTGCACTAACCCCCATGTTGTTGACACATGAGAAATAAAAAGGTGTGTTAACTCCTAAGCCAGCTTATAACTCTTATTTAATTTTTTTATAACTTCTATTTAAATTTTTATAACTTTCATTTTTATTTTTATAACTTTTGTTATTATTTATTTATTATTATTTTATAATTATTATTAATTTTAATTTCTAATTTTCTTTTATTTAATTCTTTTTCCTCAATTAATTCTCATTTAATTAATTATAATCAAAATATCAAAGATCATGATATTATATTAAATTTCTCCAAATAATTCATTTATTAATTAAATCTATTTATTAAGACTTAATTAATAAAAAATTCACCATAGACCTTCAAGATAAAATATGAAAACCCATCATAGAACAATTCACACAAAATCAATCTAAAGGGTTAAAAAGCACAAAATATGTCATCCGACACATTCGGTGGGTAAAATATCCTGATACTTGTCCAACCTCACTAGGACAAATGGTTTAAGGGTTTGGGATTTGGACTTGAGAATTTATCTCCCTTCTCTTATCATTGAGATAGTGTGATAGGGTACGCTCATTCTGGCAATTCAGGGAAGTCGATACCCAATACTTGTAACCAGCATAAAAAGCATGCATGTACATATATAATTTTAAGCTAAATAGGCAATGGAAGGAAGTGGTGCATCGTGTAGATCCTGACTAGCAGGTGACTATGACTCCCTTCCTTAACCACATCAGGAACGCCATACACATGCAAGTATGGGGTAAGTATCCATAATAAAGCACATGAGATAATAAACCATCTAACTAATCATCACTAATAACTGAAAGCAATGTAATGATCATCATGCATACATGAAATGTAAAGTCTAAATGATCTCATCATATATCCACTGAATCCATAACATAATGTCTGATAATCTCAAAACAATACCACTAATCCATCAACATAAAACTAGCCTAACATGGTCTGATAATAATAGCAACAATGTGTCCAGGAAAAAGGTAAACGAGGGCAGGCACTACAATTTCTGGGAAGCAAATAGTACTATGAGACAAGCCTTTTGAATATTATTGTAGTTTACTTCATAAGCCACCAAAGTGGAACTAATCTAGTACATAGCATGTTCATTTCCATATATATCTTCCTCACTTTGTGTTAGTAATTCTCCTAAAAAAGAATACGTGGCTAATATGTATAAAATCAAAAGTTTCCATGATATAGGCAACATCAATATTAGATGTTTAGCCAAGTATCCTTTGATTTGATCTAAGCTCTTCTAACAATCTTTATTCCAAATAGATGTGGATCCTTTGTATTTGTTTTTATTGAATGATTATGCTCTATTAACTAACTGTGATATAAATCTCCTAATAGATAGAAGACATCGGTGAAGACTTCTTAGTTGATTCATGTTCTTAGGAGGAGGCATTTCCTTAATAGCTTGCACTTTTTTGGATCAGCTTCTATGCCTTTTGCAGATATGATGTAGCCTAGAAACTTTCCTGATGTGACACCAAAGACACACTTCTTGGGATTTAACATAAGTTGAAACTATTCCATGTGGTCCAATATCAAATTCAAGTCATCAAGGTGCATATATCTTAACCTAGATTTAGCTAATGTGTCATCAACATAATCTTCCATATTCTTATGCATCATGTCATGGAATGTAGTGGTCATTTCTTCTTGGTAGGTTTTTGCATTCTTTAACCCAAATTACATTACATTCCTACAAAATGCACCCCATGTACATGTAATAGACATTTTTTCTTGATCCCCAAGGGATATTTTGATTTGGTTGTATCTAGAGATTCCATCCATCAAGCAATACATTTCATATCTCACATTCATGTCCACTATCATATCTATGTTATGAAGTGGAAAAACATCGTGAAAACATGCCTTGTTCAAATCTCTAAAATTTGTGCACATTCAAATGGTCTTATCATGTTTTGTGACTAGTATAATGTTGGAGATCCACTCTACATAGTCAATAGCTCAGATGAAGTTTGTACTTCATAGTTTTTTGAGCTCATATTTTACTAGCAATACCACATGAAAGTATATTTTTCTCATGTTTTGTTTGATGGGTTTAGCACTAGGGAAATATATAGGTGATGCATGATTAGATATTTGTCTAAGTGGGGCATATCTGAGGAAGTCCATGCAAATTTTATCTTCTTTTCTTGGAAGAACTTAGTGAATTTCTCTTTTTCCTTAGCTAATAGTGATTGAGAAACATAAATAATCTTAGGAGACTCCTTTGTGCCAAGATTTATAGGCTGTGTAGGCTCAATGAGAACCAAAGATCTGTTGTGCAAAATAACTTGACAAACAATAAAGAACCTCTTCCTCAAGCACCTCAAAGAGGTTTTCACCCTTGGACATGTCTTTGTTTTTACTATTTTTAGGTTTATAATTTTTCACAAAGTGGTTTTCATTGTCTAAATGCTTTTTTTTCATTTTTTCTTTATTTTCTTACTAAGATACTTGATATATGTCTTTGTCATGTTTTTGATTAAGGAACCCCATACAAAGTTAAAATAGTCAACAGTTTAAATGGAAAAGACAACTGAGTGTCTAAAAGAAAAATAGAAACTCCCTAAACTAATAAACATAATAAAGTTAGGGGGAAGGCCAAAAAACTAGGACAGGCCGCTAAAGGCCATGACACATCAGACAATGTCTCTAAGCATCTCAACAACATTGATTTTGAGCTCAGACAACTTGCCCACTTCCTCCTTCATCTCCAAAAGCTTCTGCTTAGGTGCTAGTGTATCTTTCTTCCTAGTGCTGGACCTAGTTCTTTTCCTTGTACCTTCATCCAAAGGCTTGTCTTTCGAGATGATTTCCTATTCTTGTTCCTTGCCAATATTCAAATCATCCCCAAAGTGGATGAACCTTTTGATGCTCTCATTATCCTTGAGAATGTTAATATTTTTCTTAGTAATGCCTTGCAAGGTGTTCATCATCTCAAGGGAATGGGTATTGGCAGCGTCCAATTTCCTCTCTATGCAAAGCTCATCCTCATTAACTTGATTCCTAAGGCTATAGGTCTCCCTTTCTAGCATGCTAAGTCTGTGTTTGAGCTCAAGAATTTCATGGTAGAACCTGTTAGTGGTCCTGTAGCTATCCATAAGTCTATTCTTAGCATTATTTAGGACATCCATCTCCAAATTATCCCTGGCAATGTAATTGAGGATGACCAAGGTAGGATCAATAAGTTGCTCTAGCTAGATCCTACCTTCTTCGTTCTCTCTAACCTGGGTGCAAATAATATCTCTTTTAATCCCTAAATTGGCTTTGGAGTTGTCAAAGTTTCTCCAAACCACCCTCCTATCCTTCCTATTGATTGAGCACCTATAGGTGGAAGTGCCAACCCCATCATAACCTTGGTTGGGATCCTACTCTGGCTTTTCCATAGGTTTCACCTCCATCTTCTCACTTCCCTCCCCTTGTTTATCCTTTTTTTCTTCTAAACTATTCCTCTTTCACTTGACAAACCCCATGGCAACCTTTTCTCTACTGGAGGGCACTTTGATTATAATGTTTCTTTTGCTCTCCTTCTTTAGCCCTAATATCTTCCTCTACCTTAGCGCTATCTCCTCTCGTCTCTATACCTTCATCTTGCTCATTGTAACCCCTGTCCAAAGAGGTATCTTTCCTTGGCTCTAGGGGCTCCACCAACTCCTTGCTACTATGGTATATTTTTCTAGAAATATGCTTTGGGACTTTAGAGTCTTCAAAGTCTATATACAAGTCCATGCCTTCCTCCATTTTTGAAGGGGAGTAAATTTCATCAAATTCCTCAGAGTCCCCTTTCACCTTCTTTCCATCTTCCCTATCTTTGATGTGCTTACTAATAGTTCTAGCCTTAAAATATTTATAAATCAATAGGAGTAACCCCTCATGGAGAGCAGGGTTCCTAGCTTTCTTGTCTTGGAACTCATTAATGTTCTCATTCATAGAAGAATAGAGGTAAAAGGGGATGGAGATTTTAATCCATACCTGAAATGGTTGAGTAGCATGAAATGGTAGGTGCAAATGCAGTTGAACCTGTTATCAAGCATGATGTATTTTATGATAGCCCTTAGAACATATCTCCAAAGAGGCTTGATAGACCTTGGGAGGTAGTGGGTTCCTTGCTTCATCAGCCATTTTTTCTCCTCCTGGTTTTTGGTGAGCTTCATGACAGCTTGCCTAGAGATTTTATGATCTCTATAGATTTTTTACCAATGATAGGGATATCTGTAACATGTTTGACCATTAATTTGGTAACTGAGGGTTTCCAACCATGAAGGTGCTTAATGTAGTTGGTGATCTCACCTTTCTTCAAGATTTCCTAGATTTTGGTTCTCCTCTGCCACTTCAGAGCCTCATTCTCTAGCTCCTATCTATATCATTCTCCCACTATGATGTTCTCCTCTTCTTTCCCTCTAAAACTCAAAACCTTTAAAGCCTTCAAGTTTTTAGCTTCTCTATTTTTCTTGTCACTGGAAATATCCTTATGAATTTGGTTTCTTGGCTTGCGATGGAAGATATTGTTGATATGGAAAGTACAAGATAAATTGTACTTCCACTCCATAGTTTTGTGCCTTCCCAATAAAACAATAATTACCTTATTAAGAACACACATGTTTATACTACACCTAGCCTTTGAACAACTAATTTTCATTATGATCATTAACAATTCCCAATCTTCCTGGGGTACAATCCTTTATAATAACTTTATTTACTTTTGATAGAATTTTATTTGGACACCTCACTATGTTTTATCCCCTAATTCACTAGCCTATCTACCACCATATTGGCCTTGTGGTACTCATGTGCCACATGTATTTTTTTGAAAGACTAGAGATCTTTGATGCTTTCCCCAATTATATTCACCGTAGTCCAAGTAGGTTTTTTTTCCCCCTTAAGGAAATCTATATTATTTTTGGAGTCTCCCTCCAACTAGAGACATTTAACTCCCACTTCTTTAGCCAACTTAATAGTTTGGTGAGCCACCAAGGCCTCATCATAGTGATTGGTTTGGCTCCAAATGGGATCAGTAAAAGCTACTATGGCTTTACCATGTTCATTCCTGATGATTCCCCAAACCCCAGCCCTTCTAGGGTTGCCTTTAGTAGCCCCACCAAAATTGGCTTTGAGCCATCCCTTGGAAGGGAGAGACCAAAATCAACCTTCTCTTTTATTTTTAACCTTAGGCATTAGGGTGGGGATAGGGCCCTTAGCAATGGTATGGTTTTCTATTAGAGCATGAAAGCATTTATGGAAAACCACCTTCTCGTTTGCCTCCTTGTCCCTAAATATGTAATTATTTCTCTCGTTTCACACTCCCCAGTAGACGTGGGGTAAATTCGATAGCCATAAGGACTTGAAGAAGTTAAACTTCAAGCCAAATTACCAATGAACAAAGAGCTCCAGGATGTTAGAAGGAAAACATGAAGACATATTGAAAAATGATAGGAGATGAGACTAGATGGCCACAATGAAAAGGCGAAGTTAGAACAAATGATCAACACTCTCACAATTCTATTTACATAAGATACATCTATTAGGTATCAAGTTACTTTGTTTGATGAGATTGTCCACAATGAGGATGCAATTTTGTAGAAGGGTCCAAAAGAAAAAGTTGATCTTTAGGGTAAGACTAGGGATCTAGGATTTTGCCCATTCCAGGGCCCAGAATAGAGGCAGGAGAGATGCATAACTAGAAGCCACTGAATAGAGGCCATTAGCAGTGTCCCCCTAGACAATAACATCCTTTTTATTAGATAAAGGAATGAGTCTCAATAGATCCATGAGGGGTTTTAGATCCTCAAAAACCTCAGTAAAGTCAATCCACCTGTCGTTGAGTCTATATTCCCTCACCCTATTTCCATATCTTTGAATGTGCAAATTAGCCCAAATATTGAAATCCTCAACCTCCTAGAGAGGGCCCTGGCTAAGCCATTCATCCTTCTAGAAACTAATATCTTCTCCATTACCCACAGACCATTTGGCTTTTCCAAAAGGAATGCACCAACCCATTCTAGATGAAAGAGCCACAGGGGTGAGCCTCTTTTTTGATGAATTGTTTAAGGTTGAGGTTGTTAGCATACTTGGATAACATAATGTCTCTCCATTCACCAAAATTATTGAAAATTCTCCAAATCTATTTAGCTTGGAGGGTAGAATTAAACTATTTCAACTTTTTTATGCCCAACCCTCCATGCTTCTTGGGGTTACAGATAGAGTCCCAAGCCACGAGAGGGTAATTCTTGCTATCATCAAGCCCAAACCACATAAATTTCCTTTGAATGCTTTCCAAGTGGTCAACCACCTTAAAAGGGGTGGAGAACATGCGAAGGGCATAAGTGGGGAAGTTCTAGAGTGTAGACTTGATTAGGATGACCTTACTTACTTGACTCAAAGTAATCCCTTTCCACCCTGCTAGTTTCCTATTGAAGTGATCCACTAGATTATCCCAGAAAGAGTTAGGAGGCTTAAGTCCTAGTGGGAGCCCTAATTAAGTAGAGGGGAGAAAACCAACTTTACATCCTAAAATATCAACAATCTTCTTCTCCCTTTTAATAGGGGTATTAAAGAAGAAAACAAAACTTTTATCCCAATTGATCAGCTGACCAACAGCTCTAGAATAAGTGTTTAGAATGTTTTAAACAAATTTAGCTTCCTTGATTGATGATTCACCCCTCAAAATGTTATCATCAACAAATTGTTGGTGAGTGAACATCGAAGGGCCAGAGGATGGTTTTAGCCCCACCAAATCCCCACTTCTTCTACAAGAATGGAAGAGCCTTCTTGGGACTTCCACTAGAATGACAAATAGGATGGAGGATAAAGGGTCTCCCTATTTGAGGCCACTAGAAGGTTTAAAAAAATTTAAAGGGAGCACCATTCACCAGGACAACAAAGGTCAGAGTGCTTGCCAGTTTAGAGAAGAGCTCCCTCACCTTAGCATTGAAGCCAAAAGCATCAAGAATTCAGTCCAAAAGGCCCTAGTCAACTTAGTCATATGCCTTAGAAAGATCTAGCTTGAGAAGAAAGCCCTCCTAGCTACCAGCATCCAAAGAGTGGATAAGCTCATGAATTTCCATAATGGAATCAAGAATTTGCCTGCCAGGGACAAATACTAATTGTTGGGGAGAGATGATATTGAACAAAATGCCTAAAAGTGTGTTGGCAAGGACTTTAGCGAAGATCTTATAAAAGGAATTGCATAGACTGATAGGTTTGAAAGCACCAAAAGAATCAGCTCCAACAATCTTAGGAATGAGGACAAGGAAGGTGGCATTAACTTCTTTTAGGAGATCCCTTGCCTTGAAGAATTCTTGAACAAAATGAACAATATCCTCATGAATAATGTAATGTCCCGTTTGGGAACATTATTTATTTGACTTCTATTCATAAGGGTTTTATAATATTTTAATCTCTTGATGCCTTTTCAATATTATTATTCCTCATATATATACATATTATTGGTAAGAGCCATGGCTTTTCATATTGTATTAATAATTATATTAATTATATATTAATAAGGTTATTTATATATCATAAGGTGTATTATATTAATAATTATGTATTATATATTAATAATACAGAGTAATATTAATTATATATGATTGTATATTATATATGCATCATTTTAATTATTTATGATTATTTAATATAATTTTCATATACTATAGTACATAAGATAGTTGATATACATGTATATATTAATTATTTATAGATGACAATTAAATATCTAATTATATATATAGATAATAATATTCATATATATATATATATATAATATTTATAATTATATAATATATAATGATTTATATTTGTAACTTTAAATAATTATAATTTATTCTATATAAATTATCGATTATTAATATTATACTCTTTATGTATAATTAATTTATATACTGAAATGGGGATATCACAACCATCCCCTCTCGAATTTGCTTGTCCTCAAGCAAAATCATTCACATACAAAATCCTTCATAGATACAAACATATTTGTATACAAAAGTCCTAAAATATTTATGAAATATACAGCTCAATGAATGAAAACATTAAGCAAACACGATGTAGATAGATGAAAACATGAAGTAGACATGATGCAAATAGATGAAGACACGGAGCAAACACAATGCAAACACACAATATACACATTAGGCATTTCCTTAATTGTGAACCTGCAACGAAAAAATTATTAGTACACATTATATATAAATCAATCTCATGACAAGGTGTTTATAGTTTCAATTTGCTGACTTGTCAATCAAAACTATTTGTTCATTATAATATTAATCCATCAATTTCTGAGTATAGGAGGAGAAACGATAATGGGGTGCCCTATTACCGAATCATGGGCCTCACCGTTCTCCCTCATTATTGTTATCTCTCTCTGATCATCATTCCCAAGAAGGTGCCTTTGTATGATGTACCCTAGGATATTCGCTCCATTGTAGGTGTTACTCGATACTCGTAGGCTTTATCCAGTACCTCGAGTGGTGTCACCCAGCTCATTCCATCATAGGCCTTATCTCAACTTGGAGAATCATGATTTTAAGGTGATTCTATCAACTATTTTTCAATAAGAAGTCTTTTTAAAGCATAATCTTTGAAATATCAAATACTTATCATTCAATTATATGAGGAGAAACCATAATGAGGTGCCCTATTACCCAAATTAGTAGACCTCACCATTATCCCTCATTATCGTTACCTCTCTCCAACCATCATCACCAAGATAGTGCCTTTGTATAATGTACCCTGGGATATTTTCTCCACCGTAGGTCTTACCCAGTACCCATAGGCTTTATCTGGTACCCATAGGCTTTATTTGGTACCCAAGTGGTGTCACTCAGCCCATTCCACCGTAGCCCTTACCTTATCTTGGAGGATGATGACTAACATTATAATTTATTAAACCTTCAATTCATAATATTAAAGCAATTGCAAGTCAATCGAGTTTTATACTTAATCAATTAATAATAATATTTGTAACAATAATTTCAATTATCAAATGATATTATTATCTAGAACCATAGATTATATATGTTTATAATTTCACACAAATGCATGTACACTATAAATAAACATAATCCTTCATTTTAATAATTACCATAATACTTAAAATAAAATTTAACTATACCTTATTTTTACCTTTACCTTCATCCAATATGAGCATTCCTGCTTTTGCACTTTTAGAGTCCTTATGATACGCTTTTCTCGATTTGGTGATTAGGTTTAGGGTTCAAAAAATGTTAAACATATTCCTTTAATAGCATCAATTCCATCATCACACTCTTCAAGAACTTTGAATGCTTCATTTAGTCATTGATTCAGCAAGCTTTCCAAACAAACCTCCCAATTTGGAGAAAAGGCCACTACTGCTCACAATAGATTGGTTGATCATTAACCAACATAATTCCTCTGATCTTGGTTGTTCTATTGATTGCTACTAATATTTTGTGAAGATATAATTCATATGTTGTCAAAAAAATGCCTGGCATTTTCAAAGATCTATGGGCATTTTTGAGTTTACAGGCAGCCCAAAAATGTGTAAAACCATTACAAACTTGTTGTCCAATCATGGGAATAGGCTTGGGAATCATTATAGATATAAAAAAATCATTTACACCTCAAAAAATGACTTCAAAATTATGCTCAAACATCAAAAACGTGATTAAGCCTTTTGGGAGCAACTTCTTGTTATTTACCTTAAAGCCTCAACATCTTTTTGTATTCTTTGTTCTTGTACAGACTATTAGCAGGCTTCCTTCCAGTTAAGAGGGCTGATCAAGATTTTTAAAGTTTTACGAGCCTTGCATGAGGTCCAAGCAAAAATTGGTGCAATTCTTTGGTTATAAGATGCTGTAATTATCCAATTATGGAAGATTTCTTGCTATCGCTGGTTCGACAGATTGGTGATGAGTATATACCATAGGCTATAAAATTTATTATAGTAAATGCTCAAAGTATTGTTTGACCATGATATGGGTTTAAATTCATTATCTTCTCCTTATACATTCATTCAAATATTTGACAATACTTCTCTCTGTTTTGACAATACTTCTCTCTTTATTACCACTCCGATGACCATGAAGAGTTGGTTGCACTTAAAAACATGCTCAATAATCTCTAGATGACTTGTAGAAGTTTGTGGGACTTCATCCTTCTTGTCACAAATTGAAAAAGATTGGCACTATTATCTTCAGATTATTGAGCATGTGTTATACAATTATCCTATTTGATGCAATTGATATCTTCCTCCTTGATCATTTGATAATATTGTTCAATTTTTATTTGATGATATGTGGTAATACAAATACATATCATCATAGTCCACAAGGTTTTGATAAATTCATCATGACTTAATACCTAATCTCTGTATGTAGTCTATTGTCATTCGTCGTTGGCCAAGATTTAGTTCCCAAACATGTGTATCCCATTTTCTTTACCATTCTCCCTGAATTCAACTCTGCATTGTAGCTTCCACATGGAATTTACATTCTTATTTTGTATCTATCTTTCACCTGCACATGGCTTTGGGTGTACCAAACGGTGAAAGCTATGGCTACTATTTGTTTAATCTGCACTTTCTCAATACAAAAATGATATTGAAATGCATGAGATTTTTTATTTGTTTTGTAGTCTGTGCCTAGGGATATACAAAATAGGATTCATGATATCTTTTAAATTTCATATTCTCTTTCTGTTTTGAATTGTTCACCCAACCTTTTTGTACCATTTTTCATCTACATTCATATTAGATGGCTAATAGAATTTTAGAATTATTTCTCCGCATGCATATCACTGTATTTTGTTTCTTTCTATGTATATGTATATGCGTCATTTCTTTGTCTAATATATTTTAAATCATTCTACTATGGATGATGATTTTCTTCATTGCTATTATTCCACAGGCTGGCAGGGACATGCTCTGATACCACTTGTAATGTCCTGTTTGGGAACATTATTTATTTGACTTCTATTCGTAAGAGTTTTATTATATTTTTATCTCTTGATGCCTTTTCAATATTATTATTCCTCATATATATACATATTATTGGTAAGAGCCAAGTCTTTTCATATTATATTAATAATTATATTAATTATATATTAATAAGGTTATTTATATATTATAAGGTGTATTATATTAATAATGTATGATTGTATATTATATATGCATCATTTTAATTATTTATGATTATTTAATATAATTTTCATATACTATAGTACATAAGATAGTTGATATATATGTATATATTAATTATTTATATCATGAAAATTAAATATCTAATTATATATATATATATAGATAATAATCTCCATATATATATAATTAATTAATATTTATTATTATATAATATATAATGATTTATATTTGTAACTTTGAATAATTATAATTTATTCTATATAAATTATTGATTATTAATATTATGTTCTTTATGTATAATTAATTTATATACTGAAATGGGGATATCACAAATAATGTCCCAGAAATGCTAGAAGAAGAAAGTAGGGAAGCCATTTGGACCAGGGGCCTTTTTCGCTGGCAAGTCAAAAACATCATTTTTAATTTCCCAATACTTGGGAATGGCTAGTAAGTTGCAATTCTGATCCTGTCTGACAATTTTGGGTATAGTCTTAATAACATCATTCTAGTCTTCCATATTCAAGTTAAGATCCTTAGTGAGAATCTCAGAGAAATATCTAATTGCCTCCTCAGTAATGAGATTGTCTTGCTCCCCTTTTTTATCTCACTAATTCTATTAGTAGCCTAGTGTTTTAGGGTGGACATATGGAAGAATTTGGTGTTTTTGTCTCCTTCCTGAAGCCAAATCACTCTATATCTCTATCTCTAGTACATTTCCTCTTTCCCAACCACATTATGAAGTGCAGTAAGGATGTCTTTCTTAGTGTTGAGAGAGGCCTCATGATAACCCCAGTTCTAGATACCATTCTGAACATCCACCAGGTTGCCCATAAGCCTCTCTTTGTCCTAGAAGAAGTTGCCAAAATTGAACTTGTTCCACTTGCGAATTTTAGATTTGATGTATCTTAGTTTCTTAGCAACCTTGTACATAGTAGTTCCATCCATAGCAATGCCCCACCACTCCTTGATCTTGTTGCGCAAACCAGGATGGTTCAACCACATCTTTTTAAATCTAAATGGAAAAGATTTCTTCCTATTAATCTTATCCAAGGAAATGGATATTGAGGAATAATTAGAACCAATTCACACCAAAGCAAAAAGCTTACCGTGGAAGTTGCCCAACTAGTCCATAGAAATGAGAGCTCTATCCAACTTGACCTGAATGCAATCCTAGCCCACCCTCCTATTAGACAAGGTAAACTTGCATCCCCCAAGGTCCACATCAAGTAGATCTAAATCCCTAATCAGATCAGTCAAGTGTTGTCTACTTTCCCCATTAGGCGTGAGACCTCCTAACTTATCAAAGATTAGAAGAGGAGTATAAATCACCCATTATGATACATTTAGAACCCCCCATATTGGAGACCAAGTCCTAGATTTTGATCCAAAACAACCTTCTATCATGCTAGGAATTAGGGGCATATCGATTTAACAAAAACCATCTAAACTGATCCAAGGGGTTAAAAAACTTAATGAGTAGTATGTTACCTTGATTATAGATAGTGGTGGCTTCTAGCAAGTCCTTCCAAATGGTGAGGAGATCTCTTGAAGCCCCCTCTGAATCCATTATAGTACTACAGAATCTTTTGCCATAAGAAAACAACTCAAATTTTTCCTTCTTTGTTTTGGTTTCCTAAATTAAAAAAACATCAGGCCTTTGGTCCTTGATGATATTCCTAATAATCTCCTATTTGTGGATTCCATTGAGTCCACAAGTGTTCCAAGATATGATCTTCATGCTTTGATTGATCAACAAGATTTTTGGATGGTACATTGTGTTCCATCCATAATATTTCTTCTCATTTCCTCCTTTCTAAGTTGTTTCTTGCTTTTCCTACCTGACTGATTGGATATAAGGCCAATATCAACTTTCACCTTGATCCTAGTAGTAGTTGGGGAAGTAGGTGAAGGGTCTCGACTATTCTTCTTATTTCTATTTTTGACCAAAGACCAAGGAGCTTTATTAGCATCCTTGTAATTATCAAACAAAGCTTTCGGTCTAGCTAGATATCTCGATGTGGTGGTTGAGAGTCGCTCAAGGATTCTATTTATAGTCTTAGGGGTTACCCTATTGGCTAGGCTAGTGTTGGACTCCTAGGAAAGATGAGGATCATGTTGTTCTTCCATAGTTCCTCCAAAGAGTTTGGGATAAAGGATAAGTTAGGTTCCTAATCAGTAGAGATCATGACCTCTTGTATCTTCTCAGACCCTTGGGTCTCCCCCTTACCTACCTCTTCTGGTAAAACTATGATTGCCTTCTTGTAAGGGGGGCATGTCATGCCAATAGGTTTATCCAATAGGTTTATCCTTCATACCTTTATCTTAAACAACCTCCACATCTTGAAGGGCTTGAGGATATGTAACCATATTATTATTGACTTTCCCTACTATATCCCCTATTTTATTAGCTAAAGTATCTTTCATCTTCCATTTTTTTGGGGAGCATTTGCAGTATTATTGCTAGCTTTGTTTTGGGCCTTTCCCTCCTTTCCTTTACCTTTAAATAATGGGCAGGTGCCAGCTTTGTGGCCTACATTTTTGCAGTGAAAACATGCAAAAGGAACACTTTCATAGTCAATTTGTTGAACCCTTCTTCCCAAATAGGACTAAAATTTGATGACTTGAGGCATGTCCTGTCCTTCCATCACACCAACACAAATCCTAGCATAAGTAAGCCTTTTCTTATCTATTGTGACAGGATCAATGGAAAGGGGTTCTCCAAACAATCTTCCAATACCATTGAACACATCCTCGTGCCACTATTCAAGAGGAAGTTTAGGCAATTTGATTCATACCGAGGCTTGGGTAAGGAAATTATTGTTCAGATTCAGGTTGTTGGTCCATTTTTGTAGGATCAAAGTAGATCTCCTTAGGGACTAGTTTCCCACACACAAGATTTTAGCATAGTCCTCCAAACAAGAGAACTCAAAAGTCATGAACCCTTTGGCCATAGCAGTCACCTCAACATGCCCCTTTAGCTCCCATTTTTTCCTTGTGAAGACCCTCACTAGGTCAATCTTAGGCCATCGGCCGATGAATTTACCCACTAGAGTTGTCGCCATATTTAGAATATTATGATCTATGATCTCTCTGGGGACTTCTAGACTAAAAATTCCCTTCTCCTTAATAGATTTTTCAATGATTTTAGGAAAGGTTGACTTACCTATCAGTTTGACCCTGAAGAGATTTGACCACTGACCCCAGGCCCTAGAAGACCTAGCACCCTTGGGGGGGAGAATCTTCTCACCTAGATGAGGCTACAATGCCTGTGGGTCCCCATCCTTGGATGCATTGTTATCTTGCCCCACCTTTTCTTGCTATGCACCTGCAAGTTGATCCCCAATCCCTGTGTTCTCCCAATTCTTGCCTAAAGCCTGATTCAAATTACTGCTCCTTGTTGCTCTACTCTCCATTCTAGACTTTTTTTTAAATTATGTCTTTGTCATGTTAATCACTAGTTTGCTAGTGGAATCCACCATGGGTTCAATGGTGTTTAGGAAGTAGGTGATCTCATAGTCATTTTGAAAAGATGGTAGCTCTACTATTTGGTGTTGAATAGACCAATCTATGAGATTGGGGTGTATTAGTGAGAGGGAAGTGGAAGCTTCAATATTTTTGATGTGGAAGGAATTATGTCCAGTGACAAGAGAAGTTGAGTCCATAGAGAAATATCCAAATGGATCAAAATTAGAAGGAGACCTAGAGGGATCATTGTGATCCACTAAAGAAAATTGTGAGCCAAACTCATCAAAACCTAGACTAAACTCATTGACTATGTTGGGTTTGATGACATAGGCATGCATGACATCCACTCCTTATTCTTCCCCTGTTAGGATCTTCATTATCATATTCATTGAATTCATATTGTCTAGACATAGAAGCTTGAGCATCATTATTAGTCATCATTCATTCTTTTTCCCAAAGAAGGAGAGTAGAAGACATGAAGTCTTCTTCTTATGTGGTAGTGATAGCAAAGGGTGGATCATCATCCTCTGATTCACTAGTTACAAGGACCCTTCTAGCAAACCTTGGTAGTTCATCCTCTAGTCCAAAGCACACACTAGTAGTATCTCAATTTTTTCATCCCCTAATATGACTTAGGATTTCTACAAGAGCCCTTTTTGTCACCATTTAGGGATTCTAGAGCATGATAGCCCATGTTTTTCAATAATTTATAACATTTTCCATAGCATTTGGGAGAAATGGGAGTAGTAACTGTAACCTCCTCAACATCTTCTTCTTCCTGATGAATCCAATTGCTTATGGCTTGATCTTCCATTTCTACTTCTAGAGGAATGGAGGACTAAACAAAGGTCCCAAAGATGGTCATAGAAGAAGCCAAGGGCTTCATTTTCTAAAAAGGTTTCCCATAAGATTTTGGAGAAACTGGTAAGGAAACAATAGAATCTGGACTGTATTATCCCATACCAAGGCTCATCATTTTTAGTTTTTATTCACATGCCTTGAGGGATGGTTTGAGCTCACAAGAAGATAAATTATGAGGAACTAAAATTTTAGCAAACATGATCATGTTGATAGACATTGAGTGACATAAGGAAGTATGGGGAAAACTAGGGCCTAGGGCACACCCAGCTCTCTGGACCACCCTGCAAGAGTTAACACAACAAAAGAAAACACAAAGAATAACAACCAAAGGAGAAATAAGAGTAAAATAATTTTATTTATTCATGAAAATATCTTCATACATTCCCAACTATAAGGCCTTCTAGGCTATGGCCAAACACAAATAGATTCACATTCAAAGATCTAATAGCAAATTCATAGTTTTCTAGTTTTGCTCTGCAATCCTTTCTCCAACTCTCTCATCTGCCTAGCTCTAAACCTAAAAATTCTATTTATATTAGAAAAAATGGCTTATAGATAATTCTAGAACATGAAGAAGCTACAAGTCAGCTCTCAACAAAAATTAAATGAAAATAAACTAAAATTAAATACACAAGTCAACCTGCATTAGCAATTAACTATCCTAAAATTTATGTCTGAGAAAAATTGCAATATCTCCTAGTTCCAATTGAGTTAGAATTCTCACTTTAAACTATGGGTAGAAATCTAGGTCCTCTAAAATATCATAAGTGTGTAAGGTTTGATTAATTAAGGAAAAGTGTGCATCCATTCTAAAAGTTAAGCACAAAAAACTATTGCATAGAACTGCCAAAAATTGATGTTCTTGGAGAATTGCCATATATCTCAAACTATAAGGAGTTAGGAATTTTTCTATAGAAGATATATACTAATCTAGGCCCTCTTGAATCCTTGAAGTGTGCAGCCCTTCATTCATTTTAGAAAATTAGTTAAATAGTTTACAACAGGCAACCAAAAACAAGAAAATGCAGTTTAAGTAGAACCCAATTTCAGTAGCAAAGTAAAAATTGAAAACATGCAAGATAGAAGTGCAACCTAGGATGCTCCTACATAAAACAATGAGGATTGGAAGAAATGGTTTTCCTAAATCATTGAGATGTCACAAACTGAGCTGAATCCATCTTAGATTGATAAATCCATGAAGCATCTTCCATAGGTCTATTCTTCCACTTCACCAGATGTTCATAATAATCTTTTCCCCTTATGCTCTTACCAATTCTCTAATCCAATATCTATTCAACTTCTTCAATATACTTCTTAGGATAGCCCTTTGATATAAAAACTTCTTCATCTCACTCATTATACTTGTATAAATTGGCAACATTGAATATAGGAGATATATCCATATCATCAGGTAACTCAACTTCATAAGCATTTCTACTGTCAAATTTTTTCAAGATCTTCAACTAGAAATCTTCAACTTACTATATGTTCCAACTAGAAATTTTTGTTTCTTTAGATGAACCATTACTTCATCACTAACTTGAAAATCATGATGTCTTCTAGACTGATCAGCATTCTCCTTATACTTCTGATTACTTTGTTCTATCCTCAACTTTTCTTTCTTATGAAAAGACTCCATATAATCAAAAAATTCTTCTCCTACAACACTTCTCTTTTCTTCACTAGTAATATCTCTCAAATTTGATACTTCTCTAGGCTTCGTTCTAGTAACAATCTCAAAAAGTGTCTTCCCTATACTCCTATTCATATAATTATTATATGCAAATTCAGCTTGTGTCAATACAATCTCCCAATTACTTGGCTTATTTCCAGCTAAAAATCTTAGCAAATTACCCAAATTTCTATTCAAAACTTCTGTTTGTCCATCTATTTGTGAATGGAATCTAGAACTAAACTTTAACTTAGTACCCATCTTCTTTCACGAAGTCTTTCAAAAATAATTGACAAATATACTGTCTCTGTTAGAAATAATACTTCTTGGTAATCCATGCAATCTTACAATCTCTTTTTAAAAAAGTTCAAAAACATGCTCAACATCTAATGTCTTCTTACATGGTATGAAATGAGCCATTTTAGAAAATATGTCCACCACAACAAATATAGAATCATACCCCTTTACTGTTTTAGGCAATCCAAGAAGAAAATCCATACTGATGTCACTCCAAAGTTTCTCAAGAATAGTAATTGGTGTATAATATTGATGTAAATAGGTATTTACTATTTACACTTTACTTAGGTTAATGCATTATTTTATTATTTCTCTTTATGAGACACTTAGGAGTTTGCACACCTTTTTGGAGTGCATCATTCACTAAGTTGTCATGTAGACAACATAGTTATTTGCACTCCTAATTTAGCACATGTTGTCTACAACACTAATTTTCATGTCACACCATTGTAGGCTTATCCTATCATCATCACACTTACTTTAATGCTTAATAGAGGGTAACCCATATCTAGTGGACATGTGCCTAGTTTTAGGACTTATCATGATGCTGATTTCGAGGTATTCTAGATGCATCTTAGAGGCCTTTATATTTAGGCACTCCTAGTGTACTTGGACATGGTATTAAATACTATACAATTATTCTGATCATACTCTGGTCTAATTTGTGGTTGTGTTTTGAGTTCTTTGGTCTTGGGTGAATTCTTCCCTAAGGCATATTCTTACATGATATTAGAGATGAGGAAGATACCTATCACATAGCCATTGGAGACCTCATTGCTTCATCTCTCTAAGGGACTCAATTCAGATCTAGAGCATCAACTACAACTAGGAGTGTCTAGAGTCAAAGAAGACCTTGCCACTACATATAGAATGATAATTTAGTGAAGATTGACTATAAATTTGCCTATTTTAGCCCATAGTCAACTAGGAGGCAAATTTTTTTTGCAAATTAGAATCGGAAGGCTCGATTTGCAAAGCTGAGTATGATTTTTTTGGATCTAATTAATTCATTTTCAAATTAGTCAATTCTATATTTTTTCTCTGTATTTTTTAAATTATTTTTTAGATTACTAGCCCAGTTGGGTGTCCAGGTAGAGGATTTATTTTACCCAGGCACTTGGTAGTCACACCACGACCCTAAGTAGTGTGGAATGTTACACAATTTTTAGAATATTCCTTATTATTTTTGCAAGCTTTTGGGCAGCATATTTCATTTAGGAAATCTAACATAGCAGTAGTCAAGCTTCAGCAAATATTCCACCAAATCCAATTGGTGGGCACAAACAACATCGAAGGCCGTGAACTTCCACACACATGCACAACTCTTATCTTGTTTCCATTGTATAGTGGTTTGATTTTAAACTCAACTGTAGGAATTTTTTTTAACAATGTGGGACTAATACATTCAACCCACCCACGATTTTTTCAAAGCTGACCACCAAAAAAAACATTCCCACCAACGGCTATGCTCAACTTCTGGGCACCATTAATTCAAACCTCAACACTACTTTTTTTATTCTAGCATCTGTTCACATGAGGGTCTCTAACCATGCAGCTCCACAAACCTACCTCCACACAACACGATTCTTATTGCCGCAACCATAGTCATGAACCACATGGATAGACCCTACCTACAACACATGGCCATAGCTAATTCATCGATGTAGACAAGCTGATAGAGCCACCTCATCCATGGACATGTCATTATTGTACACCAAGTAGTACATGTTAGCCAACCATGTCTGCTTGCTGACTCATCTATCGTACAACAAATGTACAATATAGTTAGCAACCATGTCATCTGACATGCTAGAATTTCCAAATATTTTGTATGAATCTGTACATTCCATGACATCATCCATATAGGGTGACATCATCATAGGCCTACACATATACTGACATTGGTAAATCACAATCCTAAATTTGATAACCATTTGACCGTCATACTAGGGCATTTTTTGAAGTACTGTGATGGTCATTTGATCGTCAAATTTAACACAGTGTTTTCCTCTAAAGACCCCTCTTCAGATGTAGTCCTGATTTGGTAGCCTAACTTTAAATGGCCATAACTCATTCATTCAAACTCCAAATCGGTGTAATTTTTTTGATTTTGGGTAAAATTTCCTAAATTTTTTTGTGGTGCAGTTATTTTGAGCTACATTATAAAAGTCCAGATTTGTAATCTATATAGAGGTTGTAATCATCAAAATCAAAAATCCCACTTTCTCCATTTTGGCAAGTGGCCCATTGTAAACACACTATATAAAGTGCCAAAATCATTCTTTTGGGAGGGGATTTTTTTATTGAATGAAAAGGAGGGTGTGTACTATGTATTGTGTCTCCTTGATCTTGTTTTCTTGCATTATGGGTTCTTCTTCAAAGTTAACTCAATATAATTATGCTACTTGGAAAGAAAACATTAAAGAGCCATTGGTAGAAAAAGGTTTATTGTGTTATGTCACTGGTGTAGCAAAGAAACCTATTGCTGATGCTAATGAAGCTCAAAAAGAAGACTGGGAATCCAATCAAGAGATGGCCCTTGGAACCTTGTTGAAAAATATCTTTGATACTGTCAAATTTTACATTAGGAATCTTACAAATCCAATAGAGGTTTGGGCTAAACTTGAAGCTTTGTATGGGACAGTAGATGAAGACATGGCTTATACCATAGAGGATAAACTTCTCAAGTTAGATCTTAGAAATTTTGACAACATCAAGGACTATCTTACCCAAGTAGAAATGTATAGGGCATAGCATAAAGATTGTGGTGAACCCATCAAGGATGGAAAGATGATCAAACACATCATAACTAATCATCCACTTGAATATGCTCCTTTTGTTTCTAGCTTCAATACACACAAATTAACTATGGGTGGTGCCTATGTTGAGCCTTCATTTGAGAAATTCTCAGAATTATTGATCTTAGAACATGACAATCTAGTGGGTATGGGAATTCTCAAGTCTTCTAAAACCAAAGCCTTGGTAGCAAATGAAGGTAATTGAAGTGGTAAAAACTCAAATAAGAAGCAGAAGCAATGGAAGGCTAAGCCACAAGATAATACACAATAGTCCTCCTCAAAACAACAATCTTCCTCAAGTCAATCTTCTTCCACTCAATATTCTTCTTCACAACAAGGAAAGCCTTCTTCCAAGAATAATCAAAAGGGGAAAAATTCCAAGAAGAAGGAGAAGAAATCTTGTTCCTATTGTAAGAGGAATGGTCATGATGAACATGAGTGCAAGGATAAGTAGATTGATGTACCAATTGCATACAATGATAAGGGATCTTCATCCACATCAAATGGCAAGGGATAAGATTTAGTTGCAAGTACAAACAATGTAGAGGAGTGGGTTCTTAATTCAAGAGCAACACATCATATGGGTGCTTCAAGGAAGCAATTTTCCTCATTGAAACCTTCAAATGTGCCTTACATCTATGTGGACAATGATACCCAAGTTTAAAATGAAGGTAAAGGCAATGTTGAGTTGGAAAATGGCATCTTCAAGGATGTACTTCATGTTACTAATCTTAGCACCAACCTTCTCTCCATCTATCAAATTACTCACTATGGGTGTCGTAACAAAGTAAAGTTCATCCATGACACCATAGTGGTGAAAAATCTCAAAGATGATTCAATAGTGGTGGTTGGAAAGGAAAACCATGAGATAAGACTTTATTCTTTCTCACACTTTGTGCCTAATTCCATGTCTCTTGCCTTTTTCACTCATTCAAATACATAAAGTAAACCATGGCATGAAAGATTTGGACACCTTAATTATTGCTACCTTCAGCAATTAAGTAGCAAGGAATTGGTCATTGGTCTACCTCAAGTCAAGTTTTCAGAGGGTGTATGTCCAGGTTGTGAAGCAGGTAAAAATCTTGAACAAAAATATGACAAAGGGAAGTCTTGGAAGGCAACTGCTATTCTAGAATTGGTTTGTAGTGATGTAGCTGGCCCATTTCCAATACCATCTTTTGGTAAGGCCTGCTATGTTCTCACATTTATTGATGAATTTTCAAGATACACTTGGGTCTTTTTCCTTGGTCATAAGAGTGAAGTCTTTGACAACTTTATCACATTCAAAGCTCAAGTTGAGAAAAAATCTAGGAAAACCATCAAGATCCTAAGGATAGATAATGGTAGAAAATATGTCAACTCCAGACTTAAAGACTTTCACACACATGAGGGGATAAATCTTCAACATTCAGTTGCATACACACCATAAAAGAATGGTGTAGCTAAATGAAAGAATATAACCCTTAAGAAAATGACCACTTGTATGCTTCAATACAAGTCTCTAGATCAAGTGTTTTGGGCTGAAGCTATGCATTGTGCCAACTACATCCAAAGTAGAAGTTTGCATAAGGCCTTAGATTGAATAACACTTTTTGAGGCATGGTGTGGCAGAAAACCAAGTGTTAAACACTTTAAAGTTTTTGGTTGTCCAGCATGGGCAAGGATACCTCCACAAAAGAAAAAGGCATTAGAACCCCAAAGAAAACCATGCATATTTTTTGGATATCCTCATCATCTCAAGGCATACAAATTAATAGATCTAGAGACTCATGAAATATTTTATGAGAGGAGTGTTCACTTTGAAGAGACATGTCCAAGTTTGGCTTCTTCAACTTCTTCTTCCTCCTTTGTGGATAGTGATCAAAGTGATGAAAGTGACTTGGAAGATGAGATTCCTCCAACTTTGACTCGTAGGACACTGCCTTCATAGGTAAAAAAATAGTTGAGGCCATTTCTCCTTCTTCTTCCACTAAAACTTGTTGGGTGAAACAAACCCTTGATGCAACAGGTTAATTAGTAGAAAATTGTTTAGACACTTGGAGGACTAGGTCACAACACAAGTCATTTTCACATGCATATATAGCTATTGCTTCAAATCCATAGTCCTTGAAGGAAGCATTAGGGATTCTAGAATGGAATAAGGCTATATAAGTCCTTGATGAAAAATAACACATGGGACTTAGTTCCCCTTCCTAAGGGAAGAAAAGTGGTTCGATGCAAGTGGATATATCAAACCAAATTTGCAATAGATGGAAGTATTGACAAGCATAAGGCTTGACTAGTTGCCAAAGGTATCTCACAGGTTCCAAGTATTGACTATAAAGAGACTTTTGCATTGGTTGCCAAGATGAACTCCATTCACTTGACACTAGCAATTATTATAGCTCAAGGTTGGGTTGTACACTAGATGGATGTTAAGAGCACATTTTTGAATGGTGATCTTTATGAGGAAATTTATATGGAGTAGCCATAGGGGTTCGTACATGATTCTACTATGATTTTTAGATTGAAGAAGTCTATTGATGGTCTTAAGCATGCTTCTTAAGCATGGTATGCCAAAATAGATTCCTTCCTCCTCTTAGCAGGTTTCACTAGATGTCACTCTTATTTGAATGTTTACATTCTTCAAAAAGATTACTCTCACTTGATATTAGTGCTTTATGTTGATGACTTGATCATTACAAGGAGCACTGCATCCATCATAGCCAGTGTCAAGACCTCTCTATAGGTCATATTTTCCATGATAGACATGGGTTTGCTACATTACTTCCTTGACATTGAGATCACACAATCTTCAGCAGGGATATAACTTTCACAGCCAAAGTATGGTCTTAATCTGCTTTCTTGGTTTCACATGAGTGACTGCAAGCTTGTTCCTATTCCCTTCCTATTAGGTGTCAAGCTAGAGTCCAAGTGTACCACTCCACTTGTTGATCCAACATTATATAGATAGTTAGTTGGGAGCCTTATCTACTTGACACATACACACCCTAATATTGCTTTTGCAGTTGGTATGGTTTCACTGGAAGACTACTAAGTTCATTTTGCACTACATCAAGGGTACATATACACATGGGATACATTATGTAGTAGGTATGGGGCTTCAGTTGGTTGGATACATAGACTCAGACTATGCAAGAGACTTAGATTCTTGCAAGTCCACTTCAGGGTACATATTTCACCTTGGTTCTAGCCGTATTTGTTGGCAAAGTAAGAAGTAAAACAATGTTCCTCTTTCTTCCATAGAGATTGAGTATCATGGAGTTGTTAATGCAACTACATAGGCTCTTTGTTTATAGCACATCCTAGAGGAGTTTGGACTTGATCTACCTAAGCCTACAGTTATTCATTGTGATAATCAAAGTACCATTGAAATCTCTAAGCATCCAGTTCAGCATCAATGGACAAAGCACAATAAGGTTCATATGCACTATATCAGAGAGCTTATACATGAGTAGATCATTGCAATATAGTACTATCCTATAGTAGAGTAGGTCACTGATATCTTCACCAAACCCTTCACCGAGGTCAAGTACATTCATTTGTGAGATCTCTTGGGGGTGCGGGATGTTGTAGAAAGGGGAGTCCCTTGACTTCTCTCTTCTTTTTCTTTTGGGAGGGATTTTTTCCTCTTATAAGGTCTTCGTCTCTCTCTTCTTCTTTATTGTACTCATCTCTTTTTTTGGAGGAGGGTTTTTCCCATGAGGTTTTCCGTCTTTCTTTGCTTTATGAGAGATTGCATTGCATCATTCTATAGCATTGCTTTTGTACATGGGTACGTAACATGGCCTCATAGCTAGGACCCATCCTACATTAGTGAGCTTAAGTGCATTCCCCTAAGTTGTACTTAAGGGGGGTGTTTGTGTAAATAGGTATTTACTATTTACACTTTACTTAAGTTTACTTAGGTTAGTGCATTATTTTATTATTTCTCTTTATGAGACATTTAGGAATTTGCACACCTTTTTGGGTTGTCATGTATACAACATAGAAGTACACAACTCTAATTATGCACATGGTGTCTACAACACATGAGTTTGCATCATTCACTAAGTTTTCATTTAGACAACACAATTATTCGCACTCCTAATTTAGCACATGTCTACAATACTAATTTGCATGTCACACCATTGTAGGATTATCCTCTCATCATCACACTTACTTCAGGGCTTAATGGAGGATAACCCATATCTGGTTGACATGTGCTTAGTTGTAGGACTTATCATGATGATGATTTTGAGGCATTCTAGATACATCTTAGAGGCATTTATATTTAAGAACTCCTAGTGTACTTGGACATGGTATTGAATACTATACAGTTATTCTGATCATACTCTGGTCTAATTTGTGATTGTGTTTTGAGTTCCTTGGTCTTGGGTGAATTCTACCCTAAGGCAGATTCTTAAATATACAAACCAGTATTTTGACTCACTCCTTTTGCAACTTGACAAACTCCACAACTCTTTACAAATTTTTGAACATCCTTATACATTTGTGGCCAATAATACTTCTTTTTCAAAAAACTTAATGTCTTATCAATTCCAAAATGTCTAGCTAATCCACCACTATGATTTTCCTTAATCACATAATTGAATACAAAATTAAATACATAACTAAGTACAATTCAATTTAGTTGTGTATTTAGTTGCATATTTAGTTGTGTATTCAATTGTGTATGAATACACAACTGAATACCTTTGAAAAACATACCTCCTTGAATTGAATACTCATCATAATTACTTATGTGATTGGTTAGATTTAGTGCTTTGCACTCTCTCCATGCCTTGGAAAAGTTAGGATCAACATTATACAAATCTTTCATTTCATCAAAACCAAGAACTTCAACCTTCATTTCAGTCAACAAAGAACATCTTCTACTCAATGCATCAACAACTTTATTAGTAACTCCACTCTTGTGTTTAATTAAAAATGTAAAACTCTACAAGTAATCAACCCACTTTATGATTAGTATACAACACAAACTCCTTAGGAATCAAATAATGTCTCCACTTCTTCAATGCTTGAACAATAGCATAAAAATCTTGATCATACACTGAATACTTCATTTTAGCATCACTCAACTTCTCACTAAAGAAAGCAACAAGCTTACCTTCTTGACTTAACATAGCTCCAATTGCATTACCACTTTCATAACATTCAACTTGAAATACCTCATTAAAATCAGGCAAAGCCAATACAAATAGTTCAACAACCTTTTGTTTCAAAGTCTCAAAACTCTTATTAGCTCCATGTGTCCACTTGGATTCCTTTTTATCTCCCCTTATTGTCTTAGTCATAGTATTACAAAAAGCATGGAAATTCTTTACAAACTTTGTCTAAAAACTAGCCAAACCATGAAATGATCTTACCTCACCCACATTCTCAGGTGTAGGCCACTCCAAAAATTTCTTAACCTTCTCTGGATCCATCTTCAACCCATCTGCTGTAATCACAAATCCCAAATACACAATCTCCTCTTGCATAAAAGAACAATTTTTTAGATTAATCAACAACTTTTCCTCTTTCAACCTCTACAATACTTGTCTAATATGTTGAAGATGTTCTTCCTTAGTCTTACTGAATATCAGACTATCATCCAAATAAATAATCACAAATTTACCCAAGAATCTTTTTAGAACTTCATTCATCGAGCTCATGAAAGTACTAGGTGCATTAGTCAAACCAAAAGGCATAACCAACCATTCATACAAACCATATTTTGTCTTGAAAGAATTCTTCCATTCATCACCTTCTCTAATTTTGATCCAATGATGGCCACTCTTCAAATCAATCTTGGTAAAATACTTTGCTCTACTCAAACAATCCATTATGTCATCCATCCTCAGCATAGGAAACCTATATTTCACTATGATTTTGTTAATAACTCTAGAATCATTACACATTCCCCATTCTCTAGTCTTCTAAGGTGCTAATACAATAGGTACAACACATGGATTCAAAATTTCTTTGATCAAACCTTTCTGCAACAATTCATGCACTTGTGTGTTAAGTTCTTCATTAGGTGTCAATCTATATGGTGCTTTGTTTGGAAAACTAGCTCCAAGAATTGGATCCATACAATGACTTATGCTTCTTATAGGAGGTAAACCATTAGGAATATCATTAGCAACAATATTCTTATATTTATTCAACAATTCTATAATTTCTAATGTCACTTTGTCATTACCAACTTTTGCCACTTGGTCATTACTACTAATGCTCAGTCCTCTAGGAACTATAGCAAAACAAACATGATTCTTCTTTACTTCCTTTTTGAATTACTTTCCATTAACCATGGAAGCTTTTATTGTAGCACAACTGACCTTATCTAGAATTTTAATCAAAGGTAGCAATGTTTATTTCTTCCCATTTACCCAAATAGTATATTGATTCAATCTTCCATTATTCATAGCATATCTATCATATTGCCAAGGTCCACCTAACAAAATATGACAATAATCCATGGGCATAATATCACAAAACACTTCATCAAAATAATGTCTAGTTTTGAACTTCACAACACATTTTTCACTTACCAATATCTTATGCTCATCTTTGATCCATGCAACATGATAAGGTTTGGGATGTTTCAGCCTCTGCAATTGCAACTTTGTAACTAGCTCTTCTAATGCCAAATTTGTAGAACTTCCACTATCAATGATTACCTTGCAACATTTTCCAGCCATCTTGCATGTTGTCTTGAAAAGACTTCTTTTAAGGATAGGTTCCTCACCACTTCCCTTATTACACAAGGTTCTTCTCACCATTAGGTTTTATCTAGCCTTAGGCCCACTTAGTGAACTCTCAATGTCTTCTTTAATCACAACATTTCTATTATTCTACCCACTTTTAGAAGATCTACATTCAAAAGATCTATGCCCTTCTTTACCACATCTAAAACAATTACCATAGAAACCACCTCTAGAATAAGAATTACCTCTTCCTTGGTTAGATTCAGTACCTCCTTGGTATGAGCTACCACCTTTCCACTTACTCTTTTCTTTTTCATCATTCTTTCATTTATATTAGCCTTTATCTTGCACAAAACTTTTAGATCTACCACCTTCACCATAAGATCTGCCTCTACCTTTTTAGAATCTACCACATCTACCTCTTTGTCTTTCTTCATGCTTCTTTGCTAAGATCTCCTCAACTTTCAAGGCATATTGATATGCTTCTTCTACACTTTCCAACTTCACAAAACTTATTTCATCTTGAATTCTAGATCTCAATCCATTTCTGTACCTTACAATTTTCTCATCACCATCCACATGTCTAGATCTGATGTCTAATATATAGAATTCCTTAGTATACTCTTTCACAGTCATGTCCTTTTGTTTCAAATTTTTCATATTTCTCAACAAGAAAAATTGGTAATTAGTAGGAAGGAATTTTTTCTTTACCTTGTTCATCATCTTTGGCCAAGTTCTGATCTTCTCCTTTCCTCTCTTTTGTCACTCAACTTGCAAATGGTCCCACCATAGTGATGCATGACCTTTCAACCTAGTGACTAAAATCTTTGCCTTTCTGTTATTAGGAGTGATTTCATACTCAAAGAAATTATCCATATCTAAGATCCAATCTAACATAGAATTGGTATCCAATTTTCCATCATAAGAAACAACTTCTACAATAGGCTTTGAATTTTCCCTAGACAACACTAGCAACAATCTTTCCTCATCTTGATCTTCTTCAAGTTTTGGATTATGGTTTGGTGCTACTACTTCATTATCACTTACATCATCAAGATGTGCTCCTCTCCTCTAGTCTATTATCACAACATCTAATCTAGCTGAAATTTTCCTCAACTGATCAAATATAGCAACATCAACATTTCTTCTACCACAAACCATCTTTACAAATTAGGTTCCTATAAGATTGTAACCCTCTGCAAGTTATAGGTCAAATTTGTAGATTTTCCACCCTAGAACCAAATCCAAATCAGATTTCTACATGATCCAGTCTCCACAAGGATGAGCCTCAAGTTTTGATTCCACATGATGCAAGGATAGGGAGAACTAGGGTCAAGGGCACACCCAACTCTCCGAACCACCCTATAGGAGTTAACACAATGGAAGCAAACACAGAGAACAAAAACCAAAGGAGAAAGAAGAGTAAAATTATTTTATGGATTCATTAAAATATCTTCATACATTCCCAATTATAAGGCCTTCTGGGTTACATCCAAATACAAATATATTCACATTCAAAGATCCAACAGCAAATTCACAATTTTCCAGCTCTACTCTGCAATCCTTTCTCCAACTCCCTCATCTGCCTAGTTCTATGCCTAAAAACTCTATTTATACTATCAAAAATGGTTTAAATATTATTATAGAACATGGATAAGCCACAAGTCAGCTCTGAACAAATATTAAATGAAAATAAACTAAAATTAAATACACAGGTTGGCTTGCATTAGCAATTAACTGTGCTGAAATCGATGTCTGAGAAAAATCACAATATTTCCTAGGTCCAATTGAGTTAGAACTTGATCTTTAAAATTTTGGTATATATCTAGGTCCTCTACAATACCTTAAGTTCAAAAATTCAATTCATTAAGTAAAATTTCACATCCATTCCAAAAATTGAGCACAGAAAACTATTGAGCAAAACTGCAAAAAATTGATGTTCTGGGACAATTGCCATATATATTAAACTATATGGAATTAGGTCTTGGGATCTAGAAAATAGATATTAATATAGGCCTTATTGAATCCCTGAATTTTTCAGTCCTTCATTTATTTTTAAAAATTAGTTACATGTTATGCAACAAGTACCTAGAAACCAAAAAATGGAGTTTCAACATAACTCAGTTTCAGTAGTAAAGTAAAAATTGAAAACATGCAGGATAGAAGTGCAACCCAAGATGCTCCTACATCATTGAGTTGTATCTTGGAATAATGATCTTGACACCATTGAATAGTAATTTTATAAACTGACAATACTTTGATGGCACAACCTGCATGTCGTGGGTCCATGGTCTTCCTAGAAACATATTATATGTGAGCAGGATGTCTAAGACTTGAAAGACCACATCTTTTTCCATGGGATCCACATGGATAGGCAACACAATTAGGCCTTTGGAAGACCATTCAACTTCATCATATTCCTTGATGGTGACTTTCCATCCAAGATCAATACAAAATTCAGACATCTTGAGCTGTTGGGTGACATTGAAGGAGATAATATTTAACCCAACACTATTTTCTATTAGGACTCGATGAACTCAAGTATGGAAGATTTGGACATTGATGTGAAGAGCTAGGTTGTGGGGACTACTAAGGGACTTTCATTCTTCTTAAGAATTTGAGATAGTGAGGCAAGGAAATATGGCTGACCATATCTTAGAATCTCTCAATGTTAATATCCTTAGGAACATTGGTTGTGCTTAAATCTTATTCAAGAATCTCCTTATGCAAAGTAGATAATTCTAGCAACTCAAAGATGGAAATTTTTTTAGGGTTTTTTGCAACTAGATAACAAGATCATAACTAGATATGCTTGGATTAGCCACCTATTTAGAAGAGGAGACATTCTTAGGATGGTTTTCTACTTTGAGGACAACCTTGGATTGTCCCCTAGTGATAGTGTTGAGTGTCTCATCATACAAAGAGGATGGTTCCACCACCTTAAGAGTTAAATTAGGCCCAGTTTCTCTATAGTTTTTTTGAGAATTATGTGTTCTCAAGACTACCTTAGGTTTTTAATCATCGGTGTCATAGTTGGGTTCCTTATCAAAATTAGGACCCATCATGTAGATATGCTCAATAGGCTACAACATGTTGATAGCATTGTTTGTATCAATGTAAGTGTAATTGATCTTGTCATAATGAATTTTCTTGTAAGCATGAGATGATTCCCCTTTTTTGTATTCAAGTAATAGTTTCTTAAAGAATTTATAATCAAAAATTTTAACTAGGCGATCTATAAAAACATTGCCTCCATCAATGAGGTCTTGAATAACATCCTTAAGCTTGAAACAATTGTTGGTGTTATGTCCCTTACTCCTATGCCAGTTGCAAAAGTTGTCATCCCTCCACCAAGTAGTCTTGATGGGTGGGTCATAGGATCAAGAGTTGTCTAGTAGTTTGATAAGCTTACTTTGAAAGCAAGGTTTTTAAGATCACCTCATAGGACTCTACCATTGGTGTATAGACATATCTTGGTTTAGAAGACTTTTTGGTTTTATCAAAGGTTTAGACTTTGAAGTCTCTTCTTTTTTGGCAACGAAGATATTGTTAGAGAGGTTGAAGGTCGATTCCTTAGTTTTAGGAGCATCCACTACTCCATTATTGACAACATATTTTTTCTTGTTCCATGGTTTATTCTTGTCCTTGTCATTTCTATTTCCATTTTTATTTTATTTTAGCATGATGTCACCCTTCTTAATGGAAATGTATTCAATAAAGTAAACACTTTTGATGATGTTATTGAAGGATGTGAATAATTACTTTCTAAGGTCATAGTATAGTTTAGGTACAAGTGTATTGACAACAATGTCAATCTTCTCAGTTTTAGGAATCTACCAAGGATACCTTGAGTGTAAGGATCTACAACATTGGAGGTATGTAGCAAAAGGCTCACCTTGGTTTGTTTTTATAAAAGTCTAGGATAGTGATAGGATGTCGAATATTGTAAGAATATTGTTGAATAAATCATTGTGCAAGCTCATCAAATGACTTGAGGGGAGGTGACAACTTTGTGATCCATTCCATAGCTTTACCCCTTAAGCTACTAGCAAACAACCTCACGAGATGGGTGTCTTCATGCATAAAATCCATGCTAAGAACATAGAAGTGTCTAAAATGATCACGGGGATCACCATTTCCATAGTATTTGTCATATTTAGAAACACCTCTATATCCCTATGAAATGGAACCATTTATAGAATTTTATTGAATGAAATAACATATATAGATTCTACAAAAGAAGTCTTAGGTTATTCTTTAGATACTTGTAATTGAGAAAGTTTATTTTTTAGTTCTCCCAATTCTTCCCTCAATATTTTAGATTTAATGGGTTCTCACTTTTGAATAATTATTTTCACATCAAAGTCATGGGGGATTTTCCATCCCCTAGATGTCATATATTGGAAATATTGGTTATCATTTTGTTCTAAGGCTTCTACAATCAACCTTTGGGAAACCTCATCTTGTTGAAATTTCATAATATCTTCATTGGTGATTTCATCATTTACCTCACTTTCTTGATGTGATTGTGTCTAGGTGGTGATGGTCATGCTCCTACATTTATTTTTGGAGATCTATGTGGTGTTGTTTCCATCAATGCCAACAGCATTATTTCTATCAAAAGGATTACTATAGTAACCATGCACATGTCTATTTTCAGCATTATATGTATGAGCATTAGTTTCAACTTGATGATGAGATCTCTCACTAGTGGCCATGCATATGGTCTCTTGTAGTATTTCCTTCTCTTATTGAACATGTTATTCTTTGTGCCAAAAGAGTTGCTCTAGGTGATGATTCCTCTCTTTAGAATGCATTATGAGAGAAACATTGTCTTCAACCCCAAGAGTATCAAAACGGTTCTCAAAGCTATAGAGTGGATTATGCCAAGTGTTAGCCTCTTTTGGCTTATCAAAGATAGGTTCTTCCTCACAAGGTTATCTATTAGGATGCATAGTTGGAGTTGTCAAATTTTCAAAGGTCAATGAAGGATGACTTCCTTGACTGACTTGAAGCCTAGTTGCAACCAACATGTAAGGATATGTCTTTGCCTAGTAGGATGAGATAAAGCTTTTTGGATCTAGAGTTTTTATTGTCAAGAAAAATCAATTGTTGAAGTTAAATGAGAAAGTGTCTTATCGAGAGTTCTCAAGAACTTACAACACTAAAAATGTGAACTAAGAATTTGAGCAAGAAGCTTGATAGAAAATATTTATAATAGAAAGGTAACCAAATTTCAACAAGCAATAATTAGCAATGTTTTATCTCATATTTTACAAACTAGACTCATCTTTTCAACTTAGAATAGCACGTAACATGAAGATTTTAAACCAGACTCGGGTAGGACAAAGTGAAAACACATCTAAATCAGCAATAAACCAATCTTGACTCATTTTTGGAAGCAATAGAAGCTAGGCAATATTTCTCCAAAAACTAAGCGATACAAGATCAATATTAATTATCATATGATAGACCTTTCTATAACTGTGCAATACTTTTTATTCATGTGATGGTTTTCATTAAATAGTATGATAGATCTTATAAGTAGAGTGTGATAGAGTTTCTAACACTCATGTGATACTTCAGCAGGTGCAAAATATCACATGATATTTCTTAGAAGGTCATGCAATAAAGGGCTAGTGAACTGTGAAAAATGCAACTTAAGGCTTGAAGAAACTATGTTTTAGTTTTATTTCTCAAACATTTCAAACCAAAATGAACTATTGACAATATATAACTTCAATTTGCAAAAGAAAACATCATGGTTTGAAAATAGTAAGGGAAATGAGCATGTCTCAAACAATTAGACAAGGAAAAAAGCAACCTTTTCAACACAATCAGTTGGGATATCAAAAGAAAAATCCTATGAATGTTAATGATATTTTTGATGTTTGAAAACATTTATACAAGTTTTTTTAGATTCCAAGCATAACTACCTAAGGTCACAGTTCATTACTCAACACCTTGTTAGAAACAATAGTCCATCAAGATAACTGAGAGGGTGGTGAATCAGTTATCCTATAATTAAAATATTTATCTTCTTTAAGAAAACTTAACCATTGAATTAAAGTAAAAAACAACCATACAAAGATGCACATAGACAATTACACTAGATATGTTGACTAGGGAAACCCTTGATCAGCAGGAAAACCCTTGTGGAAAGGATGCCCACAAGATGATGTACTAATATAAATATTCCTTGTTAGAGGATAGACCCTATTAGGAGTCTATTGTAACATTTAGTACAATGAGTCCCTATTAGGAGACTTTGAATCCATGTTAGGAGATTCCAAACCATGTTAGTAGTTGTAGTATAATGTATGCAAGAAAAGGCCACTGCCTAAACATGCAATTTCAACTACAAGAAGAGCTCACTGCTCAAACAAGTAGTTTATTGGTATGTTCTTCTTTCCTCTATTATTTCCTCTATCTTATCAACCAAGTCAATCACCATTAGACCTTGCAAACTAGGTCACAAAATTTGGATCCAAGTGCCAAACCTTGGGTCACTCAGAAAAACCTTGGTAATGAAGTTTCCTTCACTTCTACACTACTCTACTCAACTTTGCATTCCATACTTTCTGCTGCTTTTTGAACATTCACAATTCACATTCATCCATATCCACACATATCATGCTAAAGGAAAATGTCCTTCCATTATATCGAGTCCATAAAAAAATTCCCTTAGTTGGCTATTAGTCCTTATCAATTAATTATCATTGTATTACACTAAGAACATGTTACTTTTAGCGATAACCTTAATCTTCCACCTTGCAACTTGAATAACTTTCCATACATACAATATTATGATGAGAAAGCTTACCCATGTCATCCTCAACATTTCTTCTCCATGTCCCCAACCTCAATCATAAAGATATTAGTTATCTTAGGAGATATAACAAATTTAGCAAAATATGCCTTTGTAAATTCTATCTTAGAATAAACGTCACCAAAACTTACATAACTTCTTCTAGACTCATCCTTTCTTCTTTTGACATTAATTACATATACCAAATACTCAGAACTATTTGATAAACTTGAGTGTTTATTATGCTCAACTAGCCATCCATACCAATTTAATCTTTCCACCATTTTTCTCTTCGATATCACAAAAGACATCAAACAAGTGGTTTCCCATGAGATATATTGGTTTTTCATGGAAGTGTCACTAGCACAACTAAGGGGACACAAATGGTGAGTGTAAAGTCTTGGGGTGATCTAGGGAGTTCACTAGGATCTGTCCTTAAACCAAGGTATTAAGTGGATAAATAAGGTAGCTTCTATCCTATGATGTTTAGAAAGGGCTTATGTTTGTAGCACTCCCCAACTTGCTCCCAATATGGGACACCCTATGTTGTAGAAAGTAATGGACCTTGTGGCTATAAGAGTACCTTAAGTGTTCCCACCTAGTGATTTCCTTGTGGTCACAATCCCACAAGTACCTTCACTAGATGGAGACAAGTATCATGTCTACCAAGGTTTTGTGTCTTTGATAGCCTTGAATTCATAGGGGGTTGGAATATCTAAGATATTTTTTCTCCACTTGGGTCATTTCTCTTGATCTCTCAAGATTAGGCCCACTAAAGGTAATGTCTCCCTAGAAACAAAATGAATCCACTTTTTGAGGTCAATATTTCTGATTCACCTCAAGGGTGAAGAGCATACTCTCCTATTCCAATTGCTTCCTCTAAATACACCAAGAAAGTTCTCTTACTCCTTACTTCACCCTTGCGTATCAAGTGGTTTAAGCTTTCTAATTCACCAAAAGGTGAAGAGCATACTTTCCTATTAAGTGACAAGATTTTAGTGAAGCATGATTATGTTCCTATGCAAAATGAATAACTAGTATATTATCACATATAAAATAAAAGAAGTAAAAAGCACACTTGATTGTTTCTTTTTTTCTTTTAGGAAGCCCTATAGGTTAGTAGCCTTTTTATCATAAGTTCTTTGACATGCATTCTCTTATAGCAATTTTGTAAGCAATTTTAGAGAAACCCTACAAAATAATGCATTAGTTCATCAAAGGGCTAGTCCAAAATGAGCTAAAAACTGACAAAAAACCTCAATTGGATAGTTAATAAACCTAATAAACCATGAAAATGGTATGCCAAAGACTCAAAATTGATCAAACAACCTAAAAAAAAGTCAATTCTAGATAGGGCAATATTTTTTTGCTGACAGAGTATTGTACGATACTTTTTAGTATATAAAGCCAATATTTTTCCTCTATGTGATATTTCTTGGTATGCTTAGGCAATAGAATTCACAAAATTGGTGCAACACTTTCTTGAATAATTGTGTGATGGTTCCTTGAATAGTCATGCAATACTTTAACTAGTAAACTACCACACAGTAGTACTAAGAAATATAGTATGGTACTAATAAAGTATCTCATGATAATTAGGACTGTAGAAAAAAATGGTATAGAAACAACAAGTAATAATACACAAGTAAATGCAACTAGAGAGAAAAAATATAAATTCTCTACCCCACAATGTGTGCCAAAAATTTACACTAGAATTGTGCACTTCTCTAATCCCTTCTATCCAAGGTATACCATGGATTGAAAAGATTGAACGATGACTTAGAACTCCCTCATCATGTAGTGAAAAGGTATGCACATAAGCATGGAAATAGCGCTCAATTGAGACTTTAACATGCAACCCTTGCTAGTAAACCATGAGATGAGAGATTCCTTAGACAAAAAAAAGAGTGCTAGTGTCAAAGAACTCTTGAGTGTGTGATTCAAAGATGAAACTATGCTAAGATGAAATGCACAATGCAACCAAGCTAAGCAAATGACAGTATTAACAAGCCATTCTAATTAAACTAGGTGCAGTATGCTATAACAAAGAAACTAGATTAATGCAATAATAAGACAAGAAGATAGAAGTTCTCCACAAAATTCTCCAAGAAATCTATAAATAAACACATAGCATAACAATAACTCAAAAATGGAATCCTTAGATAATGAGAGAGATCTCCCTTTCAGAGGTCTATAGATAGTTGAGATCAAGATCAAGAAGTGGATGATCAAGTGTGGGAGTTGACTTTTAGCATGATCCATGTTCAAGATCATTTTGACCAATGAGAAAGAGATGAATATTCATGTGAGACAAAGTCTTTTCTTTTAATTTGTAAATATGAAAGAGACTTTATGTGTGCACATTAGAAAGATTTGGAAGAACATGGACTTTTATTTAAATAAAATGGGACATGTTCTTATAATCAAATATGGACTTATGATATTATAGTCAAACTATAGGTTAAGATCAATTAAGTTTATTTTAGCAATTTGGCTTAGGCAAATGATTAAATAATTTAGCCAAAATGTTGAGAAGGGGGCTAATAGTCGAGATGACTATTTTTAGGTGATTACAACAAGTACTTTCATTGTGTTTTCTCTTTGCATTCCTCTATTCTCCACTCTTTCATGATTCTCCTTCCTCAAATAGGTGCTCGGTATAACCTAGACTAGATGTGTCATGGGGTCTTGTTTGTGATCTCATCAAATCTTCATAATATCTCACAACTTCTTTAGGTTTGTTCAAGCTTTCAATAAATTCATTTTCATGTTTTATTTCATTCATTAGATGATCATTCTAAGATCTTAGATTATCAATCTCCACATCCTTTCTATTGAATGCATGAGTTGTAAGGAGGAGTATATTGGCCATATCAAATTGATTTTGAGTAAGCATTTAAACTTCACTATTCTGATCATCAAGTCTTGTAGATATATGATTTTTATCCTCTTCATCTATTTTTTCTACTCTATTACTTCACACAATATTATTGATTGGATTTCAGGTTCTCTCTTTACTGCTCTTACTTTTCCAATAGTTTTGTTGTTGCATCACTTTCATTAGAATTTTCATTGTCAAGTAGCCCTTTAGTGTCTTCTTCTTGATGTAGAGTGTGATTATGTTGGATAGCCAATTCCTTTCTTCTCTCCAAGGATTTCTTCAACTCCTCTCTTGCTACGTCAAGCTAGTGTAGTATGATCTATACATCAAGCTACTAATTCTCAATGATCTTTCCAAACATATAAGCCGCCATCTCCAAGATCTCAACTCTGAAGTTGTTAGACTTATTCTATGAGAAAAAATATTTGATACCAATTGCTAGAAGTCTATTGGGAAAATAAGATACTGAGAGGGGGAGGGGGTGAAGTAGGATCTAAACATTTTTTAACTCTTTCTAACAAATCAAATGCATTCACCATTAACCCATCTTATATCAACATCATGAATCATATAACCATAAACTAAAGTAGATCTAACTATGCATCACATCCATAAACATGAAACTAAACATAAACACATAACACAAATTTTGGTTACCCGTGAACTCTCCAAGGTGAAGGTAACACTAGGGTGGGGATGACAACCACAATTCTTCACTGGTACAATAATACAGTGTTCCTATTAAGGCTATAATGTTTTATGACTTCTAGTAATCTTCCCTATTAGGGGTTTGCCTTACTAAGAGCTTACAAGACTTATTCAGTCTACCTTGATTAAAAAATTCAAACTTACAACTAAGTAAGAACTCTATTAGAATATTTGAATAGGCCTATTAGGACCACTCTATTAAGAGATTTAACCTAATTTACTTGATGTAATATATCAGTTCCTAATCCTTTGATTAGTATGATGATGCTAGATTATGGATCTCCTCTTTCCAATTCTAATTTGATCTTCTTATCTGATAAACTCTATTATTTCCTTCACTACTAGGTTGTCATGTCTGATCTCTTCTTCTAAATAACAAAATATAGCCTTCCTTTATTCACACACTTGAATATTCAATCTCTCAATCTCTCATGCACACACCTTAATTTAGGGTTTGGACTTTAGTGCAGGGGCACCTTGAGAAATAGGGCCCTCACCATTAGAAATTTTGTTTTGATGTGCTCTAAGAGAGATTTGTAAATAGAATAAAGGTCTGATGACCTAGTTGTGTGCTTTGGAAATGTTAGTTAGGGGATAGGAAGCCATAATGAGCCTAGGAGGGGTCTAATACTTCTTGTCATGAAATCCTAGGATAGGCCTCTAGCCTTGGAAAGCTAAGAGTTAGCCAATTTGTCAAAAATATGTCAAAAAGATGTAAACCAAAAGTTACAAGGTACAAAAGTTATGCCTTTTCAAATGTTGCTAAACAACATTGCATAACCCCTTGCAAAAATGGTGGAGACCAATGGAAACCCTAGCTATGATGGGAAAAGACCTAAGAAGCAGTATGTAAGCTTGTAGAACCCTAATGTGGCTAGTATGTGGGTGTCAATGTATAGATAATATGCTATGGAGTAGAAATTGTATCCAAAGAGACAAAATAGAGAGCAATGAAAGCTTTTGTGTGATGAATTAATTACTATAACAGCTTAGCATTGTATTTTGGTTTGTTTAGAGTAGTTTTGTTTCAACAAAGTAGGAGTGTGTGTGTTTGTTTCCTTTCAAATTTGTAAATCTTTTTGTTTTTTTAATTCACTATCATGAACTAGGTAGTTGGCATTGAGGAACATGTAACTCACTATCCCACTGTAGAAATAGTAAAACCTCTTGGGGATAGTGAGTGTACTCTATGGAATATTTTCTTATAGAGGGAAGGGCCGTCAGAAGCCATGGAAGCATTTTTAAGCTCTTTCCCTAGGTGAGCCAGTGCATGCCCACATAGGGAAGGCTAATGTTGCAAAGCTTACAAAAAGTAGGGTTGTGAAGATTAGTAGGAAAACAAGTATGGAGTAGAAAAGGGAGTGAGTTAAGTCTGCTTTGGAAGAAGGAGAGATTAATAGAAATCTTGTAAGGAATAAAACTATACCATACAACAAATAGACCTAGAAAAGGCCAAGCAACCCTTAAAAACCCTCAATTTGTACAAAGGTGTTGTATGGTCTTTTTTGAGACCCAAAACCTAGAAAATCTGTGAGTACCAATGAAATGATTGGAAGTATCTAAAGGAATTTTGTGTTGGTTAGTGGAAGAAATGTGGGTAAATCCTTAATTTCTTGAAGCAAGAGGGCTAATTGGGGCTCTTTTCTAGTAGGCCTATTTTGGTGGAAAAGTGTGGAATCAGTAATGAAGATAAATGCTTTGATTTGCCTTGGGAAATGAAAGAAGTGTAATGAGAGATCTTACATGATCTCCATGACCCTACAAGATGTGTGTAAAGATTAGCCAAGAAAGACCTAGAACAATTTAGGAACCTTGAGTGTTCTCCATCTAGCATGAGAACCTAGCAAGTGGTAACAAGAGGGTTTTGTTCAAGATAGAAAAGTGGGGTTTTGGATTAGAAAATATTTGCATAAGAGGGATCCTATACTTCCATTTGGTGGACTTGGAGGTCACCTTAGGTCGCAGTGGCAGACTAGAAGCATGAAATAGTGATTAGTTTATCCCCTCTCCCTATCAAGTGGTATTAGAGCCTTATAAAGGTGTGGGAAAAGAAATTGAAGAGCAAGGTGAATGTTGTCATCTAGTAAATCTAGTGGATGTAGCAAGATGGTGACCAATGCTAAATTGGCCAAGAAGGTAGATGAACAAGAGGAATACAACAAGTTGTTGAGGGAAAGATTAGCACATCTTGAATAGTTGTTAAGTGATGTCCAAGGAACAACATAAAAAGTTAAGGACAAGATGGAAAAAAAAGAGGAACAAGAAGCCAAAGAGAAGGAGATTGAGTTGGAGGAAGAAGCCCCAACACTAGACCCTATTATACTAGAGGAGCATTTCTTAAAGGCACTAAAAGAAATAAATAGAAAAGCTTTAGAAGACATTCCTTTGTTCAGTGGCAAGATGGATCTAGATCTCATCATGGATTGGATTTTCTCTAATGCTGAAAAGGTCAATGTGGCAAAATTGAAGTTAAGAGTACTACCCTAACCTAGTGGAAATTTGTCCAAATAGAAAGGGAAAAAGAAGGGAAAAGCCCCATAGTCACTTGGAAAGGAATGGTGGCTTAAATTAGGCAAGCTTATATCCCTAAAGACTATGAGATACAACTACATAGGAGAAGGAAAAATCTTAGACAAAAGGAGATGGATGTACACTCCTACACTGAAGAATTTCAAAAATTATGCTTAAGGTCCAAGGTGGTGGAAGATAAAAGAAGTAGATTGATGAGGTAGAGATAGAAAAGTACATTAAAGAATAGAGGAATAGGTAGAGATAGAAAAGGACATAGGGGAAGCTATGGAGGTAGAAGTAATGATAGTAGTGTTGGCATTAAGTTATGTTTGTCATTAGTAACAACACTTATTCATAATTCTATATGGTTACTGAGTTCATCACTCAGTCTCCAATGTTTATCGCTGATTCATTGGTTGCCAAGTAAGTCCAACAGTTTAGTAGTTCACAGTGAGCATTCCAAAGGTTATTGAGTGAAAATAGACAGTGTGCAGTCTAGTAGTTATCAGCGAGTAGTTAGTGGTTACCGAGCTTCTTAGTATTTATAGAGTCATCAATTTTTAAGATGTGAAGCCAGTATCTACTGAGTGATGGGATAAGCAATGTTTACCGAGTGCAAGCAAGGTAAACATAGTATTCAATTCTTGCCAAGTTACACTATATATACTAAGTCTCCAATCTTCACCAAGTTTGAAGCTGCATTGAGTGGCTAGTATGTAATGAGCTTCTACTTCTACCAAATGCATGATGATGTTGAGTAATGCAGTAAATGTCAAGTATCAGAAGGTCACCAAGTCATCTATTTAGAACCTGAGTTTCCACATTTGGGGTGACTCAATAATATTTGTGTTAACTTGTGTTTTGGTTGACCTTTTTAGTATGAGAATTGGGTTGGTATATATGTAATGCACTATATAATACCCAATGTATGTATATATGATGAAGTAATGGTTTGAGGAGAGTGAATGTGAATCAATAGTAGAGAAAAGTATTCAACAAGGTCTATAAGGAGTAGTAAAGTTATATCTATCACAAGAGGTGATCTATACTTCAAGGATCTAATTAAAAATTAATTGTAAGTTAGATCTGCTATTTCATCCTAATATGTGAAACAAATTCAAATCCTTTAACGGAGTAGACTTAATAGTCTTTCTTTAAATCTCTTAATAGAGTGCATACTTTATTGTATGTTTGTAAAAACTCTAACAAGGTGGACCTAGTAGTCCTAATTGCTCCTAACAAGGTGGATCATCTAAAGTGATCATTGTAAGCCTTAATAGGCCAACTTTATACTACAGTATTGAAGTTTTGTGGGTATCATCCCCACACTAATACATTAGAGGTGAATTTGCGACGACGGGAAAATGTAATGTTTTTTTGGCTTTTTTTTTTTTCAATTATAACCCGACAACATCACAATTGTGACGTTAAAAAGATATAAGAAGAAAAAAAAGCGTGTTGGTCATTATGCCCTCTAGAGCACACAAGGGTTTTAAAAGGTTTTCGGAGTGACCCGACCCCTATAGGTGGCATGTGTAGTAACTTAAGTTCTCCTCCCACCCATATGCGACTACGTGAATCACACAAGTATTGGTTGAATCAATCTGGATCGACGGTGCTTGTTTATTCTGAATATGATGGGGCCTATTGTTTCTTTAGGCACTGCACTGAGATGAAGATTGCTCTAGTTCATCCGATGCAGGTGAGGTTTTTTGTTTCCATTGCTTGTTTTTTGAATGCACTATTTATGAGCATGTAGATAGATCCCAATCTTAGACTTCTCTACATGTTCCTATTTAAAATCAATATATTTTTTAGGGTTCTAGAACTAGCATACACCCTGTGTCATGACAATAAGGGAAGTGTTTAACCAAGCTAGAAGGAACTTAGAAAGATATGATAGTATTTTCAGAGGGGCAACAATGCCCTTGGTTATTTGATACTCCTTTGTAAAGCTTCAACATGAGCTTTTCACTCTAATTCGCAGCACCTTGATCATCGTACCATACTAATCTTCTCAAAGCATTAGCTCTTGAGATTTAATATCATTACTTCATCTATTAAATATCAGTACATATGTTTCACCTCATGTGCATACGCTTTGACAAATATGTTAGGATTTCAATTATTACTATTTTAAGGCTATTATTTGCTTGCATTGAGTTTATCACTAAAACATTGTTATTGTCCTTGTATTAATCCATGCATGAGACTCTTCAAAGTTCACATAGGCCTCAAATTCAAAGATAGAGATTCTCACATATTAAAAAAACCATAGAGATATAATAGAAACTCTCAATGACTTCATGGTGATTTAGAGTTAGACAGACCTTTTAATCGCATTGGTGGTGTAACCATCCTGTCCCCTATTTTATCGCATTGGTCAACCTCTTAAATGACTTCAAAGGAATTTGACAACATCAATGGCCCTTTATTGTCCTTTACATGTTTTCAACAAAACTATTATTGGACTTTATGATCATACACATACCTAGGATCTCTAAACAGTGCCAACAATGTCCTAAAAATTTGCTTACTGCATGTAAACTCTTCAAGTATCTTTACAATCTAGTGTATAGTTTGAAGTTTTAGTAGACCTTTTACATATCCATTTGATTCTGAGTGTTCTTGTAACTGGTTGACAATGAATTTTGGTTATGTTTATCCTTTCTATTTGATCTCACTTGTAAGGAAACTATTGTGCAGATTCAACCCCTATGACATATCATTCTTCTATATTAGGAGTAGTATTAAAGAATCCAAAGATCAAAAATGATAATACTGACATGTAGAGGGTCATGTAGCACATAATGAATGTATTTCTTATACTTAGCATTGTTTGAGGCACTTTCCACACAATCATACAAACCCTAAACTTCAAACTACACAATGCAATGTATTCAAAACTTGATTGTTTTCATGGAAAACCCAACAAAAACAAAACACTGAGATCTCCTAATTTTGAAGCATTATCTCACATGCTTGAAATCACATGAAGAAATATACTGATATAAAGGGGTTATAGTTTTTATCTTACCTCCTTATCAATCGCTTTTTAATAGATCTTCTCACCTACCAACCTTGAATCCAGGATTACAACATCTTGGACCACACAAACTCTTAAATATGTAAAATATTGTGTATTATTCAAGCGATGGGCCAGAAAATAGGAGCTCTTTGATCCTTAACGATTTCTACTCCATTATCATGGCTTCTAGAGGTACATACATCAAGTATGATTCTTTCATGAACTGGGGCTAATTTTCTCTAATTCAAGCAAAAATAACCAATGCGAAACTTCAACAAACTTAAAATCCTTGAAATGAAGCTCCCTCCAAAAGGTGTACATGAGCTTTTGAGGAATTTTTTTTTTTTTTTAATGGTTTAGAACTTAAAAGTATGCCATAAAATATCAAACCCTTTACATGCCCTTATGAGTCTATATTAATCCAAAATCTTAAATAAGTCAACAATCACTACCCTAAAAAAAATTAAATTCTATTAGTTGCAGTTTTGAAATGTAATCAGTTGCATAACATAATGTGCAACACTAGTAAGGATCAAAATTTGGTCAAAATACTAGTCTAGCATAACCCATACAAGAGAGATTTCAGATTTATGAATGTAAAAAAAAAGATAATCTTTGTAGTTTACAAATCAATGAGGAATTGGATCCTAAGAAAGAACATAATAAGGGAAGATAAAAAAAAGATGTATTAAACAAAAAATTAAACAATTAAGAAACAGGTTCCTCTAGAGTCCATACAAGCATTAAAAAGGAAAAATAACAAAGTAGCATGCATCAATCCCTCATTGAAGAAAAATAAAGATCAATTGAAAATCTCAGCTTGATTCCCCTTTCTAAACCAAATAAAATCAAAGAAACTTGTACCTATAACATGTATATATTTAGGACCAAAAAAATGGGTTAAAAGCATAACACACTATGATAATTGGGAATAATAATTAGAAAGAATAGGATTAAATTATGAGTTATTTAATCCTATAGAGAAAATTGGCAGATGATTGGCCAAATTGATTAAATGAATGTGACTGTATCCTTCGATGAAAGTGTGATGATGATGGATATCAGATAAGATGATGAAAAAGGTAGACCAAAGCCATGGTCAAATTGATTGATTGAAGCTGATAACATGCCAAGGACACATGACATGAATTGGTTGATATGTAACATTTAACCGACATTGTAAATGCTACAGGATTGAAATTGATTGATAAGGTTTGATCATAATAACACCGATGAACATTTTCAATGTTATTAAAATGGTTGATGATGTTGCAATCTGACATTGAAAGCGTCAATAATGTCAAATATTGGATGACATGAATGATAGTTTGACCTAGCACTAAGAGCCACGACAGTACTACGGTCAGGTTGATAAGATTGATAGGTTGATAGGTTTCCAAGGAACCAAAAGCCACAATAATGCCTAGGAGCAGATAAATGATGACTGATTTGGGATGTTTGATATGCTTCGGGTTGATTAGGACTGATTTCGAGTGATTTTGGGTTGATTTGGGGTGATTTCAAATTGATTTGGGGTGATTCTGAGTTGATTTGATATGATTCTGAGTTGATATGAAATTGATGTGAAAGGGGATACAAATGATGAAATATGGTCAATCTGGCCAAAAGATCAAAGTTAGTAGAATGAGAAAATGGGACAAATTAGTATGAAGAAGTCATGAAACCATAGATGTGAACCATTTTTGAGCATCTACATATCAAACAAAAAATCCAAATTTTAACCACTTTAAATATGGATTGCTTATCCCAAAAAAAAAATCCAAATTTTAACCACTTCAAATATGGATTGCTTATCCCATTTGTAAAAAATACTAGATACAATTTATCCAAAGCAAAAAATATTAAGTCAATAAGAAAGCCTAAAAAAAATTGTCCAAATAAAAAAATCAATAACATGAGAGCTAAAAGAGAAAAATGGCATGTTGTTGTAACAATCTTTTAGGGTTCCTATTGTTAAAAATCAAATCAATAACCCAGAACCACTAAATAAAAAAAGTGTCAAATTTTTTTAATAAAAATAAGCTAAAGAATAAACAAAACTAAATAATTAATGAAAACCAAATAAACATAAACCTCATTTCAAATTTAAATGTGTGTGCAACCGATTTGGTGTGAAGGTGATTTGTGAGGCGTATTGTTAGGCTAATGATCCCGATGCTATATATCAACTTTGCTTTAAGTGTCACCTAGATTACCACAAACCATTTTAATGGTGCATGTGTAGTTGTGTGTAGAGCCGAGTTGGTGCAAAGGTGAGTCATGAGGTGTAGTTAGGCTAATGATCTCACTGTTGTGCATCACCTTTGGATCAATCTCACCTAGATTATCTAAAACCTTTTTGCCCATAAATGGGTTAGGTTGGGCTCATCGATCTATTGTTGTGCTTGCTAATATTGTGCAAGGATAAACCTATTGAAGGTTGGTGGAAGTGTAATTTTTGTAGTGCTTTGAAGGGTAATCCTAGATCTTTAGGTGCAAGATTTATTATTCAAGATTCGAATGAAAACCTTATTACATGTGGACATGAACATTTATTGGATGGAACTAACAAGTAGCCAACAAGTTAGATTAATTTTTATGCCAAAGGAACAATGTGAGTGTACTTTTTGTTTGATATTAGTGAACAAATTGTAACATCCTTGCATTTTACATGAAGCTTAGCTATCTTCACCGTGCCTCCCTCACCCTACTTTCTTGCTTGGAGCAATGAGTGTTTCTTTCTATTGATTTGTTTCCAAATTGATTTAGTAATTACTAATTATTTGTCTTCTACATGGGTGTGTAGATCACTTGCAATAAATAGACTATATCTTAATAAATACCTACATTCATGTGCAATTCTCTTTAGGATTTGGATCATGATACTCTCTAAAGATGAATGGATTCTTTGCCTTAGAACATTATCATCTTCAAAATCCTATATGAAATCTATATGAACATTTCATTTCTTCAATATGCCCTATGGATGTCCCTATCTAACTATATATCTTTTAATTGAATATAATAACTAATTTATGTGCTTTTTCATGACTATGTTTGACTCATATAATTGTGATCTCTCTAGCACTATGATGTCATTTAATATGTCTTGCTAAAGCTTGTAAATTTTGTTCCTTTTTCCATGTCATGCAATATGTCCTACCTTGTAGCTTATATGTTTTGAAATTTCTATTAGGCCTTGTAGCTTGTATAATTTGAAATTGTTGTTAGGCCTTGTAGCTTGTATAATTTGATTGTTGGAGAGCTTCTACAACTAAGCAAGAAGGCCATTACACGTGTTATAGCCGTGCGTTCGGGTATGAAAATTGTATATTTTTTAATCTAATGTATATTTTAAATAGAATTTTAGCTTATATGTTTTGAAATTGCTTTTAGTGGCTTAATGTTGTAAGGTCTCTCGAAATAAGACCTTTAGGCAATTGGTCAAATTTTTACAAATAATCTTATGGGGTTAAATGTCTTAGGAATAAAGTCAAAGAAAGTATTTTCAAAATATTAAAGTATTTAAATAGGTCTAAGAAGATTTTTGTACTTTCGATAGTTTTGCTTAGTTTGTGAAGTTGTAGACCAAAGTTTTCATAGCCCGATTTTTGCTTCCTATGAAGAACGATCATGTCAGATAATATAAGTGAAGAACAAAATATGGAGACAATAGCTAGATTGTGGTCTAACTTGAAAAGAAAAGGTGATGGAAAATGTTATTTTCCTTGCAAAATTTGTAAGGGCTTAAACTATGGAAGACTACTAATCAAAATAGTTAAGAGACATTGTAGGGAGAATGGTCACATTGAAGGGGGGCATGACTATCATCCACTGGTAAGTTTTTCATTATATCATTTTAACAATTTATGTACATATGAAATCACTTGATGATGAGTTGATGATCATGGTTTATTTATGTTAATCAGTTTTATATAGGTTGATCTCCCCAAGGAAGTACATGATATGAACCACAACAATCCGAAGAATATGTTTTTCAAAGTGGAGGACCATGGAGGTGTGAATATCCAAGGTGAAGATAATGATCCCATGGAAGATGATGATCATGCACTAGAAAACACAATTGAAGATGATGGTATAAATACATTGATCCATGACACATTTAGTCCAAGCATATCTGATCATGATCATGATGATAGCCTCAATGTACCTCTACTTGAGAAGGCATATGAGCCCCTATACAAAGACTCCCAAACAACTATTCTCTCTGCTATATTGTTATTATTGAACTTGAAGGTTATGAATGGTTTATCCAACATAACAATGTCATGTATGTTAAGGTATGTCATATATGTCTTTATAGTTAACAAAGGGTGAATAATGTACCACTAATATTGTTTATATTAAAAAATTATATTTTTTGCTATAGATTGATAGGCACGTTTCTGTCACCACCATCAAATATTCTACCTTGCTCATATCGAGAATTATCTGTTGTTATGAAAGATATTGGAATGGAGTATGAAGCAATACATGCTTGTACAAATGATCATATTATATATTATAAAGAACATGAATTTGCAACACAATGCCCTGTATGTCATACGAGTAGATATCAAATAGATTGACTAACAAAAAAGGTGCCTCAAAAGGTTCTTCGTTACATCCCCATTATTCCATGGATGCGACAATTATTTAGGTGTAGTAGCTTGGCTCAATTTATGGATTATCATGCATGCAATAGAAGTTGAGATGACATTATTTGAATCATTATGGATGGTTCAACATTTATGCACATAGAGGAAAAGTGGCAACATTGTAAAGAAGAACCTCATAATCTTAGGCTTTCATTGGTAGCGCACAGTGTCAATCCATTTAGAGAGATGAGATTTGTTTACTCGACGTGGCATGTTTTTGTTATCAATAATAACATTCCTCTGTGGATGTCAATAAAGAGGGAGCACATTATGTTGGCAATGATTGTTCCAGGTATCTTATCATTTGATAGTTAATAATTTACATGTACTTACAAATCTTGCAATAAAATGGTCACAATAATTATGTAATGTTACTGTTCATTCAAGTAGGTAAATATCAAGTAAAAGATATGAATTTATATATTGAGCCTCTTATTGATGAGTTGGTGGAGTTATGGAATGGTGTCACTATGTATGATGTGTCTAGACCAATAGGACAAAGACAATTTCAATTCCATGCAATACTTGCAAGGACAATACATGATGCCCCAGGGCTAACACATTTTTGTGGTATGTTATAGTGAATTCAAGCTGTGCACGATAATTCTAATTATAAAAATCAACATATTTAATAATCCAATTATATCATTATCTTGTAGGTCTTCAAACAAATGGAAAATTTGCATGTCCAGTTTGTGGTCCAAAGATGAAATCTTGTCATTCAAAAAGTTTAGGAAAGCAGGTGTTTGATGAGTGTAGACACTTCATCCACAAGAATCATAAGTATCGAAGTATGGAAAAACATCTTTTCGATGGGAAAGAAGAGACTACATCAAAACCATGAAGAATGACACCTCGCCTATGGAAGTTGGAATATAATAGAATTAATCATCGAGGTAATGTCATTCCACCTAATGGTTCATGTTTGTAATTTATATATTTCTATTGTAATTTTTGTTTACTAATTTTGTAATTGATGATTGTGAAGGTCCTCAAGGCAGTATTGACAACCTTCCAAAGGGACTAAAAAGTTATCCCAAACAATTTAGTAGGTTGCTCTACTATGAGCACTTACAAATTTTGCATTTGTTTGATACTGTGCATATTGGAAAGAATATAATAGAGACATTGTGGAAAATATTGGATGGAAGGCGCGACAAATTTTTTTTTGTCAAAATTTGTAATGACATTCATGAATCCAATCATGCATTGAAGAATTTCATTCACTCAAATAGTAAAAGAGATCATATTAATATAAGTTCCCTTCCTTGGTTATTAACGGAGCAGCAAAGTGATGCCATAAAAGAAGTCATGCAAAAAATTCCCATAAGATTTTCTGTGAACATAAACAATCTCATATAAAAAAAAAAAGTGAATTTGGGCTAGGGCTCAAAATGCATGATTGACATACTTTCATCAAGGTAAGTTATGTTCTTCTATATTTACAATATATTCATAAACTACGTGTATTGTTTGTTATGTTATGTTAGAAAAATATGAAATGATTGGTTTATAATTACTGTAGTACGTGCTTCCTCTATCTTTCCCAAAGTACTTCAACAATAACATCAAACAAGTGATATACGATCTTGGAAAATACATGAGGTAAGCAGTAATGTCTATTCAATTTGTTGTATATATTTATTATATTCGCAATTTTTTTTTCTTGCTATGTAATCTATTGTATATTATTTTGTAAAGTCTCGTATCTATATATTTTTTGTGACTTGAATCTCTTAATGTAGGTGGTTTTCATTTAAAGAAATCCATAAAAAAGATATAAACTATTAAAAGAGAAGAATTCCTCATTTACTGTGTGAAATGCAAAAGTGTCTACCTCCAACTTTTTTCAATGCATAGGAACACTACCTCATACACCTAGTTGAGGAGATTGAATTGTGTGGACCTGTACACACTAGGTCAATGTGGATGGTTAAGAGGCACTTGAAATCTTTGAAGGCTTTGGTTCAACAAAGAGCACATCTTGAGGGTTCTATGGTAAAGGGATATATGGTATACTAGACTATGGTGTACATTACTAAATATCTTCCTAAGTTTGCATCAAATATCCATGTAGATCACATTTGGGATCTCAAACCTTTTAAAAAATTAGAAGGGGAGTACTTGATGGGGAAAGGTACATTTAGGAAAGTGAGAGGTAATAAATTATAAGATGTTATTGTAATAAATTATTTCTTAATCTTCAAAATAAATCGGTTGTAAGTTGTCTTTTTTTTTTTTTGTACAGGTGCTCGAGAGTGGGATGCACTACATTTGCATATTGCAATAAATCTTGATTGGATGACTATATGGATTTAACGATGTCGACATTCTGGTCGAACATTAACATTGTAAGGTGTATCTTCATTGGTTAAAGAAGCTCATCGTAATGGAGATTCCAATGTTACGCAAAGGGAAATAGATTTAGCACGTGGTTTAAGAGATTTCTAGGTACGTACAAATTTATTAATCACCCATATGTTTATCAACTCACGATACAATAATTTTGACATGTTTCACATATTATTGCAAGTTAAACACCACAAGGATATGTTCTGTAATGGTCAAAAATTTTGCATCAAAGTGTTGGATGACATGAAGAAAACTTGTGATTCAGGAATAACTGCAGTCTTTCAAGTGACTAATATTTCATCTAGAAATGACTTACATCCTCGAGAGTCTAAAAATTGATACTATGGCATTTTGAATGATATACTTGAGTGTGACTTTAGTTCCTTCAAATTAGTACTCTTCATTGTCAAATGGTATAGGCTACAACTTAATCCAAATGATCATAATAGAACTATTATTGAACATGATAATGGATTTACAATGGTTAATACAAGGTCGTTTGAGCCAATTGGGGATGATCCCTATGTTCTTCCAAGCCAATGTGAGCAAGTATTTTACTCAGAGGTTCCACATAAACTGGGCTGGTCATTTGTTGTTAGACATGAACTGAGAGGAAGGCCAATAAAGTATAATGCGATGAAAGAAGAAGATACCGAAGAAGTAGAAGATGATGTAGATGGTGATCACGATTGAAAATTATTGGATGATGTTCTTGACACAAATTTTTGTGAAGAAGAAGAAGATGATGATAACAATGATGTTGCTACTGATGACGATGATGAAGATGATGTTGATGTTGATGATGACCAAAACAATGACAACAACGATAATGATGATGATGGTGAGGATGATGATGATGATGAGGAGGAGGAGGATGAGGACAAGGAGGACGAGGATGATGATGATGAAATTTAGAGGTATGCCATCAATCCTTAATCTATTTAATATTCATTTCTTGATAGAAATATATTTGTCTTATATGGTTACATAGTTTATTCATTATCTATTTAAAAGATACAAGTTTCAACTACAAATAGAATACTGCTAATCTAAATTAACTATTAATCTAAATTAATTAAATAAAAACTATTTAAAACACATATTCATGCGTGAATGTATTGAGCCTTATTTTCTTTTAGGTCAAAATCATTTGTAAGTGTTTAGTTTAGAAAAGAGAATTCATTAAATATCTATAAAAGGGAGTTGTACCTAGAATAAAATTCATAGGGAAAACATAATATAAGTGCTTACCCAATTTGTTGGTTTATAATTTTGCCTCTATAGGTGATGCAGAGGCTCTAGGTGGACTTGAAATCATTCATAACAAGAGGGACTTCCATAGTGTTCTCACAACACCAACCAAGCATCTTCATAAGATCCCTCTCCTTGATTGAAGCCAACACCATAACCTATCAGAGTGCACACCAAATCTTTATGCCACCTTAGGTTCTACATCTTTGGAATAATCCCATGAATGTCCCTCAATCCATCCAATGGATTCATCCAAGCAATCTAATCAACAAACTATCAAATGCTCACAATGCCTCAATAGGTACCAAACTTGACTTCACCTTAACTAGGTGTTTCCTCCACCTCCACACACATCAAACAACTTCAAATAGAATATCCCTAAGGTGACTAAGCCTTGAACTCATTAGCTGATACAAAAACCTAGTTTTAGCCCTTCACTAGCCTACTTCCCTAGTAGGCTTATAATGTGAGCTTGATTTAAGTGTTATATTGTGTACCTTTTAATATTTTTAATTTTTATGTAATTCTTATGATGGATGTGATTATGCTCACAATAATTGAATTACATTTGCAGGAAATTGAACCCCTTTCAGGAGCATCCCGCATAGTCTCATGGATCGATAGGTATAAGTCGATACTCCTTATAGATAGTCTATTTAATACACTTATCAATAGTAAGATTGATGTCTTCTAAGATCTCTCCCATTTTCAAGTACCCAAAAATATGTATTTTTTAGAAGTGTCTTCCTCGAGTGAGGGAAATATAAGAATAGAAGAGGAAAGCGAGACATGCAATTTATCTAGAACAGGGAGATTAACTAGAGCTCAAAGGACTAGAATGAAATTCAATAAACACATAAAAATTTTCCTTGCTCAAGGGGGGTCATGTTCTTATGATGATGAGACAAAAGGTGACATTGAGGTGCCCTTGAGGTACCAACATCTACAGAAACATTGGGTACCCAAGGAACTTCCTCAAATAAACACTAATTTTTGTGTTAAGGAGAGGATATATCACATAGCACTATCATCATTACATGGTTTGGGCCTCTTTTCTATGGATGGCATAAAGGTGTCTTACAACAAAGTTTCTGAGTTGATGGAGTATGTTGGACCATGTTACGATTACAAAAGTTGGATGCATATTGTTCAATATAAAAAAAGTATGCATAGCTATGCCCTCTCGGCAAATTATATACAACAGCAAGACAATAATCAAAGTAAAAGTGTGGCTATATACATTTATGGAAGGCCAAAAGCAACAAGGAATATTGTGGGTTTTATAAATATTACATGACCTGGGTCAACTATAAAGCAACCCAATTGCATATTTGAGGCACGTGAGGGAAATTGTGTATTCATCTGTGTGATAAAATCAATACATGCAGGGAAGAGCTTCTTATTGATTACAATTTGAACTGCATAGATAGAAATGAGGCTACTATCATGGGGGTGGTACATACTATTAAACCAACTTCTAAATAATGACTCCAACATACCATTTAGTCAATAAATTTTTGGCTAACATTTTTATACTTGATCTTTGACACAGCGGCACAATATGGAGCAACCACCCGGAGGGGATGCTGCCAATGTTCCCAGCTCATCTACACATGAGCAGGTAAAACTCATTGTAATTATGCAAACTAGATAGAAGCAAAATGTTATTTTTTTAATGTTTTTTTCTTTATTGTTTTGGAGTAATTTTGATAATACTAATACTATTGTTGTCACAAAGGGGTAGTGGAGACCGATTTAGCAGAGACCGATGACCCGATTGGTTCGATTAAAAATGTGCTAAAGAAAATTGGCAGAGAAATTATACGTTTGGAAATCATAAAGCCTACTACTCAGGAAATAAAAGATAGGGGATCTGAATTCATATACACCTCTGAAACCTTAAAAGTAAGTATTAATGAAATTTTTAATTATAACAAGAGTTCAATAATGGTTTTTATGTTATTCTCTTTTATGGCATTAATTAAAATATGGATGCATTGTCTTTACAAAGTTTTTTGTGTGATTTCGAGCCCCATTCCCATGATGAGGGTGTTGCAGGTGGTTCAGGTAGATTGCATGTTCCATTCCCCACTTGTGTTTTCCACTAAATATATATAATAATGGTCATAAACATTGACAATACATGCTCGAAAAATCCTTTTTTTAATGCTCTAACAATCTTATCCATGCTAGTCCACATGTTCTATATTTATGCATGCTCTAACAATTTTATTCTTCAACTTCAAATCAATTGTATCCTATGATGATGCCGCCTCCATCCAGGACAACGACAAATCTTTTTTTGACTGCTAAGTCAACAACACACAACTTACAAGCATCGACTGTTACACCATCTACTGGTACACAAATCCCTCTTTTTCTCTCTTTTGTTATGTGTTTAAGTGTTATGTGTTTACGATGTAGATTGTAATGACCCCCCTTTGGTAGTCACTTAACATTTAAAATTTTCACAATTTTATGATTCCAAACCATAAGAACTTGACTCCATTCATAGCTTGGATATACAAGGTTATGTTAAAGGTCAAACTTCAATTAGCTATCTTCAGTTATGAAAGATTGTAATATTGAAGATCATCTTCTCTTGTAGTATATTAGCACAATTATATTCTGATGCAGAGTCTAGCAACCACTTCTTCTACTAGCCTTTAGAAGGCTTTCACAATCCAAATTTTGGATCTAGGACTTGGTATAAGTCCCCTTACCCACACCAGGTATACACAACTATTGAGCCCAAATGGGGCAATCCACTTCAAGAACTTCACTCACTAACACAAGAAATGGTGATAGCAACCAGGACCTTCAGCCCAACCACAATCCTCAATTTTTTTGGAATCTACCAAATCCACAAAAATCGTTTGCACTTCTAGGCCTACAATCCTTGTAGCCTTTCCAATCCATTTTCTTGTATTTTCACCAACTATCCCTCTATGGAATAGGGACTTCTCCACTATTTTAGGCACCTCTTAAGACACTTTCCAGAATCCTAAAATTTTCTAGGATGATCTTGCTTCAGCACCCTCCAAACTATTGCTTGGTACCTAGGCCTAGTTGATCAAGTTAGGCTAGGGCTTCAACGAAGGATGGACTAGGTGGGTTCCCAAGACCCCAATCACTTATGGAAATACTAAATACATTTAATGCATCTAACTTTAGCACTCATATAGATTAGAAGTGCCTCCAAACATGACTGTCACCATAATAACAACAAAAACCAGTGAAGCACATGGTCTTGCTTGACCTAGGGCCAGCTTGGAAAAATACTTGCCCTACTCACCATGTCTCCAACTCTTGGAATCATGTAGATAGGTCCCTTAACTTTCATATCCCTCAATTTTAGACATTTCCACTGGTGGATTTGCAAGTTAGGGCTACATTTGTACAAGGCTCTAGAAAACAGGGCTATTTAGACCTCTCAAGACAAAAATGCTAATAACTCACAAATCACAATTGAAAATTGAATCAAATTAAAGCCAAAATCTTATAAACACACATCCACCACTAATCCACTTGCAGAGTAATCATGAGAGTACTATATGAAACCATACAACCCACTGTAATAGCAATTTTACCAGTAAATTAGAGGTTTTTATTCGTTTTCTCCAAGCATCTGCTACAACTTGATCTCTCCCTCCAACTGATACCTCAAATGACACATTTGTAGGCCTATATGACCATTGTAACAAGCAAATATCTATTTCCAACCATCAAACAAACAAACAACAACTTTTTGTAATTATCGATTAGCATTTTAAAAGTTGTCATCAACTTTTACGCATTTTTTTGCATTTTTTACAAATCAGTAAGTCTAATGAACTTAAAAAGTGCACGGTCATTTCTCTAGGCCTAAATTGACTCAAACACCCTATTCTAAGGCCTTTTGGTCCCATTTGAGTCACTCGGTTTATAACCACACCAAAGTGCTAATGGGTCTTACATGTGCCTTTACTACAAAATATTACCAAACATGGGCCAAGTTAGTAAAGTATGGACCAAACCTTGTTAAAACTTCCTAAATTCCTTGAATCCACCCTTCCATGGAGTGGGTAGGTGTCTTACCTCCTAGGTACTTGTTCCCTACTCTTTCCCCTTCATCCTAGGTTAGGTGCCCTGCACCATATTCATGTGCTTGATCATGCAATGAGATGTGAATAAATATTGCTTTTATTGATGAAATAATTGTCTAATATAATGTCCTTGATTTCATAGAATGGTTAATCAGATAATAAATCTACAGAGATGTAGTTGATATTTCAGATGATCCTTATGTTGGTAAACAGATTCGTTCTTTTTAATTTCTTCTGTCAATATGACTCTTGATGCCCGAACAATAAACAAAATCTGTTTGCAACAGTTGAAAAGCCGTTTTCTTGTTAACTGGCTTATCTCTAAATTTGTAGGTACAGATCCCTATTATGAATGATATTCGATGAATTATGTTTGATTCCTAAAACTAATGCAGGGTATGCTCTTAACCCGAGAGCAGGAGAGGAAACCTAGTCTCACCCAGACAAGTGAAACTCAGGCAGGAATCTAAATGTTAGGATGTTATGTATATGGCACCAACAATCTTATGGCTCCCGCAACACAACAGAATGAAATGCAAGATATGGACCGTGAATGCAATATGAGATGATTAGTTAGTGCTACTGCGTTCAGATCTTCACGATCTCATGATTTTCGACACACAACAATGTAATATAAGATCTAATGCCGATGACTGAAATATAAGGGAATGCATATGGAGAACAAAACACTAACCGAGATATTTCCCACTACTAGCTCCAATACTCTGATCGGTTCACTAGTTCAATTAAATAGAAACAACAAAATGAAACTCTGTTCACTAAACCATTTCCATCCAATATCGAAGAAGTATCTCATACACAAATGAAAAGAAAAGGACAGTAAAGAAATGGCACAAATTCAATTGTCTCTGCAACCGGATTCACACCAAAAATTTGCCGACCCTTTATTAATCATTCAAAATCTTACATATAGGGTGAGAGAGATGACCATTACAATGGAATTTAAATCGGCTCATCTTCTCAAGATGACAAATGGTGAGATGCCAACTTATCATATCTACACATTTACAAAATCCTAAGATTAATGGAATAGAAAACAAAAGGGGGAATTTTGAATCATTTGGGCTTCTTCCCCTTTTCAGTTTTCGCCTTATATGCTTTAGCAGCCGCTATGATTGGGGTTAATTCATCATAGCTTGGTATGTGTACATTTGTGAATCTCAATAGCCACCTTGCATGTTCTTGAGTAAATTCTTTGGCTTGATTCTGCTGATTCACTGCTTCCTCAGCTACCACGTGCACGCATCCGCTAAGTGTTTGTAGTTCTGACACTCTGTTTTGGCTACTTGAAGCTATCCCAGACAGATTGCTCAAATGCATGGAGAAGTTGTTTTTCATCATATCAATGTCGATGAAAGACTTCCCTTGCCCACTGGTTTGTGATTCAGTGTGCAATCCTTGCATGAGCTCAAAAGCTTTCTCTTGGGCCTTCTTTACTTTATCCCCTGTTTCTCTAAGCCCTTTCTCAGCTTCCTGGATCATTTCCCGCTTGAATTGCATGCTTCTGATCCATTCATTCAATGGTTCATCTCCTTTCTTCAGAATCTTTGCTTCAATTGCATCCTTGGCTTTCATCTGGATGATCATATTCAGAAGAGAAATGGATTCTGTGCATTTCGCCTCTTCTTCCGCCAGAATATTACTATTGGCAGTAATATTTCCCTTTTCTGCTTCTAATCGGATGAGCACATTGCCGATTTGACCAATGAGGGCGATTCCATCAGTATTAAGCCTTTCGATCCACTCTTTCTCGATCTGACCGAAGTGCCTATCTTTCTGCAGCTGTGATATGAAGGCCTGCACTTCTTCTGCCGAAGAATCCTCTGTAGCGGGTAAACCGGTAATAGTTGCCAATGGGACAACTAACTGTCGGATGAATTTTCTTAGTTCTTCGATCTCAGCTTTCATCTTAATCTTTGATACCTTGAGGTTCTCCAGCTGCTCCTCTATTACTTCGTTACTTGATTTCCATAGGCCCACTTTAGTGTCATGCCTGGCTTCTCCAAGATCGATGGAATGCAGAGTGAAGTCTGCTGGAGTCAAATCTTCAATTTTTCCCACTCTGTTTGGTTTCGCCACCTCCATGGTTAGGTGCCCTATTTCTATATCATGCCCTAGTATGGATAGGGTTCTCTACTTCTTGGCCTTCACCATCATTGATCCCGAATGAACTGCTTGAGACACTATATCTTTCGCAGGAGTGCTGTCATCTTTCCTCTTCCTCTTCTTCTCCAGGGTGTCTTCAAGCCAAGACTCTGTGCTAATTATCTTAGAGGCCGTTCCCAGAGACTCAATGGTGAACATCTTCCTCTTTACTTGAGTCACTGTAGCAGTAGTCGTAGAGAATGGGTTCCTCTGGTCTCGAGAGAGAAGTCGAGAGGAACTAGGGATCTCCTTTTCTTCTTCAGGTTCAGTGCTACTACTTTGATCATCCCTGATCTTTACAATTTGAATAGAGGAGCCAGTAGGCTTCAAGGACGGGGCACTTATGGCTGGAGTAGGGCTATGATGAGATGGTGAACTTGGGGCGAGCTGAGGAGATGGGGGTGGAGTGGAAAGAGAAAAAGGGATTGGAGAAGTGGATCCATCCTTTGGCTCTTCGGCCTCCTTTTCCTCTGCTGCAGCCTGAGTTCCGATGACTGGCAACGATCCACCTTAGCATGTTGGTACTATCGGAATGTTCTTCTCTGGGGGTTGATCTCCTCCTCCAGCAGACTGAGCTGGTCCTTGTGCAGCTGAAGTTGTGGTACTGGGAGTAGCGCTCTATGATGAAGCAGGGGTAGCTGTGGCTGGTGAAGCTTGAGTGGCTTTACTTCTGCTCCGACCTTTCTTAGCTGTCCATTCTACCCATTTTCCAGTCCGCTTGATGATTTTCGCCATCATAACATCGAAATCTTCCTCGACATTGAAGTATGGTTCGGAACTGACAGGCGTGTTCCGCAACTTGGTCAAATATGTATGACTATACATATTTTGGCCGTCATCTTTGATTCCTTCCACGTCTAGATTGACGCCATACATTTTTACCTACTCCATAGTGAATCTTGCAAATGCCCGATCACGGCTCTCCAGCTCGTCTTTACAGTCCGCCCAGTAGTCTTCCATGGTAGTCACATGTTTGATCACGCTCCCAATTTGGAGCACATCTCGGGCATAACCATTGGGATCGAACATGGGCCTGACTACCTCATACTCTTCCAGCTTGTATTTGCTTTCAAACGCCTTGAGGATGTTCTTTGCATCCGGTCTGGCCTCGCAGCTATAAGCTCCGACTCTTATGGGGAATTCATACCCTTTCTTTCGCATACTGGCGCTCAGCACGTTCGCCTGGACGGCTTGTCTCACGATCTCTACGAGCACGATCATGTCGTCTGGGTATCTGGGCAGCTTCATTGGGAAACCATCAAATGCTGCAAGACGCAAATAAGAAAAGGATAAGAACTGGATGAAATAACAGCCAAATTGACTGATTTCCGCCATCGCTTCGGGACTGAATCTCTGCTCCGGACATCCTTGAAGTTCCCTACAAATTCTCATAGTAAAGGCATCATTCACTCTGAGATAATCTGCATAACTGTTTTGCAACTGTAAGCATGGATAAAACTCATAACTTTTAACATCTTCAGGAAATTCCTCAATTCTGGGAAGTCCTGGCCATAACTGAAGAGAAGCCAACATGTATATCAAAAAGGACGACATATAGAAATAATTATAAAACTTAGCTGCGGCGAGAGCTCTAGCAAGATGCTCACTCACCTCATGCGCCCAATCTATATACTGAGTATCTGAGCAGATAACTTGCACTAGAAAGAAACATTGCTCCATAAAATTAAAAGCTTCTACCTCACCTTTGAGCCGATGCAACAGGACCAGGATGTCCACAATCTCTTGGTTTGAGGTCAGTACCGAAGAGGGTTTTAGGGACCTTACTCTTGGCTCCTCTTGGCTTCTGAAACCAAGAGCTCATTATTTCTTTCCTCCAGATCATCTTCTTCAAGGAGAACTCCGACATAGCTCCACCCATGGTTAGGTCAGAGAATTCTTCTCTCTCCGGAATTCTCAGACAGTTCACCACTGCTTGCCTGTCGATTGAAATCAAAACTGATTGATCAGGCAAGAGGATTTGCTTGGTGTCCGGGTTGTAGTTGTTGATGCATTCGAGAATCAACTCTGGGGCTTGAACTGCTACTGGGAAGCCAGCTGCTTCCACCAATCCGCTTCCTCTGAGTCTCTCCGTGCTAGGGTGGATAGGTTCCGTTTTCAATCTCCTCCGAAAGTCCTGCATGTCGTAGAAACGGAGTGAAGTGTCCGTTATGGTCGACCATGCGGACTTGATGCCACCCATGCTATCGAAACCTGCAAATCTCACTGCCATATTGCTTGAAGGATAATAATGGATATGCGGATGAATAATAGTGATGCAACAGAAAACAAACTCAGCAAACTCGAGAATTATTGCATATACTAAGCAATTTTAACAATTCGACAGTAAAGCGGGAGTTTGAAAATCTGTTACATTCCCCTTTATAGAAAACTTCAGATTTGCCCGTTTAATTTCATAAATCGCGCCACACGAGCGAATTTATGATTGAATCCGTTGGGTTAGTGAAGGTAAGAATTTCTAACGAATTTAACCTTGTCTTTTCACTATTCCCGTTGATTTCAACGGTAACTTTCATTAATTACAGCCTTACCTCTCGTTTAGCAACCCGCGGAAAAATGAAAACGGAGTACTCCTTCGGGAAAAATCCGCATATGTCAATTCTCTCTAAAATAACTGGTGAATTTGGATGATCTGCTCTCAATTCCCCTCTGAAAACCATCTGCAATCAATCTGAATACTTACCATGCTTACAGTTGCGTCTTCTCATCTGATGCGGAAAATCGCCTCTGAGGGTAGAAAACCCACAATAGAGAAGTCGATTTCTATTTTTTCGCCACTGCCTTCTCTTTATTTAAGTCACTTCGTTTCAACCCTTTTCGGAAAATCTCCAAGCGGCTTCGCCAAAAGGTAGGGCCCACCGTCTTATATTATCTCTTCGGAAAGCTCCTTTTCGGAAAATCGCCAAGTAGCTTCGCCAGAAGGTGGGACCCATATGTCAACTTTCCCTTCTAATAGTGCTTTTGCGGAAATCTCACTTAGGATTTCGAAACCCGCCGAGGAGAAGCCCTTTCTTCATTTTCTGCACATCTACCTTTTGATCATTCCATTAAGTTATAATTGATTCCGGTGGTAGGATCGCGACAACATACGAAAGATTTCTTAGAAACATGAACTATTTCGCTCCAGTTGAATTCCTTTACTGTATATACTGAGATCTGCGGAAAAAGGCCTTCGGGGTGCGAAATCCGCCGAGGAGAAGCTAGAACCCAATTTCTCGCTGACTTGATTTTCTTAACTCAAAGTGGGCTATATTGAAGGCAAGTCACATGATGCAGTACAATCTGAGAATCTTCATTGAGTAAGGATCTAAACTACCCCTCCGACTTATACTAGTCAAGGAACAACCCACCCGGCTCATATGTGATACGGAGGAAGGCTACAGGTGAAAACCCGATAAAGAAGCTCCTCACCTAAGAGGGCAAAGACCTATTGACTTGACCAGACCACACAAGACTATGATCTACTCCACTTTGTAAAATTGGGACAAGGTGTAAAAGTGGGGCAACAGCTGGCTCTGACTGGGGACTTGGGTAGAGTATATCCAAGCAAGGGACCTAGGATCTCTGGTTTCGCACAAGGATGGAATAAAAGGTGGCAACACAACAAAAATGAAACAAGACAAACAACAAGGAAAGGAAAAATAGCAAAGGAAAAGCTAACTAAGCAGAACTGGGAAATACTAACCTACTATAGTACAGCACAGGGATTACCTGTTTTCAATTAATAACTTGATAGAGCTTGAGGTCCTGACCATTATAGGTCAGGGGTAGTACTTCGCCATCTTCATATGCTAGTTTGAAAGAATTATTCTCAAACGCCTGTTGGATCTTGAAGGGACCTTTCCATAGTGTGTCAAACTTTTTATGCATTCCTTTTGGAGCTCTTCTTTTGTCCCAAAGCAATACCATGTCTCCTATCATAAATTTTCGAGGCCTTGCCCTTTTATCAAAAATTTCTTTTACTCGCATCTGATGCTGTGTGATGTGATCAACAATCTCTGTTCTTTCTTCCTCCAATTTGCTCAAATACAAGATTCTCTTTTCCAGGCCATCTCTATAGATATCATCTTCGATTACTGTTCTGATTTTACTTGTAGCCCATTCTAGGGGTAAAGGCAGATTAGCTTCAGTTCCATAAACTAGCTCGAATGGGGATATGACAATCGCCCTTTTAGGTGTTACCCTATCTGCCCAGAGTGCTTCATGAATCTTCTTGTGCCAATTTTTCTGATTATCTGAGACTAGCTTCTTAACAATGCTAATTAAGTTCTTATTGCTAGATTCAGCTTGACCATTTCCTTGAGGGAAATAGTCAGAGGAATGGATGACTGTGATTCCATACTCAAAACAAAAACTAGTGATATCTAATGATGAAAAATAGGATGCATTATCCATCACCAGTTTGATAGGAACGCCAAACCTGACTAGAATGTTTTCTTTTATGAATTCACAGACCACCTCCGTAGTAGTTTTCTTCGTGGCTTTAGCTTCTACCCATTTGGTGAAGTAGTCTGTAGCGGTGATTATGTATTGGTGGCCAGCGCTAGATACAGGGGCAATTGGACCAATGAAATCAAGACCCCACTGTTGAAATGGACCTTCAATTATAACTGGTCTCAGTGGTAATGCAGCTAATTGAGGACGCCCAGTAAACAACTTACATTTTTCGCATCTCGCCACCCACGCGTATGCATCCTTAAACATCCCAGGCCAGTAATAACATTGCCTCAGTATTTTAAAAGCCGTAACTGAAGAAGAGAAATGTCCTCCATAGGCCTCGTCATGGAAAGTCTTTAATAGCTTCTCTTGCTGTGGTTTATCTACGCATCTCAAAAATGTACCATCAATGGCCTTTTTGAACAGTTTGTCATCCCACAATACATATTTAGCAGCTTTCAACCTAAGGTCTCTCCTTTGCCTTGAGTTTAGTCCTTCTGGACATTCTCCGTATGTTAGGAGATACGAGATGTTTTCAAACCACGAATCATACAGACCTACAGCGAGCACTAAATTTTTCTCGCTTAGTTCCTTGCTTTCTTCAGCGATCTTATTTTCTGCAATTGCTCTGCATAAAGCATTCCCTCTTATTAACTTGGTGGGTTTAATCTCTATATCATATTCTTGTATTTTCGCTACCCAGGCTCCTCTAGTATTACAATCTATATCTTGCTGCGTCAACACGCTCTTCACAGCTGCATCTGGTACATGAACTACAGAATGCGAGTGCAATATATAAAAAAAAAAATTCTTAAGAGCTCTTACCACTGCAAAGGCGTGTTTTTCAATCTGTGAATACTTCAATTCATGATTCTTCAAAGGTACGCTCATGAAAGCGATGGGGGCTTGTATTCCTTCATCATTTTCCTGCACAAGGATGGCTGACAAGGTATGTTCTGATGCGTAGCAATAAATAATAAAGTCCCTTTTATAATTAGGATGGCACAGCACGGGAGCATTAGCAATTGCAGTCTTTATATCCTGAAAGGCTCGCTTGCCTGCTTCATTCCATTTGAAGCTCGAACTTCCCTTCATCATATCTACTATGTGTTTGGTGGTTTCTGCGAAGTCCGGGACAAACCTTCTGAGGAAATTCACCTGACCGAAGAAAGACTTGACCCCTATTTTGTTCGCTGGCAGACTCAATCTCTGGATGGCTTCTACTCTGTCAGGATCAATTTTTATGCCTTCCTGGGACACTATATGTCCAAGCAGCTTTCCTTCGGTCACACAGAAAACTGACTTTTTTGGATTTAAGGAGATACCATGTTCTCTACATCTTTGCAGCACCTTTTTCAGATCTTCCATATGATCCTTTCTTTTCTTTGAGAATACAGTAAGATCGTCCAGGTATATGACTATAATCCTGTCCTTCATATCTGCAAAAGTTTTGCTCATACATCTTTGGAAAGTAGCTCCGGCATTGATCAACCCAAAAGGCATCCTGTGATAGGCGAAAGTACCCCAAGGAGTGGTGAAAGCCGTTTTATGTTGATCTTTCTTCTCTACTTCAACCTGGTTATACCCTGAAAAGCCATCGAGCATAGACATCATCTCTGATCCAGCAACTGTCTGTAACAAATGATCCATGTTCGGGAGAGCGAAGTTATCCTTGAGAGATGCCTGATTTAAGTTCCGAAAATCCACACAAATCCTTATCTCTCCATTCTTCTTTCTGACGGGCACTATATTAGCAATCCAAGTGGAGTGATGAATAGGGTAAATGATTCTTGCCTTTAACATTTTATCCACTTCCCTGAAAATGGCGTCCGCTACCTTCGGATTATAATTTCTTTGTTTTTGCCGGAAAGACACTGCATCTGGTTTGAGAGGAATATGGTGTTTCACTTCTCCTCCTCTATAACTTTTTAGGTCTTCATAGCTCCAAGCAAAAATGTCTCTATATTCTTTAAACAAACTCTTCGCGGCTTCCTTTTCTTCCAGGGTACAACATTTGCCAATATTCACCATCTTTGGATTATGGGCACTTCCGATGTTTATCCCTTCGAACTCGCCCGTCGTAGGTTCCTTCTCCATCCTTTTTTGTTTAAAGTAAGCATCATGTCTGTTGAACAACTTTTCCAGAGCTATAAAGTATGGAGGAATGATGTTATCTTTCAATTGAACTTTGCCTTGTTCACTGTTTCCATCGGATTCAGATTCAAAACTGGATTCGTCATTTTCAAGAAATAACTGCAAGCTTTTATCATCATTAAACACTTGCCAGGATTCTATGTTATCTGGAACAGCAGACTGGTATACAATTTCGATCTGGTATTTTTTATCTTTAAAATCTGGATGAGGTAATAGTAAGGATGCAGAAACAGCAAGTGAATCAGCTTTAGTATTCATTTCCCTTGGTACAGCTATGATAGAGAAAGCTTTCAAACCTTCTATTTCATCCCACACCTTATTTCTGTAATTTTTTAGTTTATGGTTTTTCACTGAATATTGCCCTTTAACTTGCTTTACTATCAACTCTGCATCACCTTGAGCTCTTAGGATTTCTATTCCCCTCTCTTTCGCCGCGACTATCCCTAATATCAAGGCCTCATATTCTGTTGTATTATTTGTATTGCCAAACTCTAGTTTGAAAGCTAAGGGTTCGGCCACTCCCTCTGGAGTTATCAATACTACGCCGGCTCCAGAACCAGAGCAAGCGCAACTTCCGTCGAATTCAAGGGTCCAGACGCCAGAAACCTCTTGGTGTTCTTCGGGAACCTCTTTGTCCAAATTCTCATCTATTTTTTTACCTGCATCCTCTTCCGTAAACAACATATAATTCCCAAATTCCAATTCCTGATATAAGATTTGGGCTTTGGGATTGTCTGACTTTAAGACCGTGAACTTGGCCTTTTCTTCTGGCTCCAATTTGACTTTCTTACTACCGATGGGTATTATAGCTTGAGACCAGTCCAGCTTAATTTCCCCTCCCAAGTCACGACAGAAACTTCTGCTCAAAAGGAGTCCATAACTCGCAGGGATATCAGCTACCAGAATCGTTAACAGGAGTTTCTTTCCTGGGTATGAGGCTAGAGCCACTTGTGCATCCTTAATTTTCCCAAGCAAAGGGACCTGTTTGGAGTCCATTGAATAGCATTTCCCATATACCTTAGTAAGGTTGAGGCCTAAGGCTTTAGCCACAGAATAAGGCATGACATTATCTGAGGCACCTGAGTCTATAATGCAGTTACTAAGCTTACATCCGTTAATGTACAATGAAATATAAAAAGGCTCAGGTTTTTGTCCCGGGGAGGTTGCTAGGACTATTGAATCTCTCCGATCAGGAATGTCAAGTGTCAAGGTTTCTTTCTCTTCTTCCACTACTATGTTACAATTAGCACCAGTCGCATTATCTTTACACCGGTCTACCAACTTTCTCAGCTCAACAGGGTGTGTCTTTAAATAATCAATGGCAGAAATTTGAATTTTCGAATCTTCACAAAACTGAATAAAATCAAAGGATGATTTACCCTTACCCATATGCGAAGCAAAAACTTCAATATCCGCCATTGTATTACTTGTTGACGGGCCAGGATCATTTCTCTGAGCAGAGCTAGAGGAGGGAGCCTTTTGCTTTTGTCCTCGAGTAAGAACGGTGTAAGAAGTTCCGTCAATAGTCGCATAACATTCTCCTTTGGTCTCAGAATCCGGTTCATATTCTAAGAATAAATTTTCAGAGTCGCCATTTTGATAAGAATCGGTTTCCAAAACATTAGTTGCATTGTTCAACTCATTGGTAGACAACAATTGCATCATGCGAGCTGTTTCTGGACAATTTTTGCTGTCGTGATCTGTGGTTAGATGGAAGACAGACATATTTCCCTTCCTTGGTGCCACCTCGATTTGCAATTTAGGCGATGGTCCCATGAGTTGTGGGACTTTACCTTCGTTGTTCCTCCTGGGCATGTTCTGGTAATTGCGCTGATAAGGATTGTTGAACGCTGGCAAGTGTTTCTTTAAAGACACTATCTCATTGGATAGTTTCTGAATCATCTCTTCGGATGATGAAGAACTGCTTGAACTACCCTTAGCATGAAGTTCTCGCTTCCATTTTCCGGCAGAGATTAAATCATCTTCACACTCAACGACCTTCTTTTGTGCATCAGCTAAGTCAGTGGGCTTTGCTCTTCTTAAATCATAGTTGATGTCAGGAGGCATCGCACTTATGAAGAAAGTTTTCAAATTACCTGCGGTAGGTCTGGCGGCAGCCGGGATCCTGTTGATAGTCTTGTTAAAGCTTGCAATGAAATCTCTCATGCTCATAATTGGTTGCTTCTTTATAGACGTGAGCTGGGTCAACAGGGCATGTTCATCCTCTGCGGTCTTAAACCTATCTTCGAATGCAATCCTTAATGAGGCCCAATCTGTGATTGAACCGTCATCCAAATGATAAAACCAATCAGCTGCACTATCAGTAAGGGTTTCTACGAATAGTCTCACAGCTACATCCTCATGTCCAACTCCTAGGATATGGGTAGCCGCGAAAAAGGCTTTAATATGTTCGTCCGTAGTAACCTTCCCATCACCTGAGAATTTAGGGAAATTCTTCCTGGACCCAGACGGAAGTGGATGATAAGCATTTAGAGCTAAGGGTCCTATCGCCGCGGCCCATGGAGCGGCCATGATTATCCTTGAATTGTAGGGAGGAAAGCCTACAGTTGATGGAGGTGTTACCCCGTGTAATGCTAACACCTGACAGGCAGAGTGCGAAGTGTTAGCGCCTTGATCTTTAATGGGTGAAGATGGTCTACTTCGACCCTGATTTTCACTTCTTTGCTTTGGAACTTCTAAGATAGGAAATCCGAGTTCTTCAAGTTTGTCAAAAATAGGATCTTTCCCACCTCGTTCCTTGGTACTTCGGAGGAACTTAAAACTTTCTAGGGTGCTGGGTCACAGCTTCTTACTGCGATTACCTTTCCACTCGTCTGATATTTCTTCTTTGGATGGCTCTTTCTAAGGCTTCAGCTCTTCTTTCTTCTTCCTCTAAAACCTGGTTTGCGTTCCTATAGTGCTCCGAGTTCCTTCTATTTCTCCAAACAAAGGTGTTGAGTGAAGAAATTATATCTTCTTGGTCGTCTTGAAAACCAAGATTTGGTTGGAGAACGCGTATAATGTTTTCATGAGGCAGTACCATCTTTCCTCATGACATATGCTTTCTTGATCAAGCGACTGTTCGTCTCCCCAGCAGAGTCGCCAAAAATCTGTTGGTAAACAGATTCGTTCTTTTTAATTTCTTCTGTCAATATGACTCTTGATGCCCGAACAATAAACAAAATCTGTTTGCAACAGTTGAAAAGCCGTTTTCTTGTTAACTGGCTTATCTCTAAATTTGTAGGTACAGCTCCCTATTATGAATGATATTCGATGAATTATGTTTTATTCCTAAAACTAATGCGGGGTATGCTCTTAACCCGAGAGTAGGAGAGGAAACCAAGTCTCACCCAGACAAGTGAAACTCAGGCAGGAATCTAAATGTTAGGATGTTATGTATATGGCACCCACAATCTTATGGCTCCCGCAACACAACAGAATGAAATGCAAGATATGGACCGCGAATGCAATATGAGATGATTAGTTAGTGCTACTGCGTTCGGATCTTCACGATCTCATGATTTCCGACACGCAACAATGTAATATAAGATCTAATGCCGATGACTGAAATATAAGGGAATGCATATGGAGAACAAAACACTAACCGAGATATTTCCCACTACTAGCTCCAATACTCTGATCGGTTCACTAGTTCAATTAAATAGAAACAACGAAATGAAACTCTGTTCACTAAACCATTTCCATCCAATATCGAAGAAGTATCTCATACACAAATGAAAAGAAAAGGACAGTAAAGAAATGGCACAAATTCAATTGTCTCTGCAACCGGATTCACACCAAAAATTTGCCGACCCTTTATTAATCATTCAAAATCTTACATATAGGGTGAGAGAGATGACCGTTACAATGGAATTTAAATCGGCTCATCTTCTCAAGATGACAAATGGCGAGATGCCAACTTATCATATCTACACATTTACAAAATCCTAAGATTAATGGAATAGAAAACAAAAGGGGGAATTTTGAATCATTTGGGCTTCTTCCCCTTTTCAGTTTTCACCTTATATGCTTTAGCAGCCGCTATGATTGGGGTTAATTCATCATAGCTTGGTACGTGTACATTTGTGAATCTCAATAGCCACCTTGCATGTTCTTGAGTAAATTCTTTGGCTTGATTCTGCTGATTCACTGCTTCCTCAGCTACCACGTGCACGCATCCGCTAAGTGTTTGTAGTTCTGACACTCTGTTTTAGCTGCTTGAAGCTATCCCAGACAGATTGCTCAAATGCGTGGAGAAGTTGTTTTTCATCATATCAATGTCGATGAAAGACTTCCCTTGCCCACTGGTTTGTGATTCAGTGTGCAATCCTCGCATGAGCTCAAAAGCTTTCTCTTGGGCCTTCTTTACTTTATCCCCTGTTTCTCTAAGCCCTTTCTCGGCTTCCTGGATCATTTCTCGCTTGAATTGCATGCTTCTGATCCATTCATTCAATGGTTCATCTCCTTTCTTCAGAATCTTTGCTTCAATTGCATCCTTGGCTTTCATCTGGATGATCATATTCAGAAGAGAAATGGATTCTGTGCATTTCGCCTCTTCTTCCGCCAGAATATTACTATTGGCAGTAATATTGCCCTTTTCTGCTTCTAATCGGATGAGCACATTGCCGATTTGACCAATGAGGGTGATTCCATCAGTATTAAGCCTTTCGATCCACTCTTTTCCGATCTGACCGAAGTGCCTATCTTTCTGCAGCTGTGATATGAAGGCCTGCACTTCTTCTGCCGAAGGATCCTCTGTAGCGGGTAAACCGGTAATAGTTGCCAATGGGACAACTAACTGTCGGATGAATTTTCTTAGTTCTTCGATCTCAGCTTTCATCTTAATCTTTGATACCTTGAGGTTCTCCAGCTGCTCCTCTATTACTTCGTTACTTGATTTCCATAGGCCCACTTTAGTGTCATGCCTGGCTTCTCCGAGATCGACGGAATGCAGAGTGAAGTCTGCTGGAGTCAAATCTTCAATTTTTCCCACTCTGTTTGGTTTCGCCACCTCCATGGTTAGGTGCCCTGTTTCTGTATCATGCCCTAGTATGGATAGGGTTCTCTACTTCTTGGCCTTCACCATCATCGATCCCGAATGAACTGCTTGAGACACTATATCTTTCGCAGGAGTGCTGTCATCTTTCCTCTTCCTCTTCTTCTCCAGGGTGTCTTCAAGCCAAGACTCTGTGCTAATTATCTTAGAGGCCGTTCCCAGAGACTCAATGGTGAACATCTTCCTCTTTACTTGAGTCACTATAGCAGTAGTCGCAGAGAATGGGTTCCTCTGGTCTCGAGAGAGAAGTCGAGAGGAACTAGGGATCTCCTTTTCTTCTTCAGGTTCAGTGCTACTACTTTGATCATCCTTGATCTTTACAATTTGAATAGAGGAGCCAGTAGGCTTCAAGGATGGGGCACTTATGGCTGGAGTAGGGCTATGATGAGATGGTGAACTTGGGGCGATCTGAGGAGATGGGGGTGGAGTGGAAAGAGAAAAAGGGATTGGAGAAGTGGATCCATCCTTTGGCTCTTCGGCCTCTTTTTCCTCTGCTGCAGCCTGAGTTCCGATGACTGGCAACGATCCGCCTTGGCATGTTGGTACTATCGGAATGTTCTTCTCTGGGGGTTGATCTCCTCCTCCGGCGGACTGAGCTGGTCCTTGTGCAGCTAAAGTTGTGGTACTGGGAGTAGCGCTCTGTGATGAAGCAGGGGTAGCTGTGGCTGGTGAAGCTTGAGTGGCTTTACTTCTGCTTCGACCTTTCTTAGCTGTCCATTCTACCCATTTTCCAGTCCGCTTGATGATTTTCGCCATCATAACATCAAAATCTTCCTCGACATTGAAGTATGGTTTGGAACTGACAGGCGTGTTCCGCAACTTGGTCAAATATGTATGACTATACATATTTTGGCCGTCATCTTTGATTCCTTCCACGTCTAGATTGACGCCATACATTTTTACCTGCTCCACAGTGAATCTTGCAAATGCCCGATCACGGCTCTCCAGCTCGTCTTTACAGTCCGCCCAGTAGTCTTCCATGGTAGTCACATGTTTGATCACGCTCCCAATTTGGAGCACATCTCGGGCATAACCATTGGGATCGAACATGGGCCTGACTACCTCATACTCTTCCAGCTTGTATTTGCTTTCAAACGCCTTGAGGATGTTCTTTGCATCCGGTCTGGCCTCGCAGCTATAAGCTCCGACTCTTATGGGGAATTCATACCCTTTCTTTCGCATACTGGCGCTCAGCACGTTCGCCTGGACGGCTTGTCTCACGATCTCTACGAGCACGATCATGTCGTCTGGGTATCTGGGCAGCTTCATTGGGAAACCATCAAATGCTGCAAGACGCAAATAAGAAAAGGATAAGAACTGGATGAAATAACAGCCAAATTGACTGATTGCCGCCATCTCTTTGGGACTGAATCTCTGCTCTGGACATCCTTGAAGTTCCCTGCAAATTCTCATAGTAAAGGCGTCATTCACTCTGACATAATCTGCATAACTGTTTTGCAACTGTAAGCATGGATAAAACTCATAACTTTTAACATCTTCAAGAAATTCCTCAATTATGGGAAGTCCTGGCCATAACTGAAGAGAAGCCAACATGTATATCAAAAAGGACGACATATAGAAAGAATTATAAAACTTAGCTACGGCAAGAGCTCTAGCAAGATGCTCACTCACCTCATGCGCCCAATCTATATACTGAGTATCTGAGCAGATAACTTGCACTAGAAAGAAACATTGCTCCATAAAATTAAAAGCTTCTACCTCACCTTTGAGCCGATGCAACAGGACCAGGATGTCCACAATCTCTTGGTTTGAGGTCAGTACCGAAGAGGGTTTTAGGGACCTTACTCTTGGCTCCTCTTGGCTTCTAAAACCAAGAGCTCATTATTTCTTTCCTCCAGATCATCTTCTTCAAGGAGAACTCCGACATAGCTCCACCCATGGTTAGGTCAGAGAATTCTTCTCTCTCTGGAATTCTCAGACAGTTCACCACTGCTTGCCTGTCGATTGAAATCAAAACTGATTGATCAGGCAAGAGGATTTGCTTGGTGTCCGGGTTGTAGTTGTTGATGCATTCGAGAATCAACTCCGGGGCTTGAACTGCTACTGGGAAGCCAGCTGCTTCCACCAATCCGCTTCCTCTGAGTCTCTCCATGATAGGGTGGATAGGTTCCATTTTCAATCTCCTTCGAAAGTCCTGCATGTCGTAGAAACAGAGTGAAGTGTCCGTTATGGTCGACCATGCGGACTTGATTCCACCCATGCTATCGAAACCTGCAAATCTCGCTGCCATATTGCTTGAAGGATAATAATGGATATGCGGATGAATAATAGTGATGCAACAGAAAACAAACTCAGCAAACTCGAGAATTATTGCATATACTAAGCAATTTTAACAATTCGACAGTAAAGCGGGAGTTTGAAAATCTGTTACATTCCCCTTTATAGAAAACTTCAGATTTGCCCGTTTAATTTCATAAATCGCGCCACACGAGCGAATTTATGATTGAATCCGTTGGGTTAGTGAAGGTAAGAATTTCTAACGGATTTAACCTTGTCTTTTCACTATTCCCGTTGATTTCAACGGTAACTTTCATTAATTACAGCCTTACCTCTCGTTTAGCAACCCGCGGAAAAATGAAAACGGAGTACTCCTTCGGGCAAAATCCGCATATGTCAATTCTCTCTGAAATAACTGGTGAATTTGGATGATCTTCTCTCAATTCCCCTCTGAAAACCATCTGCAATCAATCTGAATACTTACCATGCTTACAGTTGCGTCTTCTCATTTGATGCAGAAAATTGCCTCTGAGGGTAGAAAACCCGCAATGGAGAAGTCGATTTCTGTTTTTCCGCCACTACCTTCTCTTTATTTAAGTCACTTCGTTTCAACCCTTTTCGGAAAATCTCCAAGCGGCTTCGCCAAAAGGTAGGGCCCACCGTCTTATATTATCTCTTCGAAAAGCTCCTTTTCGGAAAATTGCCAAGTAGCTTCGCCAGAAGGTGGGACCCATATGTCAACTTTCCCTTCTAATAGTGCTTTTGCGGAAATCTCACTTAGGATTTCGAAACTCGCCGAGGAGAAGCCCTTTATTCATTTTCCGCACATCTACCTTTTGATCATTCCATTAAGTTATAATTGATTCCGGTGGTAGGATCGCGACAACATACAAAAGATTTCTTAGAAACATGAACTATTTCGCTCCAGTTGAATTCCTTTACTGTATATACTGAGATCTGCGGAAAAAGGCCTTCGGGGTGCGAAATCCGCCGAGGAGAAGCTAGAACCCAATTTCTCGCCGACTTGATTTTCTTAACTCAAAGTGGGCTATATTGAAGGCAAGTCACATGATGCAGTACAATCCAAGAATCTTCATTGAGTAAGGATCTAAACTACCCCTCCGACTTATACTAGTCAAGGAACAACCCACCCGGCTCATATGTGATACGGAGGAAGGCTACAGGTGAAAACCCGATGAAGAAGCTCCTCACCTAAGAGGGCAAAGACCTATTGACTTGACCAGACCACACAAGACTATGATCTACTCCACTTTGTAAAATTGGGACAAGGTGTAAAAGTGGGGCAACACCTTATAAACTTACATCAAGTATGATTCTATTTCTAATGTGTATGAGTTACTTCATGATAAATGGAGTTATCTTGCTTTGATATTCCTTAGTAGTAATCAATTCTTTCATCATCTTCAATTTGTGTGTGTGTATATATATATATATATATATATATATATATATATATATATATATATATATATATATATATATATATATATATATATATATATATATATATATATATATATATATATATATATATATATATATATATATATATATATATCCATTTCCAAAACTATGTTGTAATTATTGACTCTAATCTATATCTGATTTGCCATCTTCCCAACACTCACCCTTCATAAGTTACTCGAGGATTCAACAATGTCTTGGAATCCCCTCAAGGAACTAGAGTTCAACTCAAGGATCAATAAGAAGTTAGTGACTTTAGGATATCAACCAAACACTTCTCTGTAATAGGTTCACTGCCTTGATTCATTTTGAACAACTTTCAATTCACTTTGTCCATGTTTCAACTTCCCTTTCATTGGGAACACTCTTAATTCATCCTTCATGCAATCAATACTTAATCTCTATCTTCAAGGATTCTCCGAATCCTTCCAATGCCTTAGTAACCTTCAAACAACATAACTAAGGAGTTCCAACCCCTACCAAGCATCAACTCTATACCAATCTTCAAAACTACCTTTTGTAGGACTTTCCTATTAGCCTTGTCTTGCAAGCAAATTGCATTTTTCTTCCAAATTTCTCAAACACCATGGTAATTTCTCCACCTCTTCAAATACTCTTTAATGAGTTCTTAAACCCTTACAAATATCAACCTTTCAACTTGTGACTAATGAACCCTTCTATGGCCATCTATACAATCAATTAGGCCTAATTAGCCCTTGCCTAATAAAGAAACTATTTTTTGTGCTTATTATCAACCTCCCAAACCTTTACACAACCTTAAGGCATCTAATAAATAGTAGGATTCCTCAACTTGTTTAACCCTACATGCATTTCTCGATACTTTTCCACCAAACCCTCCCTTTAAGGGTTTCTAGCCTAGGGATTCCTAGAAAAGACCCTAAATCAACTTATAAAATCTTTCTAATGGCTCAAACACTTTTAAACAAACCCTCTTAGATGTTTTCAAGTAGTATTTAGTCATTCCAACCCTCAAATCATCATATTCACCATGTCGTGCCTTGCAAATGCACCTTCAGTGTTTGGTTCAACAGTCACCCTACCATTCCTTTCTTTGTTCACTATCACTTGCATCTAAATCATGTTAAAATCATCATATTTACAAGCCTTAGTACCTCTCCCACAAGTTACATTTTAATCACAGAAAGTGGGAGAGGCACATTTTCCCAAATTACTTCAAAACAGTGATAGACTATCACGTTTCCTGTGACAACAGAGATCTATAAAGTAGTTTTGCCCTAGAATAACTTACAAAACCATTGCACAAAGTTAAGAAAAAATGAAAATCTCTTCAAGAAGAAAAATAGTAACTTTTGAATGGCAAGAACCTTATTGAGTTACCAGTCTGAATCTTGCAAATTAGAAAACTGTGCTTGTGACAGTGAAGTGCAGAGTTCTTTTATTTATATCTTTTCTTTGTACACACACACCCCTTTTCTTGACTACAACACTTGTGTCTTATAAATACCTTGCTTTTCAAGCCTTTTTCCCATCCAACTAACTCATCAAACTGAACAAAGACTTCTTGGATGCCAACTACCCTTCATAACTATCTTATGACAGCAACAAACAATTTTTTTTTTGTACAACTTTTTAACATCAATTATCATTTGTTCTTTTATACTTTGTGACAAAGACTTATGAAACTTTTTGCAATAGGAGCTACAACATCATTTCTTGGATGTTCTTATGTTCCTAGTATGGGAATGGTGAAGGATGTCATATTGATCGTTAGTGACGATGAAGGCATTCCATTAAAAGTAGTCTTCATTGACTAATGATCCCATGATTATTTTGTAGGGAATGAATATTTTTGGAAAAAACTTGGTGATGAGTGTTAGCGAATATTCGAGCCCCCCCTGCATACCTGGTGGAACATCATATCCTAACTAAAACCCCAAACCACTATTTTGATTTCATATCATTGCTAGAATAATTTTCCTTTTCATCCATTTCTTGAACTATATTAAAGGTAGCTTCAACTCATCTATGAGTCTAACATATATTTTTTTACTTAAAAGGTGGAATAACTAAGAAAAATTATTGAAGGATGATCTTATAAAGAGCATGACCCAACTCGTTGGACCTCATGCATTCGAGAAAAACAAGCTCCTTGAAAAATTTGGTTCATGTTTAAAGTATATTAGGGACCAATATAGAAAAATTTTACAAGATAACCCTAGGTATGAGAGTCGGCCCTATGTTCTTGAGGCTAAGTGGTAGGCTCTAATTTTGGATGAAAAGTATAAAGCTGACAAGAAAAATAATATTACACTAATAGAGAGTACAAAAAGGTATGTGATACTGTTGAGAATGTAATTATGTACTAATTAACCTCTATATTTATACTATCTAACATATTTCAAACTTTTCATAGATTTCTTGACACATCAAAGGCAACAAAGGCAAGACTAAAAAAGAACGAGACACAAAAGCTCAGCTCTGGTGGTTTTTCAAAACTTCAAGCATGAGTTGTAAGTATTAGTAAATAAAAATTTGTATCAAATTTTTTATATATTGTGATGGGAAATGTTAGGATAGACTAGCTTTTCTATGCTCCTAATCCTAAACTTGGATCTCAGTGTTCCTCCACACCAATATATGATGTAGAGTAACATGCTTTGGAAGCACCAACAAACTCCTAGCACCTTGGAACAACAAAGAAATTCAAGTTATCACCCCAATCCTATGTTCTCCAAAAGAACATTCAAGGCTTGATTCGCCTTCAAACAAGGAACTAATTTGTTGTTACAACTGCTCCTTTAATTCATGGACCCAACTCATCACATAAGGGTGCATACTAGTTACTTCTCCCTTGTACCATTCAAGGCCTCAAACACCCAACCTTGACACCAAGTGTTTTGGCAACTTTTGTATTTCCTTTTGATATTTTAACTACCCTCTATTGGTTGATGAAACAATGCAAGTAAAATTCACCATACCATGCAAAAATGTAGGGCTCAAAGTTCAAGAGATGCCTCACAGAAGAGGATAAGAGAATTGTCTTCCAATAAGGCTATAGAGCCGTGGCTAAATGGCTACGAGCTGAAATCAATGTGGAAGGTTCTAATAATGATGCACAAGTAAATAAGTTAAATGAAATTTATTTCAAATTTAATACTTCACCAATTATTCTATTTGATGTTAACTTCCAATATAAAGTGAGTATATCTATTTTAAGCAAGCAATGATAACAATGCGTGGGATGTTGGAATGCAACCTGACAATCCTTCTACACAATCTATGGATTTTGAAGGTTCACATGATGTGCATCCTAGTGGTGGAGGTATAAATTTGCTATTAAAAATTTTATCTGTAATTGCAATTGGTGTTTTGATTAATGTAACATTTTGTATGGCAGCTATAGAGGATCGAGGGGTTGATGTTCATGAGCATGTTGACATTGAGTCCACACAAAATGATGTGGTCAGATCAGATAAAGAGCACCACAGTTATGTTATTTAAAATAATTAAATACTTGTAAAAATTATAATAAATTATTTTGAATTTAATTCTTTTATTTGTTATTGCAGAGGACCCCCCTTTGCAACAACATAGGAAACTGAGATAATCAAGAATAGAGAACAGAACAACTAATGAGGGGGGAATTGATGATGACACTAATGCTCCTCTTAGAGTTTTCATAGAAAAAAGCAATAGAAAGGAAAAAAATAAATGATTATCATCTACATACCTTAATTTTTAATGACTGAATTTTATGTCTCAATGAATTTAATTATGTGCTAATGAATGTTCATGAATTATGTGTTAATGCAGATTATTGATGAATGTTACATGTTAACAAATCTAATGTGTTAATTAATGGTATCATGTGATATCAATTGAATGTTATCATGTGATATTGATTGAATGTTACATTTTATTAATGGTTGAAAGAATGAATGAATGTTAGATGTTAACGGGGAATGTAGAGTGATGTTAGGGGGAGAGGGGTGGGGCCAAATGAGCTTCCATCTTCATGTGGTTGGCCCTATTTAGCAGAGAATATTAAACTATTCTCGAAACAAAGTGAAGCTCAATAAGATACTAAATATTTCTCTATTTTGTCCTATGTTTGTACTATTGTCCTATGCATCTAAGGCTTCATGCTTTGAACTGTCATGAAGTTCTAAACTTGTAGCTTTTTTATTGCATCCTTCGATCTTAGCACTGTCTTGGGACTGTGTTATCACCAATTATACAACAGTCGACATTCATGAGAGAGATCTAATGCACAATCCCTGGATAGAAACATAATAAGATCTTCTGGCCTATTAGAAAATCTTCCTCATGGATCCATGGAAGAAATTGATCATTCTGAAATTCCCATAGTTTGGTTATCCAAAGACAATTATAACTAAACATTCATCATAGGCATTTGGGATTGAATATTCCACGTAAAGTAAATGCCTGAAAGGAATGCTTTGAACCTCAACAAGATCAATAGACATTTCATGACTATTCTAATAGTTCTCCAAATATGTACAGGAGCTTTAGAAAACATTGAATGATGGATAGAACTGATGAAAAGCATCACAAGAAGGCAAAAAAAATGAGGCTCTTTGAACAACATATAAAGCTACATGAGTTTGAATAGAAAATTATGTTGATGTCCTGATTGGAATAACTTTTGTACTCCTAGTATTAAATGGTTCAGGATCTTTTAGAGTGTATTCTAAGATAAAACAAAGAAGTGTATTAGAGAAGGAAAATAATTACAATTGCCCAGGACATGAACTTTACAATCTTGTTTAGAGATATGTCTACAATGATATACCCAAATGCCTCAAAAAGAACCCCCAAAAATGTCACTAAATAGTAGATGACCTACAACTTAGAAGAAAATGAGAATTACCAATTTCCCAAGAAACCTTATGCTGAGATCATCTTGAAAATTATTCATACAACTAAAAGCATGGATTTCATTTAGATTGCATATAACTGTAGAAAGAGGAAATGTGTACTGCACAAAACTATAACAAGCAAGAATAGGAGAGCCTACAACTATTAAATGATGGACATATAGTTGGAGAAAGTAGACCATCAATAGGACTCTTCCTATGAAAGTTAAACCATTTGTTCATAGTGTGTAAGTTCATTCTTTATTCTTCCTATACTGACTTTCCATAGACTCGTAGAAAGGCAAGATAATTCCAAAGAATTGGAAAACCAAGATAATAGATAGGTATATGAACTTTGATTGGGAAAATTTGATGGACATCCAATTTGCCTTCCATGCCAATATTGGAAAAAATAATGGTGGACTCACTCACATTTATTTCCTCTCCTAAGGGTAGTTGATACATCAACACAATGAGCTTTGGCAGTTTTTATAAATTTGTCAATAAGGCAAAGAAAAGACTTTTGGAGTATATAGATGTCAAGTTAAAATTTAAAAGTTAAATGGTATGTATGCCCAATTTTGGGATGAGCAGGTATGAACAATAAAACTAAATTAAAAAAATGAATCTATGAATTTTTATGCTCCATAAAGACTTTTTCATAAATGCGTTGAAGTTTTTGGATCCTTCTTACTTGTCATATCCCCCATCTTGAAACCTTAATTACGTAATTCCCTTTTAAAAGAAAGAGACACAAAGCATAAAAGTTCCTACCATTAGTTTAGAATAGATAAAAGCAGAGATGAAGATAGAGTGGGAAGAAGAGGAAGAGAGGGGGAGAGGGAGACGTATCCAATATTAAAAAAAAATTGAAATGTTTGCAAACATGAAGAAATATAAAGTGTTTGGGTCATTGCAAAGTTGCCAACTAAGCAATTTATTAGAGAAAAAATTTGGTTAACAAAGCACATACAACTGAAAACCTCCAATACATTATTTGTAGATTCATAGAAATGCCATGAATAACTACATTGGCACTAAAAAAATAAAAAATAGTTTGAAAATAGTCCTGCAAAGAAGACATGAGAAGTGAGAAAATTGGCAAAATGGGAAATGGGAAATGTTATAGCATCAAGGAGGCATGCCAAGTGTTTGAGAAAATAATCATGCAGGTTGTTGTGTCACGGATTAGTACAATTACAACACATTTTCAACATTGAAATGTTGATTATGCATGTGAAATGTTAGATGTAATCAGAAGAGAAAATTGTTTCTTAGAATGCAATGCTTCTAGGATATGCACAACTTTGGTTTGGGGAAGAGGATTTGAATTTGTTTCAGACAATGCAAAGGACAAGGATGCTACCAAATTGTATTACTTATGGGAGCCTTTTAAGTGCATTTACTACCTGTGAAACTTTGGAACATGATGCAGGAGCATCCAGAGGTATAAGGGCAATCCTATGTCACCAAAAAAATGTACTTAGACTTAGTTTCTCTTTCATGTCTTTTCATTTTTTGGATACCCATTTGGGTCAAATAAAGGTTCCAACTCTCACAGTTCAACTATCAGTGTGCTAGAAAATCCCAAAAAAGTAGGAGCATGCAATTTGGCCATCATTTTGGTGAATTAGAAGGTGTAAATTGGCTAGATGAATGTAATTGTAATTTAGAGCATTCCAAAAAAAGAATCAGTTCAAAAGGCCTCATGGTTTGAAAGTTATTGCAGTTTTTCGAGTTTTGGAGACCTCCTAAGAATGCATCAAAGTCAAGTTTGGGGCATTAAATGACCTCAAAACGGGTCAAAAAATGGGGGATGAGTGAAGCTGGTCCATAGGGCTATAAATTGCTTTGAGAGCTTTCTGAAAATGTAAATGGTTCGTCAATCGGAGCTACGGTTCAAAAGTTATGCCTCCCGAAAGTTCGGTTACCATTTTTGGATTCTTCTAGATTTGCACCGACTTCTAACGCAGCTTCTCGAACCTTCTATTTTGTTGGTGGATGCCTACTAGCACTTTCTAGAATGTACTCCTAGTCCTTAACCCTTCGGGTTCTATTTAAGGAGATTTTTGGCATTGTAAAAGGTAGTTCGGAGTGGAGTTTGAGAGGAGGTACTGTAAGGAGAAATTATCTCCAGATTTATGCTATTGTAAGCCATTAGGGCATGTTTTGAAGTTTGTTTTCTTGTACTATTGTACTAGCTTATTTTATCAGTTAATATAATTTCCCCTTTTCTATTGTTTTCATTCTGTTCTTGGGTTGAGTTCCCATCAGAACACAAGTAAGTCGATGCTCATTTTATCAAATCATCATTGAGATTGCCTCCTACTTTCTGTTAAATTGTCACTAAAGAAAAAAACAAAATAATTTGATTGGAAGGCACTAATTCACTGATGTTTGAAAAGATTTCTTCATGTGAGGCTTGCATCCTTATAGCTATATTAGAAACAACTAATTGTGAATTAAAACAAGCAAACAAAAAATAGAGATGGTAGAATAACACGTCTGCCAATTGATAGGGACGATAAATTGCCTCAACTATGCATGATGTAAAATAGTGTTGACTCAAAGTCAAAGATGAAAAGTGTATTTTGATTCACTTTTTTTTCAGTGAAATGCCAGAATGCAAACTTGGACTCAATGACAGGGTGCTACTAGAAGCTCAAGGCAAAGCGTCAAAGGGTAAAGCAATTGATTTTAGTGAAAGTTTCAAAGGGCTAATATGAAATTACATTTTTTTAAAAGCACATATAATCCAACTTTCATGGAGCTCCCTAATCATTTTTTGTTATGAAATTTTGCTATTTCAAACTATGATAATAAATTATAATATCTGAATTTTGTGTTATTTTTTCATTCTATTTGTTTATGGTCTCAATATTTCTTTTTAACACAAACTAGTTTCTTATTTTAGTTCTAAGGTGATAGGGAAAAAATTACTTCCCAAGCATGCCCCTCTAGATTAAGGGGTGTTCATGAAATTCACAAAATAGATCTTTGTTTTTTTGTTGTTGTGATTTAACTTCTGAAATGTGAAGTCAAAAGCTAAATAGTAAATTTTTAAAGTATGATCATGATAGTTTGATTTTTGGGCTTTGTTTAAAACAAGAAGAATGTAGAAAGTTCTCAACAAAAGGGCAGAAAAAATGGTTGGAACTTTCAAATAAATTTCATGATGCAATTAAGGTTTGTTCTATATATGAATTTGATTTTCTTATATTTAGATAAGACATCTATGCATTATGATTCTCAGCACGATATTTATGTTTTATTTGCCCTAGGTTGATTACGAAGTATAGGCCTACTATGCCATTAATTTCTATTGTCATCCCAAGATTGACGAAAAATCAACTGAGATGGGGATTTACGGGTGCATTTCAGGTATGCTATACATATTAAAAAAGAAATTTGTTCTATTTTTCTTCTACCTGAGTGAAATGGATTAAAAATCAAAGTAGTTTTATTATTCTATGTAAGTTTTTGTTCAAATCATTCAAGTAATGTTAATTAAATAAAGAATGATGAGATCAATATGCACATCTAAGAAAATTATGATGCTGCTTTACTAGCATTAATATCCAAAGATATTTTTGATACAATTACATATATCAATGTATTCAATCTAATGCCACATCATTGTAATCTTTCATCATAATATTTGTTTTCATTGAACCTTCCCAATTTTACTAGCTTTTGCTTCCATGGTTTCATTACTTCTATATTTGTATAATCAGTTTCACTACGTGATATTGTAGTGCGCAAAATATATATTGCACATTCCTAGTCCACCATAGCTAGAAAAGTGTGTGCATGTTCAAGAGATTGTTTCTATCATAGTTTATCTTTATAAGAAGGCTTCTGAAAAGAGAAATATGAGGAATCAATTTTAGTAAAATTGTTAGTACTCAATGATTTAAGCAACATAAGTATGACATATTAAGGCCTAAGAAGGAGTGAGGCAAAGGGAGGAGATAAGGGAGGTGAAGCTTCCAACTACATCATTCTCAACTACCTCCAACATCAAATCAAATCAAGACTCTTAAACCCTATGTAACTTCTTTTGGTCACATCTTATATTTGAGCAGGATGGTGTCTTATTGGTCCTCCTTCCATTATTTCATCATATATTATTATCAGTCCATCCAATCGTCTATAGGACAAAGATGATTCCTAAATAATCAAATTAGCAATACGGTCGATCTGCATTATATTTGGACACTTGGTTTGAGGTTCATCTCATCGATTCCCATTCATCATAAGATCTTTATTTGATTAGACCTCGATAGAAAACATTGAGATTTCCCAAGCCCCAAGCCCAAATCATGCAGGCTTCAATCTCCACATATCATAAAGCCTATATATAGAGTTGAGCATCCTGTAGCTAGAAGCTTCACCTACATCAGCTCTCGGATGGTGTGAGAATGCTCAGCTCTATATACAGGCTTTATGATATGTGGAGATTGAAGCCTGCACAATTTGGGCTTGGGGCTTGGGAAATCTCAATGTTTTCTATTGAGGTCTAATTAGATAAAGATCTTGTGATGAATGGGAATTGATGAGATGAACCTCAAACCAAGTGTCCAAATATAATGCAGATCGACTGTATTGCTAATTCGATTATTCAAGAATCATCTATGTCTTATAGCCGATTGGATGGCCTAATAATAATATATCATGAAATAATGGAAGGAGCACCAATAAGACACCATCCTACTCAAATATAAGATGTGACCAAATGAAGTTATGCAAGGTTTAGGAGGTTTGATTTGGTTTGACGTAGTTGGCAGCCAATAACTCTTTTTTTTTGTTTTACTTTGTATCCTTTGTAATTGCAACATCATCCACTAGCATTGTGATGGGGTTGCTATAGTGGTGACACCCACTGCCATCACAATTGCTAGGGTGTCCATTGCAATTGCAACATTATCCACAAGCATTATGATGGGCTTGCTGTAGCAGTGACGCCCAACTGTCGTCACAATTGCCAAGGTGTTTGTCGCAATTGCGACGTCATCCACAAGCATTGCAATGGGCTTGCTATAGTCGCCATGCCCAACTTCCATCAAAATTTCAAGGGTGTCCATCACAATTGCAACATCATCCATAAGCATTGCGATGGGCTTATTGTAGCGGCAACGCCCAACTACTATCACAATTGCCAATGTGTTCGTCGCAATTGTGACATCATTCACTAGCATTGCAATGGGGTTGATGTCACAATAAAGTAGTTGCATAGTGATGGATATTCATCATAATTGTGACACTAGAGGATAGACATTGTAATCTGCAACTAAAAAATAATGACATCTATTACTATCATAGTGGCGACCAAATGTTGTGTTCATGTGACATGAATGTTCATCTTTCAGTTTCTCATGCATGCAGTAGATTAGATGAATTGATGGTGAATGGATTATATTGATTAAGTGCTGAATTTTTTTAAAAAAAATTGAGGTTACTGATTCACCCCTCCCTTCTCAGTAACCTAGCTAGTATTGATTATTTCCAATAATTGGTCTTAGAGCTTTGTGGTTCTTAAGGTAGAGTTTGATAGCTTGAGCAAAGATAAAGGACAATGGGGATATTTAGACTTGACAAAGTTATTAGCAATGAGAAGCTAGATCTGGAGATGGCCATAGCTCAACTCAAGGAAGCAAAAGAGCATCTTTTTCAATCCCTAAAAAGAAGGAATGAACTTACACAAGAAATGAATGACCACTAGTATGTTGAAGAAAAGATTGAAGACATTTTTCCTTCAAGCAGTTCAGATGAAGCAAATGAGGCAATCAAAGAACTTCTAGAAAAGAATTGCTCTCTGGAAGAAGAGCTAAGAAAATTGAAAAGAGAATAAGAAATTTAGTCAATAATATTGTGTGAAATTTTGGAATAGAGAAATAAGGAAAATGAAGACTTGGAGGCAAGGAACAATGCAACTCAAAATTAATCCCTTCAGTAAGAAAGTCTTATCAATTAGCTCTCCAATGCAAATGAGGAAATCATGAGTTTGAGATTTGAAAATGAAAGGTTAAGAAATAATTTAAGCACTGAAAGAAAATTCAATGAAAGATTTAAAGCTGATCTAAATTCTGAAAAGTAACTCAATGAAAGAATAATGAAATCTCAAACAGACATGGATCAATTGAATCAGCAAAGTGACCAAAATCTTTATAAGTAAAAGGGTAAAGCAGAACTTGGATACAAAGAAGAAGGTAAATCTTCCAAACAAGGTGCTCAAAAGAATCAAAGACCTACTTGTAGTCATTATGTTAAGATAGGTCATACATCAAACAAATTTTGGAACAATGGAAAGGCAAAATTCAATGGAAAATGGTATAATTGCAGCCAGCATGGTCATAAAGATAATGAATGCAAGGAGAAATGACAGTTTGAAGAAAAATGTCACAAATGCAAGAAACAAGGTCACAAGGCATCTAAATGCAGATCTAAACCATTCAATCTCACTGAACAACTTGTAAAGGCAATATTTGGTTGGGACTACAATACTTGGTGTAGATGTCATTATTGTGGAGAATATGGATGCATTGGCATAAACTGTGCAAGGCATCACTTGAGAAAGAAGGATACTACAATAAGATGTTACACATGCATTGAACTTGGTCATATAGCTAAGAATTGCATGAGTACAGGTAGAGTTGAAAATGAAAAGAAAGCCAAAGTTGATAACATTAGGAAGCAGATGAGATAGCAGTAGATTCCCAAGTCTATTGAGCAAGCTAGTTCAGATGATGGTCATTTCACTCAAGAATTGTGTAACTCCAAAATTTCTAATTAGGTTCTTAAGGAAGAACTAGAATTGTATCTTCAAGCCACATCTTAAGTAGTTCCAATGGAAGAAAGAAGAAGATCCAAATTGGTATTGTAAATATAGAGGGATCACATGAAGTTTATCATGAATATTCACCGAGCGAGGCTAGATCATACTGAGCGAGGTTAGGAGTAACAAGAATTTTTTTGGTCATCAAGTTACAAGGTTCTATCAAGTTATATAGACAGATAGTGGATGACAACTTGTCAAGAACTATGACATTATGGCTCTCTTTGTACTGAGCATTAAAGGAAGGTTTTCATCAAAAGGGTAGAATTTTGACTTCATTTTCACTACAAATTCAATATATCTAGAGCAGAGCAATTTTTAGAGCATCCATGTAATCTTGAGAAAAGTTTACAGAAAAAATTTTGAAGGATATTTTATCAGTCTACAAGTGATCACGGCATGCACAACCAACAGTAGCAAGGCAAAGAAAGGTTCAGAAATGTTGGTACATGGTGTCGAATTGAAGGATCCAAACTTCAAGCTAGTGCCAGCAATTACGAAATCACTCAACCTTAATGGAGCTTAGTCTCAAATTTTGGAAAAGATACTTCTAATAAATTATATTTGTACTCATTTTAAGTGTGTTGTGCAAGAAATTGGAACCCTAGAAATGGGCAGTGCCCTAGGAGAACTATGTGTGGATGGAACTCTAAAAGCCAAGCATAAGCACTTAGAGGAGAAAGGCTTGACCCACATCCCACATCTACCAAGCAACTTCAAATTAAGTGGATTATGTATATTCTGAGCTATGTGGACAATGGTTAGTTATGGTTAGAGCAGCCCATCTTGATAACAAAGAAGATGATTCACATGATCATAGGTCTCCCTATGCTCAACAAGGTTAAGGTTACCAAAACCCTAGGTTAGGATGAGCTTCAAAAGAAAACCCTAACCAAATGGGATGGTAGAGGACTGAAGATTAGCAATGTATCTAACATGGAACTTAGGTTTGGTATTCATATCATTACACATAAGATATATAACTCTAGCAGACTGAAAGAATTAGATTGATGAGGTACCTGAATGGAATCAAGTGGTCCATCCAAGAAGACATCAGTCTTTTCACCCCTAAAATAGTCCATCAATGCTACCAAATTACTCTAAAGGTGGAAGAGAAGGGAAAGAGGAAGCAAGACTAGACATCAAAGAATAGAGGAAGAAGTAGAGATAGAAATGGACATAGGGGAAGCTATGGAGGTAGAAGTAATAATAGTAGTGTTGGCATTAAGTGATGTTTGTCATTAGTGACAACACTTATTCATAATTCTATATGGTTACTGAGTTCATCACTTAGTCTCCAATGTTTATCGATCATTCAGTGGTTACCAAGTAAGCTCAATAGTTTAGTAGTTCACACTGAGCATTCTAGAGGTTACCGAATGAAAATAGACAGTGTGTAGTCCAGCATTTATCAGTGAGTAGTTAGTGGTTACCAAGGTTCTTAGCATTTAGAGAGTCATCAATTGCTAAGATGTCAAGCCAGTATCTACCGAGTGATGGGATAAGTAGTGTTTATCAAGTGCAAGCAAGGTAAACATAGTATTCAATTCTTGCCAAGTTACACTATATCTACTGAGTCTCCAATGTTCACTGAGTTTGAATCTATGTTGAGTGACTAGTATGGACTGAGCTTCTACTTCTACCAAATGCATGATGATGCCGAGTAATGCAAGAAATTTTGAGTATCAGAAGGTCACCAAGTTAGCTATTGAAAATGCGAGTTTCCACATTTGGGCTAACTCAGTAATATTTGTGTTAACTTGTGTTTTGGCTGACCATGTTAATATGAGAATTTGGATGGTATATATGTAATGCATTATATCATACCCAATGTATGTATATATGATGAAGTAATGTTTTGAGAAGAGTGAATGTAAATCAACAGTAGAGCAGAGTATTCAGCAAGGTCTATAAGGAGTAGTAAAGTTAAATCTATCACAAGAGGTGATCTGTACTTCAAGGATCTAATCAAAAATTAGTTGTAAGTTAGATCTACTATTTCATCCTAATAGGTGAAACAAATTCAAATCCTTTAACAGAGTAGAGTTAACTGTCTTTCTTTAAATCTCTTAATAGAGTGCATGCTTTATTGTATGTTTGTAAAACCTCTAACAAGGTGGATCTAGCAGTCCTAATTGCTCCTAATAGGGAAAATCATCTAAAGTGATCATTGTAAGCCTAAATATGCCAACTTTACACTACAATATTGAAGTTTTGTGGGTATCATCCCCACTGCAGTTTTACTTTCTATTTGGAAGGTTTCTGGGTCACCAAATGTTGTGTTCATGTGACATGAATGTTCATCTTTTAGTTTCTCATGCATGCAGTAGATTAGATGAATTAATGGTGAATGGATTATATTGATTAAGTGCTGAATTTTTTAAAAGTTTTTGAGGTTATTGATTCACCCCTCCCCTCTCAGTAACCTAGCTAGTCTTGATTATTTCCAACAAGTAGGTCCCAAGGTGAGTCCAAGCTGACTGAACAAAGTGGAGAGACTTGTCAAAGAGATGGTTCAAGTAGAGGTAGAGGATTTGGAGGAAGAGGTAGAGCACCAAGAGGAAGGAGACCATCTTATTTTTCTATTATGAAGTGTTACCACTATTAACAATTGGGGCACCTTGCCTATAGGTGTCCTAAAAAGGGATCAAAATCACAAAGTGAAAAAAAGTGGCTTATGTACATGAATATGTTTCAAGTATGAAGTCACCTAATATCTAGTTGGATTTAGAAAGTGGTGGATAATTTGATGATATAGAGGATTCTAATTAAGGAACCAGTTAAATGAGAGCCCAAGAAAAGGAGTTCACTCTTCAGGGCGAGGTGTAAGATTATGGGGAAGGTCTATAAAGTTATCATAGACTTAGGGTCTACTAATAACATAATCTCAGAAGAGGCCATAGCTAAGCTCAAGATTCCTAAAATACCTCATAGCAATCTTTACAAAGTCACTTGGTTAAACAAAGAGCAACATGTTTTAGTGAATGATCAAGCATGGATTGAGTTCAACATAGGAGGATATAAAGACAATATTTTATGTGATGTCTTACCCATGGATGCTTGTCACCTATTGCTAGGTAGGCCATGGCAGTCTGATAGAAAGGCGATGCACAATGGTGAGCTCAACTCATACACCTTTGAAAAGGATAGAGTGACTTATAAAATTCAATCACTACATGAATTAGATAGCCAAGGAAGTGGACCTAATCTACTAATGTTGAAGGGAAAAGAGTTCATGAAAACTCTCGACAAAGAAGGAGTGGGTTATTCTATTGTGGTGAAAACCAAAGAGGAGAGAGAGAATAAGGAGGACATACCTCATGAAGTGTAGGAGATTTTGAAGGAATTCAAGAGCATCATATTAGATGGAGCACATGCAACCTTGCCACCTTAGAGGGCAATTAGCACTCAAATAGATTTGGTCCCAAGAGCAACTTTACCAAACAAGGAACCTTACAAGCTAACTCCTAAATAGAATAGGGAAGTTGCAAAGCAAGTACAAGAATTGATGGATTAAGGATTAATAAGAAAATGAATCATTCCATGGATTTCCTAGGAGGGGCTAAGTATTACACCAAGATAGACCTTAAAAGTAGCTCTCATTAGATAATGATAAAAGATAGAGATGAGTAGAAAACAACTTTTAAAACCACTAAAGGATTCTATGAATGGCTAGTCATGCCATTTGGCCTCTCCAATGTTCTAAGTACATTCATGAGGCTCATGAATGAGGTGTTGAAAGACTTCTTAGGTAATTTTGTGGTAATATATTTACATGATATATTAATTTTCAGCATGAGAAAAGAGGAACATTTAGAGCATATTAAGATTGTGTTGTCTAAGTTAAAAGAGGAACACCTAACCATCAATCTAGACAAGTGTGATTTTATGAAGTAGGAACTAGTCTATTAAGGCTTTGTTCTATCTCAACGAGATATTAAAATAGATGAGACTAAAGTTGCAACAATATTAAGTTGGCCAACTCCCAAGAATGCTAGTAAAGTGAGGAGTTTCCATGGCCTAGCTCAATACTATAGAAAGTTCATCAAGAAATTTAGTGAGATATGTGCTCCCATGATGGATATTATCAAGGGTGGAATGTAAACCAAATTTGTGTGGCCACCTATAGCAGACAAGGATTTGAGACATTGAAGAAAGAGATAGCTACTAAACCTATCCTAAGGTTACCAACTTTTAATGAACCTTTTGTTGTAGAATGTGATGCTAGTAACATAGTAGTGGGAGGAGTTTTAAGTCAAAGCAATAGACTAATGGCTTTCTTTAGTGAAAAATTAAATGCAACAAAGAAAAATAACTCTTCCTACAACTTAGAACTTTATGCACTTTTTCAATCCCTTAGAAAATGGAGGCATTGTCATTTTCCTAAGGAGTTCGTAATGTTCACTAATAACCAAGCTTTGAGTTTTCTCAACTTCCAAGACAAATTGAACCATAAGCATCTCAAGTGGGTGGAGTATTTATAGTATTATGCCTTTTCCATAAAGAACAAGAAAGGAAAACTCAATAAAGTAGTAGATGCCATAAGTAGAAGGTTACTCACTATTCAATAAATCCAAGTAAGGAGCATAGGATTGGTTAACTTCAAGGAACTATACCAATTTGATGGAGACTTTGTAGTAGCATACAAGGTGTGTCAAGAGCATCTAAATAACTTTTATGGTGAGTTAGTAGAATATACATTATAGAATGGACTACTCTTTATGGGAGGGCAATTGTGTGTACCAAAAGGATCCATGAGGGAGAACCTCATTCAGAAAAAACATAATAGGAGTTTGAGTAGCCATTTTGGCTTAAACAAGACCTTAGAATTGGTCAAAAGAAAATACTATTGGCCTAAAATGAAAATAGATGTTAGAAATTATGTTGAGCAATGAGAAAAGGGAAATTATACAAATATAGGACTTTATCAGCCTCTTCAGATACCAAACAGACCATGGGAATGTGTATGTATAGATTTTGGGCTTGTTTTTCCTAGAACAAATAGTGGCTTTGACATCATCTATGTGGTAGTGGATAGATTTAGAAAAATGATTCATTTCATCCCCTATAAAGTCACCATGATGCAAGTCATATTTCTTTTTCTTTTTTCAAGGAAATTGTGAGGATTCATGGCTTGCCAAATAGCATTGTATCTGATAGGGTTAGAAAATTTATGGGACACTTTTGGAGGTCCTTATGGAAAACAAGAGGTACCAATATAGCATTTAGTTTAGCCTACCATCCTCAAAATAATGTTCAAAATGAGGTGGTAAATCAAACACTAGGAAATGTGTTGAGGTGTTTAACCAAGGAATATGGTTTGACATAAGACTTAGTCCTTCACTAAGTAGAGTTTTCTTATAATGATAGCATTAATAAGACTACTAGAAAGAGTCCCTTTGAAATTGTTTATGGGATACATCCTAGTGGTGTATGAAAATTAAGAAGCCTAGAAAGTCAAGTCCATAATAGTGGTTATGCTAAATATTTCAGTCAATCTATGAAAGAAGTGCATGATCAAGTGAAACAACCCCTCATTGACAACACCAAGAAGATTAAGGAAAAAGCTGATCTCAAGAGAAGAGAGGTATATTTTGGTGTGGGGGCTTGGTCATAATCCACCTTAAAAAAGTAAGGATGGAAAAATGAACTTCCCCAAACCTCCAGATGATAAGACTTGGACCGTGTCCTAGACTGGCTAAGTATGGGTAGAATGCTTATAGATTTGGGCTGCTAGATGATCTAGGCATCTTCCCCATCTTCAATGTGGTAGATCTAGTTAAGTATAGAGGACCTCTTACTAAGGTAGATCATAATTTGGAAGAATATAAGGAGGCTCAATTAGTATCTCTACCCCCTAAGCATTGGACGCTCAAGTTCATACAAGGACTAGATATTGTACCTATAAGGAACACCTTGTCAAGTGGCAAGGTAAGCCAGACTCAAAGGCAACTTGGATCCCAGAGAATCAATTCAAACTTCAAGGCATAGATCTCCACATTTTTTCTCTAGAGGGAAATTAGCTTCTTTGGTGGGGAGTATGGTGTAGGGGCACATTGAAAATTAGGGCCCTCGCCATTAGAAATTTTGTTATGTTGTGCTCGAAGAGAGATTTGTCTAGTTGTGTGCTTTGGAAATGTTAGTTGGGGGATAGAAAGTCATGATACTCCTAGGAGTAGTATAGTACTCCTTTTCATGAAGTCTTAGGACAAGTCTCTAGCCTTGGAAAGCTAACAATTAGCCAATTTGGCAAAAAATGTCAAAAATATGTAAACAAAAAGTTACAAGGTACAAAAGTTGCACCTTTTCAAATGTTGTTGAACAACATTGTACAACCCCTTTGAAACATGGTAGAGACTGATGGAAACCCTAGATGTGATTGAAAAAGACCTAAGAAGCTATATATAAGCTTTCAAAATCTTAATATTGCTAGTATGTGGGTGTTAGTGTAATGACAGTATGTTGTGGAGTGGAATTTGTATGCAAAGAGACAAAATAGAGAGCAATGAAATATTTTGTGTGCAGAATTAATTACTATAACACCTTAGTGAGAATTATTTAAGACTCCTTGGGAAGAAGGTGATATAATATAACTTTTTAAGGCACCAAACTAGCACATCCAATAGACAAACCTAGAAAAGTCCAAGAAACCCTTTATGCAGAGGTGTTGTACGATCTTTTTGAGACCCAAAACCTAGAAATCTATGAGTACTAATGAATGATTAGAAGTCTCTAAAGTAATTTTGTGTTGGTTAGTGGAAGAAATGTGAGTAAATCCTTAATTTCTTAGAGCAAGAGGGCTAATTGGGTCTCTTTTCTAGTAGTCCTATTTTGGTGGAAAAGTGTGGAATCGGTAAGGAAAATAAATGCTTTGAGTTGCCTTGAGAAATGAAATAAGTGTGTTGATAGGTCTTACATCATCTCCATGACCCTACAAGATGTTTTTAAAGATTAGCCAATAAATACCTAGAATAGTTTAGGAACCTTGAATGTTCTTCAAGGTAGAAGTGTGGAGTTTGGGATTAGGGGATCTCTACATAAGAGGGATCCTATAGATCTATTTGGTACATTTGGAAGTCACCTTAGGTCTTAATGGTAGACTAGAAGTATGAAATATTGATTAGTTCATCCCATCTCCCTATCAAACTTTCCTTAAATAAACATCTTGATAAGGTCTTAGATCATAATCATGGATCCAAATTTCTCCCTTTTGCCACTTAGTCCCTCCAATTTTTTGATTAGTTACATTGGCTTCATACGGACTCATGACCTCTAATAAAATCTATAAACAACTGTTTCGTTATCTCTACAATCTTTAAATCATATATAGAAGTCAGACAAAATGGTTTACATAAGTGTTTGTTCCATCATAAACACATATACTAAAATTTTTTTACGTGACACTTGAATACCCTAACACTCAGTCACAAATAATATTTATGTTGTCCCTCAACAAATGTATGCTCAACAAAAAATGTGTGACTTGGCATGGATTGACTTTTCTTAGCTTTGCATCTTCTTTCTTTACTTGGCATAAAATTGCACTTAGTCCATACTAGGGTGCTCAAAAACCTAAAAATTGCTTGACTCAAACTAAAAGGTGAATAAGTCTTAATACATTATTCAGCCTTCATCGAGTGGCTTGGTCACAATAATTATCAACTAACTCTGCCTAGGAAATGAATAAATATTTGACACTGATATTCAACATGACTTTGAGATCAACAATAATAATATGATTATACATTAAAAAGTATGGCATGTGCTACTAAATTTTTGTAGGAATAAGTCAACATGTTATAGGAGGACTTGAAAATAAAGAGATTGATTGATGAACATCAATAACCACAAGAAGAAAGGTAGCTAACTTTCATAGAGACATTCACTCTCCAATGAGAGGGTCAATGTTATAACAATCCTCCTAAGCACAAATCTAACATTATGAGGTTCTATATTTTTGGTTAACTATTAGTAGAAGGAATTATTCGATGAGAATGAGAAAATATCTTAGATTGTTGTAACCTATTAAGACTATGTTATATAATAATGGCTAGAAGGATATCAAATCTAGAAATTTTGTTTGAGATGTCATGTTATAAATAATCTATATCATGGACTTATGATAGTTAGTTGTGGAAGTCATATTGCAACCTGAAGAAACATTAGTCAATAAATCATTTTACATTTTAGTTTGTAATTGATGTTTTTATGAATAAAATGAAGGTTTTAATCTCCACCAGTTTATCTTGACTTCTTTATTTTTTCACTCATCCAAGGGGGCCTACTTGGTGTGTGAATCTTGTGATTATATTTACTTTCCTTTTTTCTTAGGAGTAACTTGATAATTTAATATTCCTATAGCCACATAGTAAGATAACCCTTGATTGTTCTTGTAGCAAAGGAAGAAAAAGTAGAATCTTATCTAGTACTTGATTTTATTTCAATGGTGTAGATGTTTCTATTTTCTATATTATAAGATAGGATTGAAATTCCAACATTTAGCTTCAAGTATTTTGTTTCCATAGCATAATGATGATAATTGGCTTAGCTTAGACCATATACATTGCTTCACCATTTCAAGTTAAATTCCGTAGTTTGATATTATAAATGAGTTTAAGGAGTCATTTGGTAACTAATTTGAGGATTTCCAATCCACAACTATTCAATAATTTACTCTAGCTTCCAACTTGATTAATTTAACAATAACCCAACATGTCATCAATAAGAAAGTCACTAACCAAAGAGATGTCAAGATTGTTCCAATGTTTAGCTGAAAAAATCTGTACCAAAGCTCATGGTTTATCATTTACATATAAACCCCACCAAATAGACCTATCAACCACACCATAAGAAGGGGAAGATCCAATAACATCTCTAGGAAAAAGATCCACTAGCATCTCTATTAGATGGGAACAATTTTGGTAGAAGATATCACCAAAATATTGATTCAGATAAACCTAAAAGTGGTGTAAGTTACATTGCTAAAAATCTAGCACAATTTTTTTAGTGTTGGTTTTAGATCTCTGTATTATTATTAAATCCATCAAGAGTAGTGTTCAAGATGACTTTCATCATAATGAATTAAGATAATTAAGAGGGGTTAGTGAAGATAATTGTCATCATATTGTTAGGTGTTATTTAGGCGTGGCAGTTAAAGTCACAAGGTAATTGATCAAAATAAGATAACATTAATTTTTTAAATCATATCTTTTAATTAATCTTTATCCACATATGATTGTAGACGAAATATTCTTTTATCTTTCTTCAAGATCTATAAAGATGTTTAATTCCAATCCAGTAGAGGTGGCGATAGACATATATCTTGTATGACAAGTTTGTCTAGCAAATATACATTTTGTTTATTGAGATTTCCAATTCATATGAGATTTCACATATGGATTTCATGGGCATACACATCTTCCATGAGATTGCCTAACTTCTATGTACTCGATCATACAACTCCTTTATGATTTTTCCCAAATTTGATTGGTTTTCAAGCATATATCTTAGCACTTATGACTACTTGGGTGCATTTTGCGTGTACTTTGGGTAGGTGGATGCCCATAACTATTCTTGACACCCCAATTGACCCATGTTTTGCACTTTGAACCCTATAAATTTTGTGTTTGACTTCAAATTTTTAATCTATCAGTTGCTATGGATTTGTCTCTTTGTTATCAACAAATTACCTGTCATTTACATTATTTGGTGAATTTATTGAGGTGTCACACATATATATCACCCCTATTGGGACATACTTTTGTGACTTTTTCATCAATATTCTTTGACACAATGCTTTAAATCACATTGTATCAAAGAGTGGAAAAATGTAGATGTTAAAAAATGGTTTGTGTTTATAGTTTAATCACATTTTCATACTAACTCATCCCATTTTCTCATTGTACTAATTTTAATCTTTTGGCAAACTTTATTATCATTCAAGCATATTTTGGCAATATCCTTCATCATTCGTATCCCCTTTCATGTCAATTACAAATCATAGAATCAATCCCAAAATCATTTCAACATCATCAGAATCACATCCAATCATCCCAAAAATATTTAAACATCATCAAAATACTTTCTAATCAACCCAAAACTATCACAAATCATCCCTAATAAACCTATTATGTCACCTAGTGTTAGGTCAAACTATCACTCACATCATCTGATTGTTGGTATTTTTGAGTCCCTTAATGTCAGATTGTGACATTATCAAATGGAAGTATAACCCAAATGGGTTGTTCTCCATTTCTTCTTCGTATGGCAATGCCTTTGAAGGCTATCAAGTGCCTTGTTGGGCTAAAGCTTGGTAAAAAGGAATGACTGCCAAGGTTAACACATTTTTTTGGGTTGTTTTGTAGGATAAGATTCTTACCATTGAAAATTTGATGAAGAGAGGTATGAGTCTTTTTAGTAAGTGTTATCTTTGCAAGGAAGTGAATGAGTCGGTTAACCATTTGGCTATTCATTTCCCTTATACTAGAAGGTTATGAGAAAGGATCTATTGGTATGCTGGATATGCAATGGGTTTTCCACCTCAACATTCAAGAATTATTTATAGAATGGAAGTCTCCCTCTGGTAATACCTTGATTATGAATTTATGAGATTTAATCCTCCCATTTCTTTGCTAGGGTGTGTGGAAGGAACAAAATGATAGGGTGTTTAGGGGTAAGGAGACTAGTTCTATCCAGTTGTTCCATAAGATTAAGCATTTGGTGATAGAGAATATTAGGAATATTGGGAAAGGTCACCAAACTCATAACGAATGGTAAGGAAAAGTGATTTAGATTTGGAACTTGGAAGGGTTAAGTTTTATCTAGAATGGTAATAACCTTAGAAATTTGGCTAAGCGGGATTGTCCTCCATGGGGCTGGTGTAAGAATAATTTTGATGGGGCCTCAAAGAGCAACCCAGGGACAACAAGTTATGCTGTCATTATCATAAATATGAATGGGGACAATATGGATGTGATGGCCATCCCTATTGGGGAGCAAATGAATCATGTAGCAAAAAATAGTGCTACTCTCTATGGTCTTAATTATGCTAAGAGTTTGAATTTGGACAAGATTTGGCTTGAAGGTGACTCCCTTAATATTATCAATTATCTTAATAGAATTAATTACCCCTCTAGGACAATTCATAGTATTATTTTCAAGGATACTTGTTTAATTAACTCATTTGAGAATTGTGTTATCACTCAAAACTTTAGAGAAACAAACCATGTTGTTGTCTGGGCTACAAATGTGGCATGCAAAAGTCATGATAATTTGATTTGGAATCATGGTGATAATATTCCTACTGATGAGATATCCTTGATTGAGTATGAAAAGGTTAGAAGTCTGTAGTTTTTATATATTATTGATGAACATGGAAATAAAGATTAGTTATGATTGGGGTAGGATTAGGAAGTGGTAGGTTATGATTAGTTTTTAAGAGATAATTCATTAATTGCCACACAGATTGTGGGTTTGTTTATTTAACAAAAATATTTTCTGTGATATTGACACCAAGTTTTTCTTTCTATCTTTTTATATAGGGAATGTGAGATTCTGCTACAACTTGAAGAAGATGGGAGGTAAGAGAAAAATGGTTGAGCCAATTAGCTACAAGGACTAGAAGAAGAAGACGGATATTTGGGAAATTATGGAACATAGGAATTTCCTAGGCTCCATGGAGAAGTTAAAGGGAAGCAACCCTTCCATTACCCACAAATTTGTTAAGACCTAGAAGGATGGTAGCATTTTGGTGGGTAATCAGAGAATGGAGGTTATAGAGGATAGTACTATAAAAGCTACAAGTCTTGATATAGGGGGAATCAATTTCTACAGGGATAGGAAGCTCTTTGATCAAGTAGTGAAAGAATTCATAGATATGGCTAAAGAGTGTAATAGGTTGGTTAAAATTGGTAATTGTTATTTTACCTCTAGTTCTATTTCTCATCCTTGGAAGTTTGTCATGTTCACGGTGATTGAATACCTATCTCTAGATGACTACTTTACTAAGCTATTTAGGTACCATTTTGTGTTGGTAAACCACTTTAGGCATAGGGTTAGGCTTAATCTCCCCTTCTACCTTAGAAAATCATTGGCTAATACAATTTTAGCCATTTAAAATGATCATGAGGGTGACCATGCCTATAATGAGGGCTTAATGGTAATGATTATGAACCTTATCTAATCCAAAAAATTGGATAGACCCCATTATAGTAATTTTTTTAGAGTATGAGATTGGAGGGAGTGAATAGGATGAGGGATTTGATGAGGATACAAAGGATGAGGTAGCTAAGATAGAGGATAAGAAGAGGAAAAAGATCGATCCTGGGAGCTCGTCTAGGAAGAAAAGGAAGATTAAGGAGGTCAATTCTAAGATGGAAACATAGTCTGAAGAGAGTCTAGAGGATGGTATTGGGAAAAATTGCATTTTTGGAATTGTTACTAGGAAGAAGGGGAAGAATACAGATAGGTTTTCAAACATACTCTTTGACAATGAACCTCTGATTAAGAGGATGGAGCAGAAAGGGAAGAATGTGCTTTCTCAAGGGAAGGTTGCTAACAAAGGGCATAAGGAGGTGAATAATGAAAGAGAAAATTTGGTAATATAGAGCTAATGAAGAAGGACATTAGTAGTTTGAAGTAGCAGATGTAGGACATTTTGAGAGATTTTGATCAACTTAGCAAAAATATTAGAGGGGAGAGAAGTCTAGAACAACATATTGATAGACTTTCTAAGGTGATTAGTAATGCTAAACAAGTTAAGAAATTTATAAAACAAGTTCCATCCATGGAATCTAAGAATAAAGTTTTGGATCCGTTGATTAAAGATTTCCAAAAAAGGTTGGATGGTATGGATAACAAAGTGGTCAATATGGACAAGATGGTTAAGAAACTTGTTGACTAGAATTGTTCTATTATGAAGACTATGGTGGACAACATTAATACTTTGATGAAAAAAATTGAATAGGGGAAATTTCAAGGATCGAAGGACATGAAAGATGACCAAAAACCCAACAAGCATACTAGGGCTAGCTCAAAAAAGATTGAGGTCATTGAAGCTAAAGAAATGGATGATGTGAAGGCCTTTGCAAATAACATGAACATCCTTGTTGACCAGGCAACTGATTTTGAAGGATTTGAGAAATACACAAAATAAATACATGAATCCCTTGAATACCTACATGTAAAAAACTTTTCATAAAGAAGAAAAGGATACAAGATACTTACAAATGATCTATCCTTATAATAGGAGATCAAAACTTGAAAAGGGTAACCTAAAAGGTAAATGCTATTTAATAATTAATAAATAATTATTAAATGGGAATGCAAAAGTGCATAAAGTGAAATATTAAGAAGGGAGAAAAGGTAATTTAATTAATGAAATTAAATTAACCTTTTTCTCTAACACCCCCCTTAAGATGAACAACAATGCAGTTACAAACAATGCATAAAGAGCAAGGAAACTACAATGCCATGCTGAAAGAAAACTTGGGTCTTGACAATAAGGCTTGATAAGGTACCCAATCATAACCAAATCTCATGAAATGGAGAAATAGAGAAAACCCAGTGGGAAAAACTCTACTCCAAAAAGAGATTACTAAAAACCTAGTGAAAGACTACAGAAGCCTCCAATTGGAGAATTATTCTAGAAAATAGGAACAAAAAGAAATCATGAAGAAACATCATTGAAGCATGAAGAAGTAAAAAAATTTGTCAAAAAGAAACTATTGATCTACAGAACCTCCTCTGAAATAGAACTTGACTAGGTAGAGAAAACTATAATCTCCATCAAATTAGGAGGCACACAAAGGCAAAAACCTAAACTTGAAGATACAGATGGGATGAAACTCCAAATCTTGAAGAGTAATAAATTGAACCAAGGAAGCATAAGAAATAATAGAAGAACCCACCCTAATATAAATAAGGTTGAGGTGACATGCAACTGAGAAAGTGAGCCAATAACTCCTACAAAATAGAGAGAACTAAGAACATCTAGAGTGAGGAAGAGGTACAAACACCTATAAAAGCACATGTCATTGAAACATCATGGGTTTAATGTCATGGGAGGGACACTCAGTTAAAAAAGGAAGATGACACAAAAAGGTGAGCAACTAACCCCCCATGGCACTTTATAATTTAGTATGAGTACAATGAGTCACAATGATGAGAAAGATCTAGAAATGAAAGGAGTGACATTTTATCTTAGTGTGTTTGCATAAACATGCTTACAAATAATATCAATAATGATTAGAAAGGGAAAAGAGCTATAACAAAAAATAGTACAACCCAAAAGAAGAAATCCCATGCTACAAAAATGAACCTCAGACCTAAAACACCCAAGATATCCACCATAGTATAATAAAGCAAAAAACATAATAGAAAGAGCTTGGAGCATAATCTAGAAGAAAAACCAACATTCTTGCAAAGAGTACTAAATAAACTTTCCAAAAATATAACACTTTTTAAAAATGAAGTTGGGATGTTCAAGATATGCCCTCTAGAGTGAAAAATAAAACACCCAACTTTGACTACTTAAATAGGAAATCAAACTAGATCAAAACCCAAAAAATCCTGTGCAATCATCTTTTCTCAGAACCAACCTTCCAACGCTTCTTTCGGATAAAAAACATACCTTAGTATGCTCAAGATACAACCAAAACACCAATAATTGGTCTAAAAAAGGACCTAAAGCGAATGCAGGGGTATGATGTAATGCTGTTGTCATGCTAACATCAACATATTACCACATTGAAATGATGGCTTGGTAGTCATCATAGAAAAAAAAGACTACCATGTGGCATCCACATGGCAGTGTGGGCTCAAATACATTGACATGGCACCTGGCACATGGTAGGTGCTGATGTGGCATCAATGCTACATGGGAAGTACTAAAGCTACCACATGGGTGATGGAGCATTAGGAGGAGGTGTGGTGGCTAGTGTGTAGAACCATCGATAGAGCAATGGCTACGGGTGGTGGCTAGCCAGAAAATGTAGATGACATCCATAAAAGGAAAGTGAGTCAAATAAATTTGCTAGGGCCTGGGAAATCTATGCATGCCAAGATTATAGCTATCAGTGTTGGATTTCCAATTCAACACTTGAAAAATAGTGTTCACATTAGAAAATAGTCCCACAGGCCAAATTTTTTCTTTAAAAAATAATTGTCTTAGAGTGTGTGTGGGAGGTTGTACAACCTTCTGGGCAAAACTTTTTCCCTTCCAAATGAATATTTTCCAAAATGGACAAAATTTATATGAAAATGGGGATTTTGACACCTTCTAAATCCAATTGTGAGGTCGATTTGGCCTCAAAGTGCTCTGAATTTCAGAGACCCCCCCATTTTCACAAAAATACCTAAAAAACACCAGATCTGATCTATCAAACCCTTTTTCTCCTTTTTCTCCAAATATCAAACAAGCTATAATAGATTTGACTCTGATACTATGAAGGATTTTTGAATTACACAAAAAAGTTCCATGAAGCCCTCGAATACTTACATGTAAAAAACCTGTCATAGAGAAGAAAAAGACAAGAGGAGGCAAGGGTTTGCTTTGAAAAATATGCAAATGTATTCTCAGAAAAAGAAAAAGATACGAGATACTTACAAATGATCTTTCCTTATAGTAGGAGATCAAAACCCAAAAAGGGTAACCTAAAAGGTAAATACTATTTAATAAATACTAAATAATTATTAAATGTGAATGCAAAAGTGCATAAAGTGAAATCTTAAGAAGGGAGAAAAGGTAATTTAATTAATGAAATTAAATTAACCTTTTTCTCTAATAGATTTATTGAAGACCCTGTAGTTGTCTTTGTGCTATGTTTTTGCTTTCTTTTTCCTATCTTTTCCTGTAGGTTGTTTTTAGGCTTTTTTTAGATAGTTCTATTCTTAGGTGTTAATGCATAGTTCTTCTAGGCTTCTCTGCTTTTGTTGCTATGTTCCAAAAGGTTTTGGGTCCTTTAAAACCTATTTTTAATTAAAAAAAAATATTATTTTCTCAAGAAAAAACACACAAAAAAAATCATCCAAGACAAAATAAAACCAAGAAACCTCAAAAAAATTGTGATCTAACTCAAACCAAAGTTTCACAATCATTACAAGTGGATAAAATAAGCATATATACTCCAAGAAGTAATCCTCAAGATGAAAGACAATAAACCCTCAATAACATGTCCAACATAAAATTCCCTCTTAACACATCACCTACACATGGAATGGTTTAATGAAGTCCTAATTTTGAACCTATGTTCATACCTATGCAACTTAGGTATGAAAGTGTACCAACAACACCTGGAGATGAATATGCCAATTCATTTGAATTTGGAAAACTTAACACAAGTATCTTTAATCCTTCAAACGTACATCAAGGTACCATCCACTTAAGTGATGATTCTAACATAAGCTATGGTATTCTTGTTGAAGAAATGGCTAAAGCATGTCAAGATAAAACCTTTCAAAATAACTTCAAACTCTTGGTGGCCCAAAAAATAGTGAAGTTTAACACCAATTTGGAAGGACCTAAGTCTAAGAGTTAAGAGAACCCTACATTCAAAAACATGCAACCTATGATGAACCTAGAATTAGATAAGGGGAAGCAACCTTTAGAATTATCAACTACAGAGGTAACACCTAAGAGACCTCACCAAGAGTCAACTATTGAGATTCTCCAAGGTTCCATTGAACATATCAACATCAATCCCCTATTTGATGATCCTCCATTACTTAATGGTAAGACAAATATTTTAAAGTACCTAGAAGGACATTAAGGATTGTTATTAACCAAATGATGCAATGAAAAGAAATATCTAAGGATACTTGCTCCATAGGGATTGAAAACATACCTCCTTTGGAAGAAAATCAACAAAGTTCCCCTTGTTTTTAACTCCACCAACTACAACAACATCAACTAAAATGACCCCACTATGAATGCATCATGTGAAAAATCAAATATTATTACAAGTGTACCTATTGAACTACAAAGAAAGAGTTCCATTGACATCTCACCAACCCCAAAAAGGAATGTATCCCATTGTCAAGTAAACATGATGTCCCAAGATGAAGCAACAAACCCTCAAACATATCAAGTCAAGGATCCTAAATCAATGCTCACATCTAAGGGACATAGTCAACATCCAAAGCACCAACAAAAACATCAAGTGGTAAAAGGACCACGTCTGCAGGAGGGCATGCAGCAAGCATAGGGCAGGAAACGGAGGGGAAAGATGAGGATGCCTCAAAGGATGGGGACCCATGGGTTTTGATGCCCCATCCAGGCGAGAAGATTCCCCCTCCCCCCCATGTGGGCAGTGGGCCGTCTGGGGCATGGGGATGCTGGTCGAATCTATTCGGGATAAAACCATCAGGTAAATCATCTTTCCCAAAAGTCATTGACAAATCTGTTAAGGAGAAAGGTATTTTTGCTCTGGAAATCCCTAGGGAAATTATTGACCACAATATCCTAAGCATGGCGAACACTCTGGTAGGAAAATTTGTAGGGCCAAGACCTAATATTGATGTAGTGAGGACATTTACCAGGAGAAAATGGGACCTTAAAGGGCATGTAGATGTGACTGCTATGGCCAAAGGCTTCATGTCTTTCGAGTTCTCTTGCTCGGAAGATTTTTCTCGTATACTATGTGCTGGGAACTGGTCTTTGGGTAGATCCAACCTAATATTGCAAAAATGGACATCCAACTTGGATTTGAACAATGATTTCCAATCTCAGGTTCCAGTTTGGTTAAGACTTACGAAACTTCCTTTGGAATATTGGCATGAGGATGTCTTTGATGGCATAGCCAGGACCTTTGGAGAGCTCCTCTCCATTGACCCTGTCACAGCAGCTAAGAAAAGATTGAACTACGCAAGAATCTGTGTAGGAGTCATCGAAGGCTAGGACATGCCTCAAGTTTTAGAACTACAATCTCGTCTGGGAAACAGATCTCAAAAGATTGACTATGAAAGTGTGCCTTTTGCTTGTTTCCATTGTAAGAAGGCTGGCCACAAGGCTGGATCATGCCCACTTTTCAAAGGGAAGAGTATGGTGGGAAAGGCTCATCCACAAGGGGGGTTAAAAGATTCTCTAGATCCCAAAAAAGAATGGAGGAAAAAAGCATCGCAAGTCAAGGCAAATGGAGAGGCAGAAGGAAAAACAAATACTACTCCTAATGCGCCCCAAGAGGAATCAGGGCCTCCACGGGCGACTGGAAATGTAGGAGGGGGAGAAGAGAAAGGAGTGAAAGACGATTCAACACCTCTCCCAAATGCGAAGGAATCTGAGAAGAAACCTGAGGAGACAGGTGAAAATATGACTCTTCCCCCTCTGGATTCTCAGGAGGATGACTTGAAACTATCCTTTGTCCCGAACTCCATGGAAGAACTAAAGGAGGGGGAACCCATGTCCCAGGACCCTAACCCAGTGTGTTGTCCCCCCCCTTCAACAGTAAACAAAATCATAGAGAGGCTATCTGCATTGACAATGGAAGATTTGGCGAGAATTGATGCTTGGCTGGACAAAGGACTAGAGGGAGAAGAGAATCCCTGGACGGAAGTCAGAAATAGAAAGAAGAAGAATAGCAGGGACCCTTCTCCGGTATCTCCCCCTTCTACTAGAAGCATGGCCAAGGCTGATCTCGACCACAAATCTAACCTAGTGGGAAGGAAAAACAAGAATGAAATTAGGAAAGAGGAAGCCAGAAGAAACATTAAGGATGGTACGCAGCGCACCATCCAGGAAGCATGTTCAGTAGTTAAATCATGAAGATCTTATCTTGGAATATTCGTGGACTCAATGGAATCCACAAGCAAGAAGTTATTAGAAATATGATAAGGGACCAAAGGCCTGATTTGTTGAATGGAAGATATTAAGTTCAACAATAGCATGAAGGGCATAGCCTCTAACTCTGAAGGAGCGTCTGGAGGACTACTGTTACTTTTCAATGATAAGTATTTCAATATAGTAGCTGAGTATGATGAAGATAACATTCTTTTCTGCAGAGTTCAACATTTGCACACCAATGATTCCTGGTTTTTAGTGAATATTTATGCCCCCAATAATAAGAGAGATAGAAAAAACTTCTGGACCAAAGTTGGTAATATGGTGCAAGATTGTGACATTAAGAAAGGTATAATCATGGGAGACTTTAACACACCGCTAGAAGATAAAGAGAAAAAGGGAGGTATGCCCCCGGATTGGGAAAGTAAACAGGATCTTTCTAACTTCATAAATAATCTGGCCCTTATGGACGTAGAGCTTAAGGGTGGATCCTTTACCTGGTCAAACAAGAGAAAAGGCCATGATTGCATTTAGGTTAGGCTGGATATAGCTCTTATATCTTCGGACTGGCTTCAAATCCTTCAGCTACAGACTATCTCTGCTTCCCAGAATTGGTTCGGATCACTCTTCCATTTCTCTTTTAGTTTCACCTCTGGTACACAGGAGATACCATCCTTTCAGGTTTGAGAAAATGTGGACCTCTCACCCTGACCTCCTGGATAATATCAAGAAATGGTGGGGGATAGAGGTGGAGGGCTCAACCATGTTCAGAGTCACCAGAAAACTTAGCAATGTGAAGAGGATGATTAAAATTTGGAACAAGTTTGATTTTGGTCACATCTTCCATGAAAAGAAAGAGTTATTTGATAATCTAACTATTATCCAAGATTGCATTCAGAAGGAAGGTTACACTGAGACCAATAGGGTTTCGGAGCTCAAGACCCTGTCTGAAATTCATAACATTATTAATAAGGAAGAAAAATTTTGGAGGCAAAGATCGAGGATCACCTGGCTAAAGGAAGGAGATCGGAATACTAAGTTTTTTCACCTAACCACCCTCAAGCACCGTGCTAGTAACAAGATCTATGGTATTAGAAAGGGGCAGGAACTGTTAACTGAAGAATCTGCCATCTTGAAAGAAGCTGTTTCCTTTTTCTCTAGCCTTCTCTCTGAGGACCCATTGCTTTCCAATCTGGACCAGGAGGATTTGTTACACTGTATCCCTCAGCTCATTCAACCTATCCATAATAAACAGCTCTGTGCTATTCCTAATGCTTCAGAAGTTAGAGAGGCTCTCTTTTCTCTGCCTGCTGACAAGGCTCCAGGCCCGGACGGTTTTCCCACTTTTTTCTTCCAAAGGTTCTGGCCGGTGATCATGGGAGAGGTTGTTCAGGCTGTCCAAGAATTCTTTGGAGCCAAATCTATTCTCAAGGAGCTAAACTCGACTTTTGTGGTTCTCATTCCTAAATCCCCTGGGGCGGACTCATTGGACAACTTTAGACTTATTAGTCTGTGCAACTCACTCTACAAGATCATCTCTAAAGTTCTCACTTTAAGAATGCTCAAGATCTTGCCCATGATAATCTCGCAGCATCAATCGGGTTTTGTTCCAGGGAGACAAATTTTGGATTATGTCCAGATGGTGCACGAAGTCATCCACTCTCTTGAGGCATCCAAACGGGAAGGTATGTTTCTCAAACTGGATCTTTCTAAAGCTTATGATAGGGTGGACTGGTCTCTCCTTGGGAAGGTCCTCTCAACTTTTGGCTTTGACAGCAAAGTTTGCAAAATTATCTCTCAATTGGTGTCCACCTCCTCCTTGGTTGTTCTGGTTAATGGAGTCCCTTCTAATTTTTTCAAACCTTCTAGAGGCCTCAGACAAGGAGACCCCCTTTCGCCCATTTTGTTCATCATTTTAGCTGAATGCTTAGGAAGGATTATAGACTGTAGAAAGTGTGAGGGTTGTATCAAAGGGATCCTTCCCTCCTCTAATTGCGTTCCCTTCACTCATCAGCAATTTGTTGACGATACTATCTTGGGGGGGGAAGCTTCTGTCAAAGAGGCCAGAGCCCTGAAGAAGATTCTTGATACTTACTCCAGTGGGATGGGTCAGCTGATTAATTGGAACAAAAGCTCGCTCTTTTTCATCAACACCTCTGAGTTTAGACAAAGAAAAAATCGCCAGGATTCTGGGTTGTGGGGTAGGCTCTTTCCCCTCTACCTATCTTGGTCTTCCTTTGGGATCCTCACCCCCGGAGTCTTTTTGGAATGGTATTTTGGACAGATTCAACAGGAAGATGGCTGGTTGGAAAGGGGTCTCTCTTAGTCAAGCGGGGAAATGCCTCTTAGTCAAATCTTCTCTTCAAAATCTGCCAATCTACGCCCTGAGCCTCTTTGGAATTCCGAGGAAAATAGTTGAAAGAATGGAGAAAATCCAGAGAGACTTCCTTTGGAATGGTAATGAAGGGAAGAAAAGATATCCTCTTGTTGCTTGGGAGAAGGTTTGCCTCCCTATGAGGTACGAAGGTCTAGGCATTAGAAAGATCACTCACCTCAATAAGGCTCTCCTAGCTAAACAAATATGGTGGATCTTCAGTAGCACCGGTGAATGGAGGGACACCCTGGTAAACAAGTACCTTAGAAGACCCACTCTTCTTTTCACCCTTTTTAATGAAGATATCCCAAAAGGATCAAACATTTGGAATGGGATCATGAAAGCCAGGGACCTGGCTAAGGCCAGGATATCATGGAAATTGGGAAATGGGAAGGACATCCAGTTCTGGTCGGATAGATGGCTTTCCCAAGATCCACTTATCAATAACCCTATTTTTGAGATATGGATGCAAGCTTGTACTGATCAAATTGGGTCCAAAGTTTGTGATTATTGGAATGGCCAGGAATGGAGTGACCTATCCCTCATCTCTGAGGACTTGACTCCTATAATGCTTATGCTCAATTCCATGATTCCTATCAATTTGGGGGATGAGCTGGTCTGGAGGGATAATCCCAATGGAAGATACTCTGTTGCCTCAGGCTATAATTCCCTTTGGAGCTTAAAAGAGAAGGCCCCTTGGGCAGAGGCTTGGATTCCAGGTCTCACTCCAAAGATCAACATTTTTTACTGGCTGGCTCTTCAGAACAAAATCCTTACTCGTGACAATCTCATGAAGCGAGGACATGTTATGCCCAGTAGATGTCCCTTGTGTAAGAATCAGGCTGAGACCGGAAATCACATTTTCATCTTATGTGACTATGCCAGGGAGGTGTGGAATGTCATCACACATGATAATGAAACCCTCTGGTGCAAACTGAATAATCTCATGGATTTTTGCCATCAGTGGAAAGGTCTTTGTAAGATTGCTGGTCGGCAGGATCACTCGGACTGGATTTTACCCCATTTTTGTTGGGGAATTTGGAAGGAAAGGAATAATAGAATATTTAGAGACAGAGAGGAGCCGGCTATAATCCTTGGCAGGAAGGTCTTGAAGAATATAAAGGAAAATCTCCAAGTGCTGAAGGAGGAAGAAGAAGAAGAAGGGGACAGAAAGATAGCTAAAGAAAAAGACAGGAACCTCAAAAGGCAGGATGCTAGCTGGCTTCTCCCCCCAGATGGTTGGTCAAAAGCCAACTTTGATGGGGCTTCTAAGGTTTTATTATGTCCTAATACATTAGAAAATAATCTATATTTAAATGAGGTTTTATTATGAAGGTTCCTAGAATTCTATCATTGCATGGCTGCAAGAAGAAGATTTCCATTATCTACTATAGGAACTGTGTTCATAAGAGGTCATGCACTGGTTGGTTGAAATTGCTACAAGAACTATGCTTTAGTCTGTGTCTTATGATAGAGATGCATCCTATGGCCATTCACAAGTAACTTAAATTGAACTGGATCAATGGTTGTGAGTTGCACTATGCCATTATCAAATACATGCTGAATTTCATAAGGCCCTAACCATCGATTTTGCAATTTCCCTAGATTTCCTTTGAAATGAGAATCATAGAGGAGGGCCCAATCTCCTACTTGAAATCATTTATTCCTAATATGTACATTATGCCATTTCTTTCATTGGTGTTGAATAATTTCTATTCTTTCTAGAGCTATCTTTCATATTTCATCTAGCAAATTTAAGTGGAGGAGTCTCCCTTGTTGCGTTGCAAGAAGATTGATGTTCAATTCTAAAGCAATGCATAGTGTCTTGTGTTCAAATTCAATGGGTAACATTTATGCTTTACCATACACAAGCTCAAGTGGAGTAAATTTAGTTGTTTTCTTCCATGTGGTCCAATATGCCCAAGTAGCTTTAGATAATCTACTTGTCCAATCCTTCTTATGTATGTGTACTATTTTGGTCAGAATGGATCCAAGTTCTCTATTGGCAACCTCTGCTTGCCCATTTTCTTGGGGTTGATAAGGACTGGATTTATGGTGTCTTATGTTGTACTCCTTCATAACCTCAATGATCAAATTTGATGTAAACCTAGGTCCTTGATCTATGACAATTTCTCTTGGCACTCCATAAAGGGTAAATATTTATTCATATAGAAACTTAGCCAATTTCTCATCTTTGGCATTTTTCATTGCTTTAGCTTCCACCCATTTAGTTACTTAATTTTTACATACTAAGATGTAGGGTTTGCTGCTTGATGGTGGCTTAATTGGACCTCTGAATTCCATGCCCCATTTGTTGAAAGGTGTGATGACAACCTATGGAGTGAGTAGCATCTCATCAATTTTTTTTGGTCAGCCCATCCTTTGGCATTTTTCACAATTAGCTGTATATGTCATTGCATCCTTATGTAGGGTTGGCCAATAGTATCCTATTGTAAGTATCTTCGGTGTTGTTCTTTTTCCTACAAAATGGCCTCCACATGGTTCATCATTACATGCATGCAGTATATCATATGTCTCATCTTCCCTAACACACCTCCTCATGACTTGATCTGGCCGTACATAGAAGAGATTGCTATCTATCCAATAATATTGAAAAAAAAATTCTACTAACTTTCTCTTTTCTTTATAAGAGAAGTGTCGGGGTAGTCTATTTGCAGCAAGATTATTTGCAATCTCTGCATACCATGGTGTATGAGTTTCTATATGGAACAAGTGTTCATCTGGAAAAGTGTCTTCAATTAGAGTTGGATCTTCATCAGCAATGGTCAATCTAGACAAATATTTTGCAACTATGTTGGATTTGCCTAGCTTATCAATAATGGTAATATCAAATTCTTGTAACAACAAGAGCCATCTTGCCAATCTACCAGTGACAACTAGTTTGTTCATTAAATACCTTGTAGCTGAGTGATTAGTATGAACAAAAATAGGATATCCAATGACATAGTCTTTGAATTTATTCAATTCATAGACTACAACTAAAAGTTCTTTTTTGTTACTGTGTAATTCAACTCAGGTCCATGAAGGCTTTTGCTAATATAGTAGATGAAATTCTCAAGATTAGTAGGCTTTTGTCCTAATACAAATCCTACGACATAGTTTGATGCATCGATATAGATATGAAATGGAGTTGACCAATCTGGTCCTTGTAAAATTGGTGCCATGGTGAGAAGTTGCTTTAGCTGCAGGAAGGCTTCATTGCATTCGAGTGTCCAAATAAATTTAGCTTCCTTAGTCAATAATGTGTACAAAGGACTAGCTATTTTGCTAAAATATTTTATAAAACATCTTTAATATCCAGCATGACCTAAAAAAGATCTTACATCTTTTAGTTTTTTAGGTATAGTAGTGTTAGAATTACCTCTGTCTTAGCTGGGTCCACTTGTATTCCTACAATTAAAATGAAATGACCAAGTACCACTCCTTCTTGCATGAGTATGAAACATTTTTCACTATTAAGTTCTATATTATGCTCTTTACATCGGATAAGAACCTTTTCAAGATTCATCATGGATTCTTCAAAGGTGACTCCAAATGTTGTGAAATCATTCATATATATTTCCATACAATCATATGATATATTAGCAAAAATGCTAATGACGACTTGTTGGAAGCATTACACAAGCCAAATGGCAAATCAAAATATGAAAAATTACCCCATGGGCATGTAAATGTGGTTTTTTCTTGGTCTTTAGGAGCAATACTTATTTGATTATAACCACTGTACCCATCTATAAAAGAGAAATACTTCTTTCCAACTAGAGTGTCCAAAACTTGATCTATGAATGGTAAAGGAATCTAATCCTGTTTCATTGCTTTATTCAATTCTCTATAATCTACACAAATTTTCCATTTATCTCCCTTTTTAGGCAATATCACTAGGGCTGACACACATCTACTACTAGATGTAGGATAAATAAAACCAACATCAAGCAATTTTTGTAATTCAATTTTAACTATTTCTCTAAGGGTTGGATTAATCCTTCTCTAGGGTTGATGGTGTGGCAAACACTCTTCATTGATGTATATTCTATGGGTACATAATGTAGGACTCAATCCTTTCATATCTCCATAGTTCCATGCAAAAGCCTTTTCATGTTTTTGAAGCAGCTCTATTAACTATTTCATTTGTGTGAAAGATAATTTGGGATTAACGTAAAGATTATGACCTTTTGACAGCTCAACAATAGTGGTAGACTCAATTATAGAAGGTTCATAGATTTGGACTTGTATCTAATTCACATGGTAAGAGTTGACAAATAATATCTAGTTCTTTGAGCATAATACAATTCTCATTACATTCCTCATATGTGGTTAACTCTAACACAAAATTGTTAGATACATCTTTTTCTACCACACAAGCGTTAGTAAGGATACTCTAAATTACTAAATCCTCTTCCTATAACTTTAGGAAAGATTGTCTATGCAGCATCATAAGCTATGCTATAGAGTTTAACTCTTCTTCTTCATCCCCTAAATATGACAAGATAGATGTGCTTAAATCTGGTTGTGGTTGTGCTAGAGGATATAAATAAAATTTCTTTATTGCTTGACCATTAGATATGGTCATGTTCTTTAACCTACAACTTATATTTGCATCAACTATAGCTAATCATGGTTGTCCTAGAATGACAGGGTAACTAGATAAATTGACTTTGGGACACAAAATCATGAAATCTATAAGGTACTCTAGAGATACTAGGGTTCCAACTATGTTTTATATTATCCCATCAGCAATGAAAATAGAACTATTTGCAAGTTGTAGAATTGTTGGAGTAGCCCTTAATCCTTCTATTTTCAACTTCTTCATAGTATCCTTGGTCATGATGTTTATAGTGGCACCAAGATCAATTAAAGAATTTTTAATAGATTGACCATTTATAATCACATTCACAATTGGACTACCTAGATTAAAATATTTAGGAGTGATCAATTTCACTAACATAATGTTAGCCAATTGTCCTACAACATGGACTGTAGTTGGGTCCTTTTTCTTCCTCTTAAGCTTCTTCAAGTAGGCTTCTCTAATGGATTTTCCATAGATGGGAACATCTTTAATAGCTTGGAATAGGGGTATTTGGACATGCATGTTCTTTAATTGATCAACAATATCAAAAGACAATTCCTCTATTTGGATAGGTTTACTTTATACAAGCTTCTCTGAAAAAGGAAGTTCAACTGCTGGTTGGGCTTGAGCTAAAATAGTAACATTAGTTGGGTCAACCTCTTTAGGAACTGGGGGGTTTGATACTACAATATTATTTGGCATTTCAGTTATAAGAGGCAGTTTAGGCACTGGTATGCTTGTACCAAATCTCAAATGTATATTTTCAACATTTAAAGCATAAGCAAGATATTCGTGAGCACCAACAAAGTACATGGATTATTGTGACTGCTAGTTATTTGGATTTGGCTAAGGTTGTATAGGTAACTGGGTCTAATTTTGAGGTCTAGGACTCACAGTTGCTGGCATTAGTGCAGGTTGTTAGACTGGGGGTGGTAATTGTGGAGTACCAATATTTTGGTTAGGTCACTGTTGTGGTCCTCTCATTGATTTGTAGACTGCAAATTCCCTTGGGGTAGTTGTCATTGGTTATGTTGGTTCTGCCATTGATTATTCTATTGGTTTGGCTAGGAAGGTTGGGAATTTTGAGGCCATTAGAGTTGTTGTGGATTATTTTTCCAAGCATTATTCTAATTAAGTTGACTATATTGTGGATGACCTTGGGTATTATAGTTTTTCCATTGATTACCATATAGACTTGAATTTTGCGAAGGGTCCTAAGGCATACCTTGAAATTGGGCCCATAGACAATGTTGAGCAACAAAGAATACTTGCTCATTATCTCCATCTATTTTGATATACTTAGTTGGAAGATGTTGGTTTTCCACACTAGCGACTAGTTTTCATTAGTAATCTTTCTTTTGCTTCTAGCAATGGGGGCAGTACTCAACTAGTTATACTTCAAATTTTTCATGTTTCTTCTTTTTAGTCATTGTGTCAAGATGTGTAGCGACATCATTTATAATGTCCTACTTGAAATCTAAGAGTAGATTAGATATCTTGAGCTTTGAAATACCTTGACTAATTCCTTTAATAGCTTTAGTCTAGTGTCCTTTTCCTTTCTTCATGGTTGATCTTGATTAATTAAGAAAAATTTTTGTGAGGTCATCCTAAGAAGATTGATATGCATCTCCTCCAACCATCAAGTCTAATTCTTCTAGACAACTATCATTCACACCTGTCATAAACTAGCTTTTGTGAATCCTCAAACAACACATGCTAAGGGTTCTTCTACAATGTATACAAGAAATGTGAAACATAGTCTTCCAATGTTTCTTCATCCTTTTTTGATATTCTAAAAATATCATCTCCTCTTGAATCATTTTCTTTGAAATACTCTTTGTACTTGTCCAGAAACAAAGTTTGCATTTCATCCCAAGTACCTGCTACATTGGCTCCTATACCCATGAACCATCGTAAAGATGACTCTTTTAGTGTTGTTTGAGCTTATGGGCATCAGTGTTGTAGTCAAAGCTACAAAAAAGTATGTCAAACTCAAATAAGAAAGTATTGTTTGAGCTTACGAGCATCAGTGTTGTAGTCAAAGCTACAACAAAGTATGTCAAACTCAAATAAGAAAGTATTAGGATCTTCAATTGTGAGGCCATAAAATTTTGGAAGAGCATTTTGGAGGTATATTTTTGAGATTAAAATTGGTTACAAGGCTTGGGAGGGGAAATGAAAAAGTATGTTGTTCCATTATTGGAGGTATTTGATTATGAGGTTGTTGTTGAAAAGGGATATTGGGTACTAGATTGTTAACAACTAGTGGATTTGGAGTAGTACTATCAAGAAAACTAGCCTAATTTTCAGCAAAAGGTTGAAGGCCACTTGTATCCAAAGGTTCTACTCTTGAGGATGATTTTGTAGGAAAGATAGGGCTTGTGTCTAAAAAAGGAAACTCAAGTTCTTATTCAATTTCTTCATTCAAATTAATAGGCTCTCGTGGAAGAAATCTTCCATATTCATCTCGTGGTCTTCCTCTTCGATGCATGCAATTGAATTGGCAACTCGTGGATCAAGCACTCAATCTTATGGTTTCTAACTAACATACTAATCTAGAAACAGAGGACTCATGAAAGTTCCTAGTTTGATACCATCCCTGACAACACCAACCAAAATGTAGGTTTCCATAATAGATCAAGATAATCACACTACTATTCCTCTAACAAGGATACTCTATCCATCTTGAGAACTATCTATTCTACTATGAAAATACATTTAAATTGTCAACCCAAGGATGTAAGATTTGAAATGGGTCAACACAATATGTGCACCAAGTTCCTTTAAGTCTTAAAACCTATGCTGCAACAAAGTAAAATGTGTGAAAGGAATCCATACTACTAATAAAGAATAGTAAGCATACTTGGATTATCAATAGGGAACTGTAGAAACTACAGAGAAGGGAATTTCAAGCTAGTTAACAATTCAAATATCCACCATGATAGTTTTCCACAAGTGTTGCAGGAACTTTCATAGTTACTATGCTACAGGACTAATACAATAAATCTATCTTAAATAGGAAATTACAAGAAACAAATCTACTCTACCTAAATCTATTCCACCTTCCAAGTGGGCCCCCTTGGTTGGCTTTAACCAACTAAGAACACAATAGGTAATCCAAAATCACTTTCTCATTAGAATTTTGCTTTTGTTACATGGCTAAACAATTCATAAGGAACAGAGAAAAAACTTCAGAATCTCCTCCAAACAAACTCTAACTTCCCATATATAGAGGATTGGAACTCATTATAAAAGCATAATATAAAAACTCATGAGAAAATATCATCAGTAGAAAAAGGGTGGGATTTCAAACATGACTTTTAATACATTGGTTGAGTAACAGAATAATGGTCCGCATATAATGTAACAAGTTAGCTTTATAAAACAACTCCTTTTGTAGACATGGCTTATCACCTAGAACTAATCCACACTTCTCATGCTATGATCGGTCTTTGTTACTCCTTTAATGTAGTGTTTTCCACTCTTCGTGCCACTTCCTCATTTCCTACAAATTAGAAACATTCAAACATATACAAGAACATTTCTAATCTCACTCAAATATTAAAACATAGCTTAAACATTTATATGAAATACTACACTTTATATATAATATTAAGCAAGGTACGTCATATCCACTATCCATACATTTAATAGGTTCTAGCTGCATTCAACATAAGACATTTAAAACAAGTATTTTGTAAATTTTTTTCTCATGGCTCAAAGAGTAAGTTTAGACTATATAAAAACTATATCAAATTTGAGACATTAATTTGTCTCATCAAGGAGTTGGCACTATGTTTGTCACACCTCAAGGGTATATAATCCCCAAGTCATATCAAATAGTATTTAACTATAAAAACAACATATTAGTATATAAGGCAATGATAATAGGATTGAAGCTAGTCATCTAGTGAGATATACAACATCTAAAATTATATGGTGATTCCTAGTTAGTCATTTGAAAAGTCAATGATGACTATGAGATCAAAGATGATAAGATGATGCCTTACAAATAGATGAAAAACTTTCTCAAGTCTAAATTTGTCACTATCTATTTTTGTCAGCTCATAAGGATACATAATAAGTAAGCTAACACTATAGCCACTATTGCTTCTATGATTGATATGCCACAAAATGTTGAATGTTATGAGTTCCTAGAAGAACAACTTTTGATTCCTACATTCAAGCTCTCTTAATCCGAGTTTTTGTGTGAACTTGTTGGTCCCAATTCCCCCTATTTACAAGACATTTATGACTATCTATATATCAAAATCCTACTTCCTAACTTATCCAAGAATGAATACCGAGCCTCTATATGTCAAGCTGCTAGATATGTTATCATCGGTGATACCCTTTACAAGAGATCCTTTGACCAAACTCTTCTTAGATGCCTTGATTTACAAGAAGCCAAAACTATCTTATATGAGGTACACATAGGTATATGTGGAGGCCATTTCAATGGTTTTAGTCTAGCCAAAAATATGGTAAGAGATGGATATTATTTTCCCACCATGGAACAAGATGTTCACAATTTTGCCAAACATGTCATAAGTGCTAGATACATAGTAATAAAATTCATGCACTAATGCAAGAACTTCAACCACTTATCTCCCCATGACCTTTTTCACAATGGGAATTTGATCTCATTAGAGCTATTAGTATACCTTCCTCTAATGGCCATAATTTTATTATTATAATAGCTGAATACTTTATCAAGTGGGTTGAAGGCATCACAAAGGATATCAATTTTATTCCGTAGAAAAGACATGTATTATCAAGGATAAGGATGGTAAGATGATTGGTACTAGTATAAGATCCATAGGTAATTTTTTTCAGCTAAATCCTATTGAGATGAGATGCCTAGTTTCTAAGGTTGAAAATAGTTGGTTATATATAGCATAGAAGGTTTTATCACATAAAAATTGACAATATTTTGAAAACAAGCACTATATTTGTAGTAAGAGATTTTTCTAAAATTGTGAAGCCTACTAACATTGTATGCAAGGAATGTCTTATTGGTAAATAAAATAAAAGTTCTTTTTCTTAGAAAGAAGTTCACTACAACAATGAAGTTGGAGACTTTTCACATAGATTTGTGTGGTCCTACAAATAAAATGGGATTCTATGGTGAAAGTTAATTCACGATTCTTGTTGATGATTTTATTAGGTTGATATAGGTAGCATTTTGTAAGAAAAAATTTGAAGCATTTAAGAATTTTAAGTTGTTCAAGAATTGAGTTAAGAATGAATCTGGATTGAAGATTATTTGTCTAAGATCTGATAGAGGTGGAGAATTTATTTCAAATGAGTTTAACATTTTTTTTGAAGTGAATGATATTAAGAGACAAATTTAAGCCCCTAAAACACTTGAGTAGAATGGTATAGTTGAGAGAAGAAGCATTTCTATAAAAGAAGAATTAAGATCTTGAAAACCTTAACACCACCACTCAAGAAGATACTGCAAATGATTGAGAAAGTGATACCATGCACTGAGAAGTTTACTAGAGAGACTCTTCTTGGAAGATTGTAAGCAACATAAGTGAGTTTGAAGCAGACTGGAGATTTTCCTAGAGTCAAAACCATTTTTAGTGCATTAAGTGTTCACCTTTCCTTATCAAGAAGTGCAAGCACTAGTGGAGACTGTGTTAGTAGTAGGAGATCTAGATATGAGGAGGATAGAAGGATTGGAGAAGGAATTGCATTTCTTGTAAGGAGAGAACCAAAAGGTAAGAGAATCTTTAAATGTTGGACTTGTAATGAATTTGGTCATTATGCTTCTAAGTGTCCTAAAAGAGAGAAAAAGTATAAGAAGAATTTCAAGTGTAGAATACCTAGAGATTTTTTTTATGCAAATGAAGATAATGAGTCTGATGAAAGAGTTCAGAGTGAAAGTGATGATGAGTTTGGATTTATAGCTATAAAAGAAGAAAATCCTAAAATAGAAGTCAAAGAAGAGAAAGCCCTACTTTCATAGGTTAAAAAGAAAGCTGATTGGATCATAGATAGTGGTTGTTCACATTATATGATTGGTCACATTAATGAATTTTTTAAGTTCAATAGTCATGACAGAGGGCCTTCTAGAGTTGGTAACAATGTGACTTATCATATCAAGAGGATATGATCTATTACTCTTAATGGAAAGACTAGCATAGATGATATTAAATTTGTTGATGGATTAAAGCATAACCTATTGAGTGCTATACAATTGGTTAATAAGGGATATAAGTTACAATTCAGAGAGAAGACATGCATTATCAAGGATAAAGATGGTAAGTTGATTTGTTAGAAATAGATAATATTGAGAGGGGGGGGTGAATTAGTATTCTACAAACTTTTGCACACAACTAAATATTGTTAATTAGCTTATAACTTACATATGAAATTAAAACAACAATTTTGAATAGTAAATATAACCATACACAAAGAGAACTCATAACATCATTATTTGTTAACTAGGGAAACTATGGCCAAGGGAAAACCCTAGTGGGGATGATACCCACAAGATGATCCACTCAAAAAAAGAATCTTGTTAGGAGTCTATGAAGTACATATAGTGTCTCAAGTCCTTGTTAAAAGCCTCAACCATGTTAGGATTTGGTAGATAAAATACAATGTATGCGAGAAGAGCCACTACCCTAACATGCAATAAGAACTAAAGTTATTCACAAGTATAGGTATAGATACAATACTTTCTCACTATTGAAACTCACACTTGATCTGATCATACATCATATTTTATAGTACATAAGGCTTGCATATCTTTCAATCTTTCTTCACAATATTTTGCATGTCACATATCTTACTCATTATTTGTCCAAGGTAAGATCTTTACTTATATCTTGTAAATTAATAAATCTTAGCTCAATTAACCTTAATGATTTTACATGCTTGACCAATTATAAAAAATGACTTGGAATAAAAATCTAGGATGTCAACCCATCATGACATAATAATTATTTTGTTACCAAAATAATTCCTTAAGTCGTATAATCCAATTCTCTAATATGCTTTGTTATGTTTTGTTAAATACCTAAACTGGTATTTTGATTGTAACTTGTGTCGTATAGTCCATACAAGTCTGCGCACTAACCTACATCATGATGATGTTGTCATATTGCTATCCTTAGTGCATGAGCTAACTCAAAGTGTGTCATTCATACACATCACATCTATCTTTGTACTACTACAAATTGTCTATCACTTAGACAAATTTCTGACTCTAAATACATAAATAAAATATTGAATATATGCTTTCATAAATGACAATGCTTTAGACATATAACTGACCATATTTCCAACAATGCACCCCTTCGGCATTGATGACAACATTTGGGGAAATTGGCTAAGTCCAAAAATAATGTCATACAAAAAAATGTAAATACAAAAGAAATGCCTTCAAAGTATAACAATTTTATTCATCTCTTGATGGATCATTACATTCCTTATCATTCTTTACAATGATACATAACTGTACTCTCCCTTTCATATTCATATGTACTTCTCCTATATACAATTTTCTTTACATATACTTCTCCCCCTTTGACATTAATGAAAAAGGTACCAAAAATCTATATACTATACTATGTGGCCTTTTGCTGATTAACTTGATATTTTGGAAAAGTAGTTTGCATAATCTAGTTTTAGTATCTCAACTTATTTCTTCCAGTTCTCCTTGACTATATTAGATATACTAATGAGTGCACAAAGTGCATAGGAGACTACTTCTACCACACTCAAATTAGAATAGGAAAATCTTTCATAGGAGGCCTTGGCTGTAAGACACTCCTCCAATTTCCTTTGCAAAATTTTGATTTTAGGTGATAAAATTTCTCTAATAGTAGATAATCTTTCGATTACCTTTTCTTTATTAGTCTCTATTCCTCTAATTGCATTATGAATCTTCTCCACTTCAGTTCCAAAATCTTTATACTAGCCTCTAGCAACTACAACCTACTGGTGAGTGTATGAAGCTCACTCATTTGAGCCTTGATCTGATTCTCAAAATTAGATAAGTATTTGTATGATAGTGTGCACTATCCATACAAATTTTTACATTTATCAATGTTCTTCCTCAATTCTTGATGCATACATCTAATGATTTTATGCTATTTCTCATATTTGTGCATATTGTATCAAAAAATGAAGGATTGTGCTTGGCTTGTGCTTGTACAAAAGAAATTTTACACAAGGTTGTGAATTCTTCATTGAAAGACTTCAATATTTCTTTAGCCTTAGTCTACAAGTCTTGATTTTTAGTAGTTCTCTGAACTATCTTTTGCATTCTCTCCAAGACTTCTGATAATATCTTTTCCAGGGACTTAACTGATTTATTCCTTTTGAATAGTTTTCTCAAAGAGCTCATTAACCCTTTTTGATCATCGTCATCATTAGATAGTACTATCAATATTATTATTATCGATGATGGGTTAGCTACTGATAATGCAATAGGTACAACTGTTGGATCTACATAAGGTATGTTAGCTTCATGCCAAAATATTACCTTCCCAAATCTGTCTCCACATACTTCATACTAGGCAAGGATGCTGACTCTTGCATCACAATCTCCTATTTCTACCTCAACCCTAAAGTTTCTTCTACTTTATTTCTTTCCTCAACCATCTTTCTTTTCATGTTAACTTATTTTTGTTTCTCCTCTTCATTCTTTCATTCTTCTTCTACTTTCTTTTTCTTTTCTTCCTCTTTTATCTTTTCTTCTTCTTCTTTCTTTTCTTTTTTTTCTCTTTCCTCTTCCTTCCTCTTCTTATCCTACATCTTCTTTTCCTCTTCTTTCCTCTTCTCTTCTTCTACCTATTTCTTCCTTTCCTTATCTTCCAACCTTTTATTTTCTATAATTTTCTTTCTATCTTCTTCTTCTAATCTTTTCCTCTCTACATTCATCTTTCTTTCTTCTTCTTCATCCTCTTCATTAGAATTGGTATATGTAGTAATATTTCTAGGAATTGTTGTTCCTATAAGCTACAAAAGGGTTCTCTTTTACATCTACTATTATATGCATACTATTGAATTGCATAAGTTCAATACCCATAACTATGTGAGGAGGTGATAGTGCTTGTTGTGTCTCCTCAACATTTTCTTCACCATCAAATGGTGTAGTGATTTCCACATAGACTAGACTATTTGATTGTGGTTGTACACTCTCTTTCATGACTGGAGGTACAAAAGTCATGTGTTTCACTACGGTTTCCTCTATTTCTTTCTTGACTTCCTCATAATTTCCTCCCATAAGAAGAATATCTCTTCTTTTATTTCTTAGTAGGGGTTCAATTCCTTTCAAAATTCTATCCAAGTAATCCTTGGTGTTTACTTCACAAAATTTGCTAAGTATGCTCTCTCTTAGCTTGGTTTCTTCTTCTACTACTCTCCTTTTTCTATTTAATAGCTTATTGTAAAGATCTTCTGGTATATAATGCTGAATAATATCAAATCTCTTGTTCCTCAAGATCATATTCCTTACTATGGCATTCTCTAGTTTCCTTCAATCCATATTATTATACAAGCTATAATATTTATCCAATTGTACAAAATTGTCATCTTTAATTATTTGTATGTTTGTATTATCTGCCTTTAGTTTCCATGCCTTCTTTCTTGTCAGTGTTCTTCCTTCTTCTATTGCTTGCTCAACTGGCTTCTCCTTAGTTTCATCATCAAATTCCTCAAAATCACTAATTATTAGAGTCTTTCTTCTTTTCTTAGGTTTACATGTAGTTTACTTGAACCTTTTCTTAGAGGACAGTGTAGATTCCTACTTGACTTTAATCAATCTCTCTAACTTTCTCTATGCAATAGATGTTTCATCCTTTGATTTCCTCCTTGGTTGATCACATTGTACTCTAATTGGTTGCACTTGTGCAACTATTGCATAGGGTATAGTGGGTGTCTACACACTAGATTTTACAACTGTTATACCTTCAAATAGTGCTACAATAGTAGTTGGGGTTGCTATTATCACCTTAGTCTATCCACTAGCTTTCGTTTCTAGTTCAATACCTTTGATCTCATTAAACTCCTCTCGAGTCATACTAGATTCCTTGAGAATGGAATCTATCTTCGTCTCTACTTTCTTCTTAATTTCCTTGTTGCAAAGTTTAGAATGAACTTCCCTCACCTTCTCCTCATAAGTACCCCATCTAGGGCATTTAGTGTCCTTCTCTGACTATAGTATGATATGCACATACACTTCTATGAGTTTCTCACTCATTTCATATCCCATAGGTTCAATGAATTTCACCCTTGGTTCTACTACTTCCAAACAAGTATTTCCAGTTTCTACCATGAAGCATATCTCATCTTTATACTTTTCTACCATGGAGGGAGGGATTCTATATCTCTATTTCATCTAAGATTAAAATTTCTTCACCATTCTATCAATATCACTATCTTTGACATTTTCTAATTTCACCCTATGACATTGTGTTACCATTTTCATAGTACATTTATCACTTTCCCAATTTTTCATTCCAAGGAATTGCTTGGTTGCATAGAAGAACATATGTGTCAAAAAAGACTCAAATCTAAAGACTAAATTCTTGGTCTTATTTAACTTTGCAATGTTGTCCAACAACTATGTTCTAACAATCTCATACATATTTACCTTTCTTTTCTCTACTGCCATCACATTGTTAGCATGAATGCTAATGCTATGGGGGAGCATTGTAGAACATTGATATGATGTATTCATGACTATTTTTGTCATTAATGACAACATAGTAATAAGTTTGTAAAGATTGACAGATGCACATTTTCTAGCGCATACTACAATATGTATTTGTCATAAGGCTAAGTGTGCAGAACCTAATTTGACAATGTACAAAAGATATGATTGATCTATAGAGAACTATATGGAAACAAAGTATTAGGAAAGTAGATCTTATTGTGCAATTGCTATAGTTCATCACAAATATAGTGAAGAGTTATGTAGTTAATTGGAGATAGTATACTCACCATTGATGATGTTAGATAGTGTGCATGGACAAAAGTCACATGTGTGAAAGTTTGTTATAATTGTGAATTGATAGTATTAATTAAATTTGTATTCATTTAGTTAACGTATTATAATAAAGTGGGAAACCGACTCAAGGATTTATTATTGAGCATGGTATAAAGGAAAGATGTTTTTCATGTTTAACATATAGCATGTAGATGAGACTTGCAAATTTTGAGCAGTAGAGCAGAGTGACTTACCAATGCAAGTGACCTTAAGGGTTATTGTTACTAAGCACATAGTTGCAAATTTGATCGCATGGCCTGAAGGAGAAGTCCGATGTATTGGATAGAGGAAGAAGTAAAAAAGCTTGTTTCATATCTATTGTTCTGAAAGGAATAGTATCAAGGTCAATTAGGCAGTGGGTTCATTGATATGATCCTAAAGCTATTTGGATAGTGGGTTCAACTACCTTCCACAACTCCTAATAGGGTTGGAATCTCCTAATAGGGATTCAAAGTTTCCTAACAAGGACTCTTTGTACTAAATTTTTTAATAGACTCCTAATAGGGTCCATCCTCTAACAAGGACTATTCATATTAATACATCATCTTGTGGGCATCATTCCCTTTGTGGTTTTCCCTCTGATCAAGGGTTTCCCTAATCAACATATCTAGTGTAATTGTTTATGTACATCTCTTTATGGTTGCTGTTTACTTTGGTTGAATGGTTAAGCTTGTTTAAAGAGTTTTAAAATTTTTGAATAACTGATTCAGCCACCCTTAGTTATCTTGGTGGACTATTGTTTCTAACAATTGGTATCAGAGCATTAGGTCCTTAGAGAAAAAGTTTAACAACTTTGGGAGATCCATGGAAAACATGTTCAAAAAGAAAAGTTCAAGATTTGATCCCACTAATTATGATGGTTGGAAGGATAAGATGAAGACTCATCTTTTGTGCATGGTTCTAGGATATTGGTTTGTAACCAAGGCATCTAAGAATATTGTGGAAGAAGACAATCTTGAAAGCTGTACCGAGGAGCAAAAAGAAGTATTTATGTACAACATAAGTGCAAGCAGAGAAATAATTTCAACTCTACCTAAAAGTGAGTATAATTAGGTAAAACTATTTAAAACATCTCATGAAATTTTGAAAACTTTAGAAGCTAATTATGAGGGTGATACACAAGCAAAAAGAATTAGATTACAAAACTTGCATTGTGTATTTCAAGATGCTAGAATGATGGAAGATGAATCTGTAAGAAACTATATTGGTAGAATATCTGAGATTTTTATAGGTATCACATCTCATGGTGGAAATAAATTTGATGATAAGTAATATGGAAGATCTTGAAAAGTTTGATACCTCCTTTCAAGATAATAACATAGATGATTCAGCTAATGATACCCGTACTAAAAATTTCATGAAAGAAATATTGCTTGGTAGATTGGAAGCTATAGAATTTGATCTAAAACAATCTAGTGAATTAGCAAAAGTTGAGACAAAATTTAGTGCATTAAGTGTCAAACTTGGTCTAGCAAAGAACACAAAAGTGCAAGGAGACATTGCTAGTAGTAGCACGTTTTTTGAAGAAAAGATCAAGGAAGGAGTGGCTCTTCTTATGGAAAGATAAAAAGATGGTAAGAATATCGTTAAGTGTTGGAAATATAATGAATATGGTCATTATGCATCTAAGTTCTGTAAAAGAGAAAGGAAGTATAAGGGAAGATTCAAATCTAGAAGACCTAGGAATTAATTATATGCTAATGAAGAAGAAGAAGAAGAAGAAGAATCTAATCAAAGAAAAAGTGAAGATGAATTGGGATTCTTAGCTATAAAGGAGGATGATCTTGAAAAAGAGATTAGAGAAGAAAGTGCACTTATTTCACAAGTTAAAAGGAAATATTGGATAATTAATAGTGGTTTTTCACATCACATGACTAGTGATATGAGAAAATTTGTCAAATTCAAAAGCCATTATGGAGGGATTGTCTGAGTAGTGAACAATGTAGCCGATCACATTACAGGAACTAGATCTATCACACTTGATGGTAAAACAAATACTGATGATGTTTACTTAGTTGATGGATTAAAACATAACTTGTTAAGTGTTGGACAACTTATGGACAAGGGTTACCAATTATAGTTTGGTAATAATACATGTATCATCAAGGACAAGGAAGGAAAATTGCTTGGTATTGGCACAAAAATCAAAGGTAATTTATTTTAGTTGAATACCACTAAAATAGCATGTTTAGTAGCTAAAGTCAACAATAGTTGGTTATGGTATAGAAGATTTGGTCACATAAACTTTGATAACATTGTGAAAGCTAGTAATACACTTGCTATGAGAGATTTACCTAAGATTACTAAGCCCACTGACATTATTTGTAAGAAATGTATCTTGGCTAAGTAGAAGAAAGTTTCATTTCTTAGCAAGAAGTTTGGTACTACACAGAAGTTGGAATTGGTCCATACAAATTTGAATGGTCTTGCAAGAACAAGAGGATTCTATAGAGAAAGGTATTTTATGTTTCTTGTTGATGATTTTACCAGAATGATGTGGGTAGTTTTTCTTAAAGAAAAATTAGAAGCATTTGAGAAATTTAGGATATTCAAGAACAAAGTAGAGAATGAATCTAGAGTTAAAATCGAGAGCTTAAGATCTGATAGAGGAGGAGAATTCACTTCTAGAGAATTCAATATCTAGTGTAAAGAGCATGGAATCAGAAGACAACTATCTTCACCTGATTTACTTGAGTAGAATGAGATTACTGAAAGAAGAAATAGATCAATTTCTGAAGCAACAAGAGCTATTTTATTTGGGAATGATGTACCAAAGACATTTTGGAGAGAAGCAATCAATACAGTAGTATACACTCTAAATAGAGTACAGATCAGAAAAGGTATGGAGAAAACACCTTATGAGTTATGGTTTGGATACTCACCATTAGTCAAATGTTTCAAAATATTTGAAAGCAAATGTTATATCAAAAGAGATGATGATATCAATAATTTTTATCCGAGGAGAGATGAAGGTATATTTCTTGGCTATTCATTAAAAATTAAAGCTTATAGATGTTTAACCTATAGAAAAAAACTATAGTAGAGTGTACAAATGTGAGAATAGATGAAAAGTTTGGCACCAAAGAGAAGATGATTGATTATAACTCTGATGAAGATAATTATTCTAGGATGACCAATAGATGTAATGAATTATTTCTCAAGACTAATAATGACATGTAGAATAATGTGAAAACTAAAGAAGTAAGAGAAGAATAGAGCACAATACCTAAAATAAGAGTTGAAATAGTAAATCCTACCACAAATAAGAATGTGATGAGAAATCATCCCGCTGATCAGATAATAGGAAGTAAAGAAAAAGGAGTAATGACAAGAAGAAAAATCAGTGGAGAACTTGTTGGATATAATTGATTAATTATATATTGTCTTTGATGTTACACAAATGTCATATCATTATTAGTTAGTATATGTCGAGCTCACTCGAGTAGTGAAGATAGTTTTCTATGTCTACTGAGCATTCTTGTGGTTTCCTAATTTAGAAGGAAGTATCTACCAAGTTTAGTTAGGCATCAAAGGAAAGACAACAAAAAATCAGTGTTAATCAAGCTCACTCAGTTAATGAAGAAAAGTTGGATGGAACCAATGCTAACTGAGCTCACTCGATTGCCAAATAATTTTCATGAGTCTACAATGTTAATCGAGCTTCTATTGGTTAACACATGAATTTTTTTTTGAGTTAGTTTCTACCTAGTTGGCTTGGCAAATGAAGGATTTTCTTATTTTGGCACATTAAGCTCAACTAATTTATCTATTGGTTCTAGCCAACTAAGGTGATGAATATTAATTATTCTAAGTTGTATTTGATCTGACTTGACAATATGAAAGATATAAGGTCAAGTTGTGGTTTCAAAGTGTGCAAGTATGAAGATGCTATGAATGTTTTGAAGATGAAGAGAGGAAGCAAATTTGAAGGATAAGTAGAATATCCGTGTGGAGCAAAAAAGCTATATTTGATTAGGAACAATCAAGTACAAGCTAGAATAGAGATTTATAATCAGCAATTTAGTTGCATAGGTCATCTCATTATTACTCTCTAACCATTGTATTAGTGATCTAAATCTCTTAATAGAGTTGTCTCAACAACTACTTGTAAATCCTCTAACAATGTGGCAATTCTATTGAATTGTCTCAAGACCTCTAATAAGGCTACTCCTAATAGGGTGATTAAATCCTTTAATAAGATCAAACCTAACAATTTTTTTTGTAACCTTTAACAGGGTTGACTCCTTATAGGGCTCACTTTAGAAGAGTGAAAATAATAACTAGTTACAATTGGTGATTTTTCCCAAATTGGGTTTCCACGTTGAATCTTGGTGTCAAATGTGTTCATGCTATTTTCTTTTATGTGTTTAAAACTAAGTTAAAGTAATGGTTATCACAAATAACATCTAAAGTTTTTATTTTAAGCATTTACTAAGCACATTTAGTAATTATCGAGTTACAACATTTTTTTTGAATGTTTACCAAGCATCAACAATATTCAATTTTTAGTTCTAGTTTGTACTAACATCTAAGGGATCTGAGATTTATTTTAGTAGTAACTAATTCACCCCTCCCCCCTCAGTTACTCCTCTTATATTTTCAACAATTGGTATTAGATCTTTTGGTGCTTACAAAGAAGGTTTCAAGGACCTAAGCTAAAGATCAAGATGTCTTACAGAAGAGACATCCCCAAGCTAAATAGAGACAATTTTGCAGCATGACAAGGACTTATGATGTTACATTTGGATACTATTAGTGACTCAAGATGTAAATATCTTGATACTAAATACAAGACTCCCACTGGAACATTATCTATTGAAGATATTGTTGAAAAGAAGAATCATAACATCATGATGATTGATATTGTATCTACTCTTAGTTATGTTGAATTTGATGAAGTCACAGACTGCAGGATAGCTCATGAGATGTGATTTAAACTAAAAGGTCTATATGGAGGAGATGAAAATGTAAGAAGAGCTAAAGTCAAAAGTCTTAGAGGTCATTTTGATCAGATGAAAATGAGAGAAGATGAGAACATTGCAAAATATGTGGAAAGGATCAATGCAAATGAAATTAAAGCATCTGGAGGAGACATTGAAGAGAAAATAGTTTTAAGTAGGGTACTTAGAACTCTTCTTTCTATTTATGCAATTAGAGTATCTACTATTCAAGAAATGAGATGTGATCCAAATAATAAAATATCTTTGGATTCTCTAGTTGGAAGATTGATAGCTTTTCAGTTAGATAGCTTTGATAACTATGTTCCTAGTTCAAAGGTTATTAAATCTACTTTTAAAGCTAAACTCTCACTCAAAGAAAAGGGTAAGAAATCAAAATCCAGTCAATCAATAAGTGAAAAAGAAGAATCAAAAGAAAGTTCAAATAGTGATCTTGAAGTTGTTGAAGCCCTACTTGCAAGAAAGTATTCCAAAGGTAGAGGAAAGTACAAAGGTAAAGTTACTCTGATCTACTTTTCTTGTGAAGAAACTGGTGACATTGTTGCAAGGTATCCAAATAAAGAGATCAACGATGAAAAGAAAAGAAATAAGCACAAAGGAAAGAAGGATTCCAAAAACTACAAGAACTATAAGTACAAAGGTAAGAAATCTTGTTTTATAGATAAAGATTCTAATAATAGTGAAGATGAAATGGTGTATATTGCTATAAAAGATGAATCTGATGATGAAGGAGATAAGATGGCACTTGTCTCTCATATTAGCAAAAATGATATATGGATTATTAATAGTGGCTATTCACATCATATGACTGTAGAATTTTTTTTTTTTTTGAGCATATGGAATATTATGATGGAGGTAGTGTGATATTTGGAAACAATGACCTTGTAACATAAAAGGAAAAGGATGTATTTCATTGACTAAAGAACTAGTATGTGACAATGCTTATTGGGTTCAAGGACCAAAGAATAATTTACTGAGTGTGGCATAATCAAATAACATTGGATTCAAGGTAGAATTCATGAATGGACAAGCCAAACTACTGGATGGAAAAGAAAATTTGGTTGGATTTGGCAAGCAAACAAAAGGTAATCTATTTTATCTTAATCTCAGTGATTGTTCATGTTTTATTTCTCAAGTAGAAGAAAGATAGTTATGGCACAAAAGGCTATGTCATGTAAACTTTGATAATTTGATTAAGATAAGCAACCATAGAAGAGTAAGAGGCATTCCTAGTTTGAAGAAACTTGATATGGGTTTATGAAAGAATTTCCAAATTGGTAAGATGGGAAAGACTAGTTTCAAAAGCAAAAACCATCAATTAGAAGAAGTCTTAGAAATTGTTCATATAGACTTATGTGGACCTATTGGAATAGAGAGTTAGAGTCGAGAAATTTTTTTCATTCTTTTTGTTGATGACTATTCTAGAATAATGAATTTAATGTATCTAAAAGAACAATCAGAAGCCTTTCAAAAATTCAAGTGTTATCTAGAAAGAATAGAAAAAGAAACTGGATAGAGGTTGAAATGTTTAAGATTAGATAGAAGTGGTGAAATTATCTCCAATGAATTCAATAATTTATTCATTGAAAGAGGAATTAAAAGACAAGTATTAGCCCTTGGTACACCATAGCAGAATGGTATAGCTAAAAGAAGAAATAGAACTATCATGGATTGTGCAAGAACCATGGTGATTGAAAAGAATGTTGCTCTCAAATACTAGAAGAAAGCTATCAACACTACTAGTTCACACCTTGAACACAATATAGTTTAAGAAAGATTCAAACAAAACTCCTTATCAACTATGTTATGGCTACAAACCTAATGTAAGTTACTTAAAAGTATTTGATAGCAAATGTTATATCTTGAAAGAGTCTAGAAAAGGAAAATTTTATGTAAAAGGTGATGAAGGCATATTTATAAGATACTCCTATAGAAGCAAAGCACACAAATATTTAAATTTTTCAACTCACAAAATAATAGAGAGTACACATGTTAGAAATGATGAGTTTGCATAAAACAGTGAAGAAGAAAGCAATAAGGAGCCAGAGGATTACAAAAGATTTGTTTACTATGAATTTGATACCCTGCCAAACCTATCTAAAAGAAAGGAACCTTTATTTACCATGTCCCCAAAATCTCTAATAGTTATTGAGTTGTAGACAGTGCAACTTGAGTCATCATCTAAAGGACCTGAGTCACAAATAGAGGCTACTGAGCTAGTTCAAATCGAGTTTTATAAACTTGAGTCATAGATAGAAGGAGCCGAGCTTGAAACTAAAGTTCATAATGAAGACAATGGAACTCATTCAAATCCCAAAGAGCCTATGTTAGCAAGATATGTTAGAAGACATCATGCACCTAATCAGATCATTGGAGACAAATCTGATGGAACAATGACAAGAAGCAAATTAAAAGGTACATGTTTACTTGCTAAATTTGAACCTAGAAATGTTAACGATGCTCTAGATAACGAAAGTTAGATTGAAGCAATGAATGAAGAGAAAAAACAAATATAAAAGAAAAAAGGTTAGGCTCTTGTACCTAGACTCAAAGATAAGAATGTAATTGGCACAAAGTGGGTATTCTAAATTAAGCCAAATGAAGATGGAAAAGTTTCAAGAGACAAGGCAAGACTAGTATGTAAAGATTATTCTCAAGAAGAAGGTATTGATTATGGAAAGAATTTTTCTCCCATAGCAAGACTAGAAGGTGTTCAAACTTTACTAGCATATGCATCACATGGAGGATTTAAACTTGGTAACCACTGAGATTTGTCCAAAGGACTTAGTAGCAATTGTAGAACTTAGTAATAACTAAAATTCTTGGCAAACACTGATATCTATACAATAAGCTCAGTAGCTATATACAATCTAAATAAGTGTGTGTCACTAATAGAAAACTTGACTAATATGTCAACAAAGTGCCCCTGTAGGAATAGTAATAGGAGTAGGAACAAGAGAAGGAGCTAGAGCAGGAAGCAAGAGGTTTCACCACCTACACAAGAGGAAGAGCAAATTCCTTTAGCTACTAAGAAGGCTAAGGTTGGGCCTACTATGAAAAGAACATGAAGGGGGAGATTACAAAAGCAAATTATTCCCATTCCTCCAGTTCCTAAAACCATCCCTAAGGCAGATGATGAAGAAGATGAAGAAGATAATCTCCCCTTGAGTTAGAGGAATCATTTAGCTAGGACTGCTCAAGAAGAAAGAAGAAGGAGCTCGACTATAACTCTGCTACCCATTCCTAAGGAACCTATTTAGGTTACCATTTTTGAAGATGAGTAGTTGCAGTGGATTGATGCTCAAGAAGGGAAAGAGATAGATATTTTTAACATTTCTAATTTTTATTTTATGCCCATGGGAACTAAAATGGTGGGTGACAAGATACAAAATTCACCTAGGAACCAACCTTTGGAAGAGGATTGGAACCAAATTCCACCTCTTCCACAAGGGTCTCTGGGTACATCACCACCATCATTTTAGGAATTGTCTTTCTTGGACAAAGGTTCATCCACTCCTCTCCCTCTAATTTTTGAAGAACAAGAACAAGCTATGCATCAAGAAGAGCTAGAATAGAGGCCAACTGATGAAGTATTAGAGGAGGGACATATAACTAAAGAACCTGAATAGATTTCTCAAGATATAGAAGCTAGGACTTTGGCTACAATAGATATAGGAGCTCCCAATATTGATTTATCTCTAAAGGAGAAGTCTCAGGAAAGGAGTGATAAGGGTAAATAGTCAGCAGTGAAAACCTCCTCTTTAGCCAAATATATGTCTCTAATGGGCACTACACCAATATGGATGAAGAGGGAGGTTAAGATTTGGTAAAAGAGGTAGTTTGATATGAATCTTAAGGAGAGTTTAGATGAGATGGTAAAATAAATCAAGAAGCTTGGACCACCTATAGGTGATGGAAAAAAACTAAACTTCATAATAAAGAATAAAGACTAGGAATTACTTGCCCATATAGTCATCCCTCCTCCACATGTGGATACTAAAGATTTGACTCCTAAGAAATGTCAGATTAAAGAAGTCCTATTAGGAAATTCCATAGTAGACACAACTAAAGTAATGATCACTACAGACGTCAAGGAGCTGTTCAAAGAATTAGATGGAAATGAGTCTGAATTGGTGATGATACACAAATAGAATGATCTTCTAAGAGGCTATCTACATGAAATTGTAGGCCCTTTTGACCAAGATCACCCATGACTTTTTCTATGGCATTGGAGAAAAAGGATAAAAAAATATGCAAGCTGACTCATTTTTGGGAGCATGTAAGCAATGGTGTGACAGTTTTGAGTGGAGAGGTGTATAGATAATATAGGGTAATCTAAACCTATTGCATTACATTCAGTCTAGTGTAGAGAAGTTAGTATCTATAATGAACTAGGATTTTGGTTTGATGGATGAAGTGTAAACCTAGGCCAAGGACATTAAAGTTTTGATAGTAATAAAGGGTCAAAGATGTCACACTCTCATGGATGTATATATGGTAGAAGAGTTGGATAAACTAGAAGATTGCATTGAGAAGATAGATTTGGGAAATAAGGTCATGGAAGAACTTCATGAAGATATTCAAAAGTTAAAAGACTAGACTCAAGAGACAATTTTGGAAGCATGGAGGTATTATGATGCTATTGCCCTTGAGATTTTTTAAGATGAGTAAAAAAGAAAGCTCAATTTAGTGCAATTAGTGGTTGAAAAATTCTAAAAAAATTTCAAGGATGCTTCATCTAATGAAGATATTAGGCAAGCATTTAAGACTGAAGAGGTATTGTTAGAACTAGACACCAAACTTTGTGATTTTGCAGAGACTCGAATGGATGTTAGTAATTATCAACAAATGGTCAAGCATAAATATGAGGCTCTAAATTTTTTGGATGTTACCCAAGTGAGGGAGATTATAGAAAAATTCAAGAGCAAACATCCAAACATAGCTCTGGCATAAAGGGGAAGAAAAACCAAAACCTAGAATTTTAGTTTTGACACTTGGGGGAAAATTTTGGATTTTTTGAACCTGCCACCAAGGTGTGCAAGGTGCGCTATTCTAGAGGTGCACCAACAATTTTGAAGAAGTGATACTGTACCAATAGTTAACTACTAGTTGCTAATTTAGAGCTTTCCATGCATCAAAATGCATTCTGATGGTAGTTTAACTCCTACAAATGCTTAGAGAAGGTTGAGCTTCCATTTTTAGAGCTTCCAGTTACTCTTAGATCCTCTTGCAACTTCCTTCTTATCTACTATTTCTTTTTTTGTTTTAATTCATGTAAAGGCTCATGCACCCATTAATTGATATAAACAAAGGTGGAGACCTATCTAGCACCATTTAGAGAGTTAGTTTGTATATAATTAGATTTGTTTTATTAGTTTAGAAGCATATGTTGGCATTAAGGGATCTCTCACTCTCAACACAAATTAAGGAGATGATTTCTTATAAATTTAGGAATGTAACATGTATTCTAGGTTTTTATTTTGATAAAATAATATATGTTATTGGTGCTCTCATTCTAAGTGTAGTTATTCTTGACAAAATCTATTATTTTTGTGGATTCTTGTTCACGATAATAATGGAGATAATAGTTTTGTTGTGTTGATTTGATTGTGCGATCTTTTAGTTTTGGTGTTTTCTGTGTGTTGATGAATTTTGTTTATGTATCAAGTTGGAGAAGAGATCACCCTATTTTTTGTACATAGCTTCTTGTCTTGCATTAACACACTTTCCATGGCCTTGTGATTCGATGAGAAGTGAAACATCTTTCAGTTTTTACTAAGTTCCCATTGATGATTGCATCAATGGATTTGAGGAAGCATTACTCCTATTTTCATTGGTTTCCTACCTGATCTTTTTGATAATTTAACTCAAAAACATGTTGTTACTGTGGTTTATTTTGATTAAGAATTTTTATTTCATGCTATTTTATTTCATCACTTGTTACCTTATCTTTGTTTTGATTAGATAAAAATAGGTTTTAAAGGACTTGGAACCTTTAAAAAAGTTAGAGAAATACAAATAATAGAGTTTAGAAAATAAAAGGCCTTAGAGAATAATTAAAGAAACATAGAAACAGGACTCCAATTATAGCTAAGTAGTTAAAAAAAACAAAAGGATACCACTTGAACAACTCTAGAGTTTTTAACAAGTCAGCAACTTGATTTTCTAGAATGTTCATATTATTCATAGAAGTTTTCATTTTATCCAGATTTTTTGCTTACCCTCCATCATTCTTCTTGGAATTGGACCTTGTGTGCTTGCTCGGGCCCTAGTCCTCATTGTAGAGGAGTCATGTCCTTCAGTTTGATCCACCTTGTTCAACAATGTATTGAATTTATTAGCCACAGTCTTCAAAATACTGCAATTTTGATGAGCCAATTTCTTGATTGATTTTTCCATATTACTAACTCTAGCATCCAAGCTATCCATCCTCTTTTGGATATCTTTGTTTACTAGTTCAAGGTTTCTAATTTTGATTTTAATTCTTGGCACCTACTTCATTAATTTTTTAACTTTTATCCAAAATTAAACATGCCAATCCATTGTGCTATGTGACCTATGTTACCTTATCTTTGTTATTAGCTTTGATAACAATTGGTTAAATTAAGAATTCATATGGTTAAATTAAGAATTGTTAGATTTCATTCATTATTAAACATAAAATACCAAAAAATATATCTCTTTTGTGGTTACTTTTTGAAATAACAAGGAAACTAGACATCTTATCTGAAATTGGTTAGAACCAAAAAAGGCCCCCCATGAACAAACACATTTATCTTCAATTGAATAGATTTCTGTAGCTCATCATTTAATTTTCAAGATCGCAATAAATTCATGACTCTTATTCAAAATCAAAATTTGAATGAATGATATAATCACAGGTTTGAAGGATGAAATTAAGTGCACTCCTATTCAATGATTTCAAATTTTAATTTGATTGGTGAATGTATGATTTTTTTTTAAAGCTTCCAATATATTTTTGTTTTAGTTGATTTATTTAATGGTCTCTTTTAAGTACAAAAATTTCATTATCACAAGGTGCTAGATACCTATCTATGAGTAGGCTTTCACAAGGTATTTGGACTACATGTTTGTACCTTTCTTGGACATTTTTTTCCTCAAGGATTTTGGCATCATGTTCTTACCCATCTTGGACTCTTTCATCAAGGCATTTGAAATCATGTCCTCACCTATCTTGGAATATTTCCTCAAGGCATTTGAACCCATCTCCAGATTGCTCAAAACCTTGGAGTTGATCCCAATTTAGCTTTTCAAGAAAGGAGTTCAAAAGGATTCTTGTCATTAAGCATTGTGCAAAATGACACTTTAAAAACTCCTTAAGCTCATTTAAAATATTAGGCTAGGAAATTTAACTTGAAAAGGTGAAGCAAATAATATGCTCTAAGATAAGATAATTATCATCATTATTCTATGGAAATAAAATACTTGAAGCTAAATACTAGAATTTTAATCCTATAGAAGGTTGATAGACAATGTATGATTATGTAGGAAAGTAAGAATGGAGGATGAAGATGATTTTGGTGTATTTGAGTACAAAACCATGGTGGTGGTGGATGCAATGGATGTTAGAAGATAGAGGATATGAGATGAGGACTAGTTAGTATGAGGTGAGAACTTTTATCTTTCATAAAGTGCACTATATGTCAAAGGAGCTATATTTTGATATGGAAAATGTGATACAATACATCATGGGATAAATGGCTCAAGTAACAAGGAAAATCATTTGCATAAACAAGGATGATGTAGATAGAAAATGACCTTGTCCTTCCTAAGGCATGTATACATGCCCTAGACTCTTAGAGGTACGTTTAATAGATAGAAAACAATTGATGACTATGAACCATCCTATCCACTCTCATAGATTAGTTTATATCATCAAGTGGCATAGGAACATAATCAAAGAAAAAATAATCAGTCACTAAACAACATGAGCCAACAACTATTATCATCCATTATTACTTTCTTTTTTATTGTCTTTTGGTTTGTGTCATATTCATGATATGATAGGTTTGATTGTTGATTCAGTTGATAGTGACAAGTTGGGCTGATTATTGGTTCACATTGCTCAAATAGTAGGTTAAGGTGTGATTATCATTGAAGTGGAGTGCTTTCAATTTTAGTCTATGAAAGTGCAAGTGTTTAAGAAAAATGGGTGTTTATCCAAAATGACTATTTACAAGGTTTATTGCAAATTTTTGGTGGGTTTTGTGATTTTTAGGGTTTTTGAGAATATTTGACGTTTTTGTGTTACTCATTTTTTCAAGGCATATTATGATTTTTAAGGTTTATTTCATGACATTTTGTGACTTTTAGTGATTTATTAAGGACTTTTTATGATTTGTATCAATTTTTTAGGATATTTATTGATATTTATAGATTTTTTAAGATGTTTTATGATTTTTATCAATTTTTTCAGGATCATATTTGAGTTTTTAGGGCTCTTTTAGGATCATATTTTATTTTTAGGGTTTTTTAAGGACCATAAATGATTCACACGTGTTAGCTCCAATCCAATATGTGATAAGTCCAATGGATGATGTGCACTTAGGAAGATGCCCCCAATTTAATTTCAAATTCACATACTGTGTAGGTAATATACCCCCAGACAAGATGCAAACTATGTACAAAGGCCAAAGATAGAGTATGTATAGATTGGTGATGCTTGGACAAGATAACAATAGATATTAACCAATTCATAGGCCATGATCAAAGACAAGGGATGTCTTGTAGTATGAAGGATGTGATTAGGGAATGAAAAGGGGGGAAACCACATAGAGCCCCAATAGATAGAGGAGCAATAATTGATTACACGTGGCACCTGTTTGCTAGGTTTTTGCCATGATACTTACCCAAAGTGCCTATTTGCTAGGTTTTCACTTTTGGATGAAATTTTTCTCTTGACTCAAATTTTTGGGCCAAGACACCTATTTTATAGGTTTTCAACAAGGCGTCCATTATTTCATGACTTTTTCTCCTTTTTTCTTTCTTTTTTTAGGACTTTTTGTCATTTTAAAATTTTCTTCAAGACAGTTTTCCCTTTTTTCTATTTTTAGGAACTTTAGATAGAATTAGGTATATTTCTTGCAAAGATGCATGTTGTTGATGCATACAGGTAGTGGTTCACCCTCTAGAGTCACAAGCTGATATACTCTAGACCCAAATGTTGCAGTAACAACATCGGGTCCTTCCTAGTTTGATTCAAATTTGCCTAGTTTCTCTCTATGCTACTGAGTCTTGTAGTAAATTTTTAGGACCAGGTCATTGACTTGAAAATGATGACAATTTCTTATTATAACTCCTCTTGAGTTAGTTTTGGTAAGCTTGTAGATGTGTCAAGAAAGCTTGTCTCCACTCATCTAGCATTTCAAGTTCATGTAATTTGGAGACTTTATACTTTTCACCATCAACAACATCTTGTAAGGATACTCTCAATGATGGAATTTCAACTTAAATAGGAAGGATGGCCTCAATTCCATATACTAGAGAGTATGGTGGGAGCACACACACTTTTTCTATATGTCCAAAGAGATGGATTTAGTTGCAAGTGCTAGTCTCAACCAGATTCATTAACAATCTTTTGGAGTGTCTTAACAATGGTCTTATTAGATGCTTTTGGTTGTCCATTTCCTTGTGGGTGGCAGATACTATAATATCTATGGTAGATGTTGTACTTATCAACATCTTTATTTTGAAATGAACTACCATGATCAGAAATAATAGCCAAGGGGACTCCATAATGACATATGATATAACTTAGGATGAACCTTGAAATTTTCTTTTTTAGTACTGAAAGTCACAGGGATAGCTTCAACCCACTTGGTAAAGTATTTACTTGTTGTGATGATGAACTTATGGTTGTTAGAGGAAAGAGGATAAATAGCTTTGATGAGATCAAATGCCCATTATGAAAAGGGCCATAGAGAGATAATTGGCTACATTTCTTGAGTTGGTGCATTGATCAGATTATTGTGCATCTAGCACTTATGACATGTTTTGGCAAAATTATAAGTATCTTTTTCCATGGTGGGCCAATAATATCTAGCTCTAACAAGTTTCTTTGCTAGAATCAAACCTTTGAAATGGCCTCCACATATACCTTCATGTACCTCATGTAAGGTTGTTTTAGCTTCTTGTGAGTCAAGGCATCTAAGAATGGTTTGGTCGAAGTCTCTCTTGTAAAGGGTGTCAGTGATGATGATGTACCTAGTAGCTTGATAGATAAAGGCTCAATGTTCATTCTTAGATAAGTTAGGGGGAGAATTTGGGCATGTAGGTAGTCATAAGTGTCTTGATACTAGGGGGAATTGGGACCAACAAGTTTAGACATGAACTCAATTTGAGAAAGTTCAAATGTTAGAATAAAGAGTTACTCAACAAGGAATTCACAACATTCCACATTTTAAGGCATATCAATCATAGAAGTGATATTAGCCATAGTGTCAACTTGTTTGTTGTGTATTCTTTGGAGCTGATGAAAAGAGATAGTAACAAATTTAGATTTTAGAAAGTCTATAATTTGTTTGTAGGGCATCAACTTATCATCTTTGGTTTCATAGTCATTGTTGACTTGTCTGATGACTAATTGAGAATCACCAAATACTTGTAAATGTTGTATGTTCCATTGGATAGATAGCTTTAATCCAATTATCATTGCCTCATATTTTTCTATGTTATTTGTACAACTAAATGCTATCCAATATGACTTAGGGATTATGTATCCTAGGGTTGTGACAAATATGATGCCAGTTCATAAACTATTTCTTGTATGTGAGCCATCAAAGTAGAGCTTCCATTTATTAGCTATATCCATGCTAAATATTGCTTCATCTAGAAAATCTATCAACATGTGATAGTTGTCTATCATAGGTACTTCTACTAACTGATTAGCTATCACTTCTCCTTTGATTACCTTCCTATCCAAATATTCTATGTCAAATTCACTAAGGATCATAACTCATTTGGGTAAGTGCCCTATGAGATAAATTTTACTTAGGAGATACTTTAATGGGTCAATCTTAGAGATGAGCATTATTTTCTAATATAAAATATAATATCTGATCTTTTGGGTTGCAAAGATGATAGCAAGGCATGCTTTTTTAATGAGTCAATAGTTCAGTACATATACCACAAGTGTTCTTCTAATGTAATAAATGGTTCTCTCTCTCTCCCTTGTTCATCAATTTATGCTAAGAGAGCTCCTAATGTTGTTTCTATAGTAGATATGTACAAAATGAAAGGCTTTCCTAGAATAGGAGCCATTAAAATTGGTGGATTTAGAAGGAAATCTTTGAGCTTTTGGAAGGACTCATCACACTATTTGTTCCATTGAAACGATACTCCCTTATGTAATAAATGTTGAAAGGAATGTCATTTATCTACTAGTTGTACAATGAATCTATAGATAGACTATAATATCCCTTGTAGACTTCTTAATATCTTTAGATTTTTTGGAGGAGGCATTTCAAGTATTGCTTTAATTTTTTCAGGATCAACCACAATGCCTCATTGGTAAATAATATACCCTAGGAGCTATCTAGAAATGACTCTTAATACATACATTTTAGGATTCAACTACAGCTTATAGCTTTCCATTCTGTTGAATATTTTGTCTAGGATGCCCAAATGATCATTTCTTCTAGGGGATTTATAGAGTAGGTCATCTATATAGTCTTTTGTTAGGATGTGCATGAAATCATGGAAGCTAGTAGTCATTTCTCTCTAATATGTTGCCCCAACATTTTTAAGGCCAAAATAGATGACATTCCAACAAAATATTCTCCAAGGGCATGTGCAAGATATTTTGTGTTGATCTTCAGGAGCTATTTAGATTTGGTTGTATCCTAAGAAGTCATCTATTAGTGATAAAATATCATATCCAACTATCATGTCTAGGATGATGTCTATAGTTTCTAATGGGAAGTCATCTTTAGGACATGCTTTGTTGAGATCATAGAAGTCTATGCATATTCAGATGCCCTTAGCATGTTTTCTTACTAGTACTAGATTGGATATCCACTCTGCATAGTCAATGGGTCTTATGAAGCCTACATCCAATAGTTTTTGCAATTCTTCTTTGACAAGGAGAGCTACTTGGGGATGCATCTTTCTCAACTTTTTCTTTACTAGTTTCACTCTTGGTTTTAATGGCAAGTGATGGAGGACTAGCTCAAGATCCAATCCTAACATGTCTATATAGGACTAGGTGAAGTTGATATGTCTCTCCAAAAAGAATCTAAAAAACTCATCAGTTTCTTCTTTTGATAATGAGGCTGCAAAATGTATGATCTTTTGGTTGTTAGGTGTTCCTAGATTTATCTCTTCTATAATTTCCACAAGAAAGGTTGATCTCTCTTTCAGAGGGTGGTGTGTCTAATCTTCCATCCTCAGGAACCTTAGAGAGGTTTTCACCCTTGGATATGTCTTTTTTTTTTATTTGTTCACTGTATTATGGTGCCTTTAAGTTTTTACCAAGAGACTTACTTTTGTCATTTTTTTTTTCTATTTTTCCAATTTTGTGACTAGAAGATGGAGCTTACTCCCCAAAGTATGGCATAATGTTTGACTCAATGGAAAAGCTTAATTTTTTGTCACCTCTTTGTATAGACTCATAGATTTCAAAGAATCATGAAATAGCATCATCATTTTCAAACTGATCAAAGGTTAGTGGTCCTTGTTGGTCCCAAGCAATAAGTTTAGGGTAACCTAGGGAAATTCCATCATTGGTGTTAAAAAACCATTGGTCAAAGGCAAAGATATGGGTGTTGCTATTGTAAGGATCATGGGCTACATGTTTAGAGGTAAGGGGTGTGGGTCCTATTGTATTTCATCACAAGATTTTGGACAAGTTGAAAGGCTAGGAAAAGTTCTAGTGATGTTTTTATCATGTAGTAGTAGTTCATTAGGATCAAATATGTGATCAAGGCCATAAGAACTATTAGGATAATAATTGTTGAGATCAGTTTCTTCAGTGTTAGATTGGGTTTTCTCAAATGCCTTTTCATTGGTTGAAGTGTTCACATTCTTATAGAGGATAACTTAGTATTAGGAAGGCCCAATATAAATGACTTGAATCCAAGTCCCAGGCTACAAGGTCATTCTATTGTAGTAATAGGTTTAGTAATGCCTTGTTTTTAAGGTCCCAAACCACTACATCCATCATAACCATTTTTCTAATTGATAATAAATTTAGGCCCATACTTTTCTGGTGATATAGGAGTAGGGTCTTGTTCTACCTTATCCTTTTCAATCCATGTAGATGTGTTCTCATAAACATGCTCTTCATGTAGGCTACCTCTACTAGTGAAAGTGATGAAGGGTTTCTTTTGTAATGTGAACTTAGGTTTGATCTCCATAAATTGTGGTTTTCCATATGATTTGGGAGAAAGGGGTAGTCTCCCAATGTGAAAGGCCTATGACATGAAGTAGTCACCACAACCTTGGTCTTCAATTTTGAAATTTTCTTTGAATGTAGTTGTGAGTTTTGCAGGGTTGACATATTTAGAGGAATTAAGTGGCTTTGCTTCACTGTGTACTAGGACTTAGCATACAGTGTTTTCTCTGAGAATAACATAGAATTGTAAAGGGTTTGGATCACTAGGAATGGTAACATCTATATTGTTATAGGAAAATTTCAAGCACTAGTGATATGTAGAAGGCACCACCTTTATAACATGAATCTAAGGGCATCCTAGTATCATCTTGCAATTCATTTCAATATCTAGGACTTGGAATAATGTATTCTCAATAGTCATACCAACTCTTATAAGTAATATGATAATGCCCTTGGAGAAGTGCTCACCATCATCATAGGCCTTTATTGGGATTTTGTGGGAGTGATCCACATTTTCATCAGAGTAACCTAGACCCTTGACAACTTTAAGGGTACAAATGTTCAGTCCTTCTCTTCTATCTATCAAGATATTACTTACTTTGATGTTGTGGATAAAGACCTCAAGATGAAGGGGGTCATTGTGGTTAGGTCTATCTCTAGGAATATACTAGGGTGAAAAGGTGATTTCCCAACCATGGCTTGGAACTGGGCAACACCAATGTTTTCTGATACCATTGAATCTTTTAAGGCTTTATCAAGGATCTTCTGATGTTGGGGGATGTGATCACTAAGTCTAGGATAGATATTTGCAAGGGGGTCTTGCAAGTTGGTCTACAAGGATATAATATAAAGAAGTAGGAGCATTAGGTCTAGTAAGGGTGTAGGTCTAACAGGGATAGCAGATCTAGAAGGAGCTCTATGTAGAGTGATTTTAGTATGATGGGTAGTGATATCAATATGAGGGTCCTTGACATTTAAGGTGAATGTGGATACGAGGGAGTTGGACTCATTGAAGCAATTGATGGTGTAGCCATATCCAATGCACATGTAATTCACATTAGCCTCTGAGCTTGATTTTGAACTAGAGGATTTCCCTTTGTCATGATTATCTAGAAGATCTTTGAAAATAGTATGATCAGAGTTTGATGCTAGTAGTGAAGGATTGAATGTAATCACACCATCATTAATAAGGTATTGGATTTCATGTTAAAGTCGGAAACATGAAGTCATCTTGTATCCTTTGGTATAGTGGTAGTCATAGATTTTTTTATCATCCCACCAAGAGGGCTTAATTAATGGTTCATCATTGAGTAGGGGTAACTACAAGAAGCTATTGCTGATTAATTTATGAAGTGCAGTTTTGAGTGTTATCCCAAAGGGTGTAAATTTTCTATCTTTATTTTTGGGGTGGCTCTATAGTCTATCCTATGGGCATTTCAATTTTCTATTATTGAGATGGCATTTGATTATGATTCAATGTGTCTGTAAGGCTTGTGCCTTTAAGAGTTAGTTGAGGTTATACTATGCTAATCATTCATGCATCCATAATACCATCATTGGTTATATTCTTATTCTTGGAGAAAACCTTCACCTTGTCATTAGGTGAGTTTTTATTGGTATTTTTCTCATTTGATTTTAGGATTCCTTTTTGGATGAGGGCATATTCAATTCTAGTTCCCTTTTTCATTAAATTAGCAATGGTGCTTGGACTTTTGATCTTGAATTCTTACATTAAATTAGGAACTAGGTTTCCAATGCACACATTAACTTGTTGTTCTTTAGGAATATCCATTGAGCATTGACTAAAAAGGTTTCTTCAATGTAATAAGAGTGTTATGAATGGTTCTCCCATCTATTGTTTCATTGATCATAGATCAAATAGTGTCACCTCATTTGTTATGTTGAAGGAAAAGTGGGGTATGGATTTATCTACTTATTTTGACCAAGATTTTATATTACAAAGTAGTTTGGAGTACCATTCAAGCACTAGCCCACCAAGAGAATGAGGGAATAGTCTCATAAGATATGTGGGCTCATCATTGAGTTCAGTAAAAAAGGCACAAAATTCTCTCATGTGGTCAATTGGGTTGCCTTTTCCTCAATTATTTTTGAATCTTGGTGCCTCAAAGTGTTTTGGGAATGAAGGCATATACAAACTTTTGTCAAAGGGATTAGGATGAAAATCCATTTTTGTGTACATAACTTGTTTGGATATTTGTTTGAATTGATGTAATAAATCTTCATTAGGGTGTTGAGTGGTAGTCCTTTCTTTGAGTCTCTTCTATCTCTAAGTAGATCTTCTACTATGATGAGAATTATGTCTACTTTATTCTAATATTTTTGTATCTGAAGACTTGGGTGATGTGTCACTAGGAGGTGGAGGTATGTTGGAACCTCAAAGATATAATGGTTCTTGTTGTGATACTTGTTGTGGTATTGATTGTGATTGTTGTACCATGGGTTTTTGTTGTTGTTGTTGTGTAATTTGTTGTGGTTGTTGTTGGGATACCTTTATTGGTTGATTATAAGGCCATGTATGAAACTGTTGTTGTGGAGGTATCCATTGAGTTCATTGTGGAACATGTTTTTGTTGGAACATGTGTTTTTGATAGGAAATTTTTTTCTCTAATAGTTTTTGATATTCCAACTATTGTTTTAGTTTCTCTTGTTGTTTAGTGAACATTTCTTGTTGTTGGAAATGTTGTTGGTACATTGCGTATAAGTCAAGTGGATTTAGACTAGGTTATGTGTTAGGGACATTAGGTCCTAGTACCACTTGAGATCCTTATTTTTATTGTGGTAGATGCTGATATGTAGCATGTCTTTTAGGTTGATTTTGACTTGGTTGTATGTTAGGGACATTAAGTTCTTGGACTAATTGATGATGTTGTTGTCTTCGAAGTTGGTTATGACCTTTGGAGGTGAATATTGAGTTAGGGTCTTTGTTTTGATATGTTGGGGTGTTAGATGTTTCACCTTGGGTCATCATATTGATTTGGAAAAGGGACATATTCCTTTGGGGAATTGGTAAAATGTTGATATGACTCTTTCTTTGTGTGCTAATAGGGGTTTTGCAATAAGTGTTGATGTTTCACATGGTATACTCATAGGGGGCTACATGACATGTGATGTCATAATATTTGGTAGAGTTAGGAGAAAATTTGTACTTTGTTTATTTTCCTCTAATGGAGGTACATTTTCCATCCCTATTGTTCAAGTCCTCTTAGGCACTATGTGTTGTTGCATTATTTGATTGAGGTTAATTCTTAGCATCCTTTTGGTGTACTTTAGAAGTGTTTTTTTTCCATTGATTGATCGAGGTTTGTAAAACAAGGGGTTGATAATAATGTATTCAAAAGTACTTTGGAGAATCTCAATGGTTGATTCTTGGTGAGATCTCATAGGTGTTATCTTTTTGTTAAAAAATTCCAAAGGTTGTTTCCCCTTATCAAAGACTAAATTAGTTATAGGTTGTAAGTTTTCCAATGTAGGATTGTCTTGATATTTAGACATAGGTCCTTCTAATTTTGGATTAAATTTTACAATTTCTTGGGTTTCCAAGAGTTTAAAGTTATTCCTAAAAGTTTTTTCTTCACAAGCCCTAGACATTTCTTCATCAGTGATTATTCAGATTTTTCACTTAGGTGCAAAGCAACTTGTTGTATGTTTGAAGGATTAAAGGTACTTGTGTTAGATTTTTTGAATTTGAATGAGTGGGTTTCTTTATCCTCTAGTATTGTAGGTACACTTCCACATAAAGGTGGTATAGGTATGAATATGGGCTCAAAATTGGGACTTCATTGAACTATTCCACATGTAGGGGAAGTGTTAAGAGGAAACTTCATTGTAGACATGTTGTTGAGAGTTGGTTAACTTGTGTCTTGAGGGTTATTTTTTAGTGGATACATGCTTAGTAGGTCCACGAGTAAAGGTTGTGAAGCTTTAGTATGATTGGTGTCATGTTTTTGTTGAGGTTTCTTAGCCTTCTTTTGTCATGGAAAAGCTTTAGTTTGTGCTCTAGATTGTGTTTGCATTATGGAAAACAAGGGTTGGTATATGCCTTCTAGTCTATTAGCTGATTGTGTCCTTGTAAGTTTTGGCATGATACCTAAGGGTGAAGATACAATAGGGAAAGCTCAAAATGGACTCACTACCTTCCAAGTGCACATCCAAACTACCAACTATGCTTTAATAGTACCAAGTGTACCCTTGGTGCACTTGGTAACTAGAATGTAAGCAATTGGTAACCAAGAGGTATGCAGTTGGTAAGATAGGCCAAAACTTGATAATTTGGAAGTGGGTATGCAATATATGAATTTTTTTTAATTTTTAAGGGTTTAGGTATGTTATGAAATCTAAGGAAGCACAAAATGACCTATAATTTTGATATGAAGGATGAATATGACCTAAGGGAATGATGCACAAATGCAAATATGAATGATGTTTTGGATTTTGACTAAGATGATCTTAAGGTATGCAAAATGAAGATTATTGTTGGATTTTGGACATGGAAATGATTTCAAAGGTTGATGTAGGGAACATGGATTATGTAAAGAGAGGTATGTTAAGGTTGATAATGATGTTTATTATATGAAAGATAGGGATGTGGGATCAAGAAAATTGATGGGTTTGACAAATCATTTGGACAAGTTGATGGGATTTTGATATTTGGAATAGATGATAGGGTTTTGGACTATGCAAGGTGAAATGATTAACTAGGGTTAATCAAAATGACATTTAGGGAGAGTAGGGATATGATAATGCTATGAAAAAGGTATATGAAAGGTGTTCAACTTAGGAAGAATCTTTGGAAAGTATTAACCTAAGAGTTTAACCTTATGATGATGGACTTTGGATCTTGACCAAAAGAGACAAAAATTGAAAAGATCAAGTTGATAAAAATGATTAGGTCAAATCCATCAAGACATAAATATATTTTGACCCAAGAAAATGACAAAAAAAGGACAAAAAGACTATAGTCAAGATCCATCATCCATTGACATAATGAGATACTCTAGGATTCATACTTTGTTCTAATTTTTGACTAAGTTTAAAGGGTTTTGTGTTAAAAATGATGTTTAGTGGGGATAAAAGTGAGGATAATGTGGATTGGATATGAAGTATGTAAGTTTTATAGGATGCAAATGATGTTTATGATGCAAAATGATATTCAGGGTTGTGATCAAAGTGAGGACCTATAGAGGCATTTGAAGGCAATTCTCGGGTCCCAAAATGTAGTCTTGAGATCCAAAATAGGTATTCTTGTAACCAAATGTGCTTTGATAGTATCAAATATGAATAGGGTGTAGTTAGAGTTAGTTTGAGTGTAGTTGGGAAGCTAGGTTAAAAGTTTGATAATCCTAGACTAGGTGATTGCCAGACTGTTATGCCGGAGAGCTAATTGACTAGGGTCGATGAATGGAGATGCATAATGAGGGTTAAAACATGAGAAATGAAGTCTAGAATGTGAAAATTGAGGGTTAGGACAATTTGAATGAAGTTTAGGACATGATTAAAGTAGGTTGAAACTATAGTGATTTTAGGTTTGGTGATTTCAAGACTATTGTTTCACAAACCTAATTGATAGTGGATAGTGTTATGATTAGAATGAAGATGAAAAGAAGGGGTTAGGACATGAGAAATGAGGTCTAAGACATGAAAAATGAGAATTAGGGTATGCAAGAATGGGAGTTAGGAGATGCAAGATGAAAGTTTGAGGGCCAAAATATAAAGACTAGGAGATGCAAAATGAAGCCTAAGGGATGCAATATGAATGATAAGGGATGCAAAATGAGGCCTAGAGGATGCAAGTATGAGGCTCAAGAGATGAAAAATGAAAGGGTATGCTATGCAAAGGTGGAATCTAAATCATGCCAAACACTCCTAAGGTTACAAGTCTCCATGTTTTCAAAGTCTCAAGTGGTTTTGACAATAGTTTGCAATGTTTTGACAAGATTTGTAATGTTTTGATAATGTTTGAAAGTATCCAAGGTTCACATGTGTTTTGGTTTAAGTTTGAAAATTTTTCTTTATCTCTTGGCAATATGTCCAAGCAATCAGTTAAGGTAAGTTATGGTTGTCATTTATGGCAACATATTTGTTTTGTAGATTAGCCTCATTCAATTGTAGAAGAAAATTGTCTAAGTATCAGACAATGATACAACAATAGGATAGTTTTGATGATAATAGAATATTCCCTTGGAATATTCTCTTACATAGTTGACTAGAGATGCATGACATCATAATGATAATGTATACCAGTTCACATGTCTGTATAGTCAACCGAGTTTGAGTTATGAAGGAATCAGTAATGTAGTAATGATACAATATAGAATAGAGCATATCAGTAGAATGTGTTTAAAAATTTGATTTATTTATTTGAGTTATAATTTCTTGATTGAGTTGACTCTGATGATGTCATATGAGCCGACTAAGGAATAATTTACTAATTTTTTTGTATAAGGAAGAACTTCATTTGTGAAGTTAAGAGGACAAGGAATAAATGATGATAGTGGTAAGTAATCAGTGATTGCAAAATTAATATGATCTTGTGAAATGAGAGTAATAATTGAATGTGAAATAATGATATATGATGCAAAGCATTGGTATGCAAAGATATAATGCAATTTGATATGTGTGCAATCACTCTTGTGTGAAGAATCATCAATCAAAAGATTTGTGAAGTATAGCAAGCTACTTAGTATTGTATGTATACCTATTTCTTGAAGAACTTATTGTATAGTTGCATGTTAGGGTGGTGGGCTCTATTTGCACACATTTGTATGTAATATACCAACTCCTAATAGGGTTGAGGCTTCTAAAAAGGCTTAGTCTCCTGACAGGGACTTGAGACACTATACATGCTTTATAGACTCCCAATAGGGTCAATATCCTTAGCTAGATTCTTTATATACAATGAATCATCTTGTGGGTTCCATCCCCATTGGGGTTTTCCCTTGGCTAGGGTTTCCATAGTTAACAAAATATGGTGTTATGATCTCTCTTTGTGTTTGGTTTTTTACATTACTTTGCATTATTGGTTTATTTTCTTATGCACATATTAAAGTAACTAATAATATTCAGTTGTGGATAAAATGATTGAAAATACTAATTCACCCCCCCCCACCCCCCATCCCCGCTCAGTATTATCTATTTCTAAAAATTGGTATCAGAGCTTAGTTATTTAGAAGAAGCTTAATAGCTTGAATAAGATCCCTATGGATATGGAACAACTAGAGAAAAATCTTGAAGAAGCACTTGAACAGATTAATCTTTTTACTGATGAAAGAGGTGGTCTAGAAGATAGATACAAGGATGCTAAAGCCTACATTGGTGAACTAAAGGACAAGATAGATGACCTAAAGCAAAAAGGATCTACTAATCAGACCAATGATGATGATATTGAAGATTTGAAGAAAGAAAATGAGATACTAAAACATGAATCAAAGATAGTTGAACTTAAGCTGAGTCTAAAGAAAAATGGAGGTAAGATTGACTCTAAAATAAAAGCTAAAAATGCAGATCTAAGATACCAGTTAAGCAAGGTAACATTATAACTAGAATCTATTAAGTTAGAATATGTAGAATTAGAAAAATACAACACCATTGTGAAAGGTGAGTTGATACAAACCAACCAACAACTTGTGAAATTGTATACTAGCAGTGATAAAATTGAAGAACAAATATGTGCACAAAGACCCAATTATGATCAGACTGGACTTGGATTCTTTCTTGGTCAATCCACCAAGAAATTTGCTAAAACAAAAGAACCTATTACACCTGAAGTCAACAAGGACCTAAGCAAGACAAATGATACATCTAAAGACAAAGTGAATGTTGCTCACTCTGGGAAAGAAAAAGAATCTAATCAAGATATGAATACCAAAAGAAAGGAATCTTTTACTTGGTGTGATGAACCTAAAGACACTAAAATAAATTGTGAAGGTAAGTCTTTCAAATCTATTTCAAAATTTTATTGTAATAATTATCATTGATATGGTCATTATGCAATAGATTGTAAGAAAGCTAAATTTGATAGTGATAATGTAAATAGTAGGATGCATAGGAACACTAACCATGCAAGAAATAGAAGAAGATTCCACAGTAATGAAAGTGGAGAAAGAAGACAGATTATTTGCTATAGATGCAATAATCATGGACACATTACAAGGAATTGTAGAACACCTAATGACAAATTGAATAAATAGAAAAGAGATGTACCTATATGTCAGCTATGTAACAACTTTGGACACACAACGAGGTTTTGTAGAATGGACAGAAGAGAGCTAAACAAGAATCAAAATTACAGAAGGAACAATACAAGAAATGAAGTAAAAGAATAGCCAAATAAATTGAAGGAATCATTTGTGAAGGAAAAGGATCAAAAAGCTCTCATACAACTATAGAAAATGCACTCGATAGGAAAATGAAGTCACTTATTATCCGTGACTCCTCTCACCAAAATTGAGCATTCTCAATGGAACAAAGTATTAGTTATTAATAACTAATGCTAGAGGAAATATTAAGGGTTGTTTAGTTAAAAATAGATACTAGACATTGAGAAAAATCTATAGTAAAGTGCACATTTCTTGATATGATTAGAATGAGGATATATGAAAGGATCAAACTCTCTATTGCACAAAGACATTATATTGAACTAGTAGTAGATATAGATTTATTACATAGTATAGATTGTGAGAGATTTAAAGGACATGAAATAACTTGCATACATCATTTTCTTGTGTGAAGTTTGTGTGCAAGACTGAAGAGAGATTTGAGAATTAAAGAGCCCTACAAGCATGTGAAGTACTAGAAACCCTAGAACACAAAATTTGAGGTATTTTTTTGAATTGTTGAGCATAATCCTTCAAGAATGGAAAGGCAAGAAGTTTATAATGTAAGCAATAGGCCTAGGTGTAATTTCAAGAAACACCCATCTGTTTCTTTGCTTGATGATCCCATTAGAGCATTTCCATGAGTTTCAAAAAATGTTCTTCATGTGGAAGATATCAGAGGTTATATACACTACAATATTTAAAGTATAGGTGATTCAGAGATTCACAAGGATTTGAAGAAGATGTGCAACAATGAATTATCATTGAAATCTTAACATAGATATCTAAAATGTCTTAACCTATTTAAGCATAATTCTACATGGATTTTCAAAATAACAATTGTACAAGAATAATCCTTAATAGAGTACATGATGATGTTCTATGGTTGGGATATTCTATCATTAGCATTGACAATGACCTAATTCACAAGGTCATAGGATTGAGCAACTAGGACAACAATCCAATAAACATCAAGAGTGTGCACAAACTTGTTGAGGAAAATCTCAACACATATGATGGAAGGAACATGAAATTCAACTCAATCCAAGATGATGGAGTGAGACTTATTTGCAATATTTTGGGTTACAAGTATAATCATGGATCAAGAATAGATCCAAGCCTTGTAGGAATTCTTCATGCAACTTACGTAGCAGTAAGAGGTGAAGCAGTGAACATGTGTGATATTATCAGAACACAACTATTTGATAATATCTCAAAAATCAAGAAATCAAGAAGTGTAGTATTTAGATTTGAATCCCTTCTAACACACATATTCTTCTACACTATCAAAAAGTTTCCTGGTATCACAGTTTGGAATGAAAATGAGTGCATTATGCAACAAATCACTTGAGCTTATAGGTCAAAACCTGAAGTAATCAGAGATAGCAACTTAGATAGGATCACGAAATTGTTCCAAATAGAAATGAAGAAAAGGTATAGAATACCTCTAGCACTAGTGGAGAAATATAAGGATGAGTTATGTTTCATGGTTGAGATAGATTTTACATGCATGGAGGCAGTAGTTCCTTGGGTGAAATTTATTGAACCTATGGGATATGAGATGAGCGAGGACTTGATTGAAGGGTATGTGTAGATAATCCTTCATTCAAAAGTTAATTCTAATTGTCCCAAATGGGGAAAATATATAGAGAAAATGAGAGAAGTAAAAAATAGTCAAGTCATGAAGGACTCCAAGAAAAAGGTAGAGAAAGCTATTGATTCTATCCTGAAAGAATCTAGAAAGACAAGCCAAGAATTTAATGAGGTAAAGGGAATTTCTATGGAAATGAAGGCTAGTGGTCAAACTGAGCTCTTATCCATTACACCCATTGTAGTGGCAGGACCTATTGAAGAGGTCACAGTTTCCCAAACAACTGCATAGACTTCCTTTGTGCCTTATATAGTACTTGCACAATAGCAACCTTCAAGAAAACTAGTAAAAATGGAAGAAACATCAGCATCAAGAAAATCCATGAGGAAAACAACCCCTTCTAAAAGGAGAGTAAAGAAAACCATCAGTGCCCCAAGAAAAAGAAAGAAAACTCTACAAATTAGCTCATCCGAGTCTGAGGAATAGACTAGTGATAGACTAGTTGAAGTAGCTAATTAGGAAGCCAAGACATCAGTAGGACGTAAAGCATGGAAGCTAAAGGTAGAAAACCTTAACATGCAAATTATTAATGACAAAAATTTTGTATAATTAAATAAATACTATAACTTATATAATAACATGGGTAGGAGACAGTTAGAAAATGCTGTAGTTAGAAACATGATTTTGAAAGATAAAAGGTTTGATACTATAAATGAGAAAATACCCAAAGATTTGTACAATAGATTGCTAAATAGGAATAACAAAGTTATAGAAGAGGATAACTAGATAAGAATTAACATGGTGAGAAAGTTACGCACTGTAAATAATGAAGAAGACATAAAATAAAATTTTGAAAGGAATAGCACCATTACTAAGGCATAAGAAAAGATCCATTCTTATTATAGGAGGAACTTATGAGGAAGTCAATAAAGTAACTCAGGAGTCTATAGTTTCTTTCATGTCCACTATGCCTAAGGATAGTGTGTAGAATAAGAACACAAGCCAGATGCCTGGAGAAAGTGTGTAGATACCTGGAGATAGTGCATAGACACCTAGAGAAAGTGTGCAAGAAGAAGAGGCAAGAAAGAAGCCTAAAGTAAGTGTGTAGTCAGTAGAAGCTAGCTAGACACCCAAGGTGAGTGTGTAAGCAAAGGAGGATATTCCTACAGCTTACAACCCTCCTCATAGTACTAAACTAGCAGCTAGACCAAGTTCTCCTCCTTACACCACTGTTGGTAGTGACTCTATGCAAGTAGACAATACCAAAGTGACTGTTGACAAATTAGAAGATCCATTCAAGGAATTTGGTCCCAGAATTGTCAGAAATATTGTGGATTATAGTAGCTTTGATAAAGAAGAGGACTAGGATACTACTAGAGAAGTCACATGGAAGATGGAAACAAGCACTGAAATAGGTATCTCAAGTGTGCCTTTGACAAGAACAATAGTAATAGGAACTTCTACTCCTACTAACCAAATAGTAGCAACAATAGATCCAACTCAATTTGATGAAGAAGATGAGGTGAAGAACCTTATATCTTCTCTAATAAAACTTCTTGAAAAGAAGAAACTAGTCAAATCACTTGAGAAAACTTTGACCATAGTTTTGGACAAGATGGAAAAGGTAATAAGCCCTGTTGACACCCTAGCTAATATTCAACAGCTCACAACAATTTTGTGCAAGGCTTTTGATAATGAGTTCACTACATTCATGAATGTGGCTACCATTCAAGCACAAATTGAGCACGATGGTAAGCTTCTAAACACCATGTGCACTAACATGAGAAATGATATAGAAACTTTGAACATATGTATTAAAGCACCAAGGTAGTGCATAGAGAAGGAAAACATGCATATGCTAAGTGTAATTTAGCATATAGTTATCTGAAAGAATATGATAATTAGATCAAGGATAAAGTGAATGAGCTTTAGATAGTCACTAACAACTTTTTAAAGTAGAATTAGAAAGTGGACACCATTGAGCATACAATTTAGATACTTCATGACAATATAAGGGAAATGTAAGCAGAGAAGGAGAAAATTCTAAAGAGGTTCACTCTTTTGAGAGTACACTTATTCCCTCAAATAACATTACTAGAAAATCAATTGGAAGAATGCTTGTCTGCAAACTCTTCATATTACAAATTTGTGGCTACAAATTTGAATATAGTAGAATTAGAAACATATGCTTTATGTGTTCTTATCAATGTATCTAATGCATTGAAGGAAAGTTGGAAGAAATAATTTGAATAGTTGAATACCAATTTTAGTGATTGTTTTTCCAAGTTTTGATATGCAGCTACTAGATTTTGATAGTTTTTGATACCTTTGTCATTGATGTCAAAGGGGGAGATGTATGGAAAATTTTATTTAAGAAAATATAATATGTATAATATGTAAGGGGGAGCAATAAGTTGTTATAGGAAGAAATAAGGAATGTAGTCTTTCATAACATAAATACAAATGTTTTTTTATTTTTAGGTTCTTATGTTTTGGCTATTTGCATTGATTGGCATGACAACATGTTTGAGACTTAGCCAATTTTCCCAAAATGTTTCCATCAATGCCAAAGGGGGAGATTGTTTGCAATATGTCTAAGCAATAAGTTAAAGTAAGTTATGGTTGTTATTTATGGAAACATATTTGTTTCGCAGATTAGCCTCATTCAATTGTAAAAGAAAATTGTCTAAGTATTAGAGAGTGTTACAATAATAGGATAGTTTTTATAATAACAAAATATTCCCTTGGAATATTCTCTTGCTTATTTTACTAGAGATGCATGACATCATAATGATAATGTGTACCTGTGCACATGTTTGTATAGTCAATTGAGTTTGAGTTATGAAGGAATTAGTAATGCAGTAATGACACAACACAGAACATAACATATTAGTAGAATGTGTTTAACAATTTGATTTATTGTTTTGAGTTATAATTTCTTGATTAATTTGACTTTTATGATGTCATATGAGCCGACTAAGGAAGAATCTAATATTTTTTTTATATAAGTAAGAACTTCATTTGCAAAGTTAAGAGGACAAGGAATATATGATGATAGTGATAAATAGTCAATGCTTGTGAAGTTAATATGATCTTGTTAAATGAGAGTAACAAGTGAATGCGATATTGTGATATATGATGCAAAGCATTGCTATGCAAAGATATGATGTAGTTTGATATGTGTGTAGTCACTCTTGTGTGAAGAATCATCAATTAGAAGATTTGTGAAGAACAAAAAACTACTTAGTATTATATGTATACCTATTTCTTGAAGAAATTATTGTATAATTGCATGTTAGGGAAATGGGCTCTACTTGCACACATTTGTATGTAATCTACCAACTCCTAACAGGGTTGAAGCAACTCCTAACATGGTTGAGGCTTCTCACAAGGCCTAGTCTGCTAATAGGGGATCAATACACTATACATTCTTTATAGATTCCTAACAGGGTTAATATCCTTAATTGGATTCTTTATATATAGTGAATCATCTAGTGGGTTCCATCCCCACCGAGGTTTTTCCTTGGCCAAGGTTTCCCTAGTTAACAAAATATGGTGTTATGATCTCTCTTTGTGTATGGTTTCTTAAATTGCTTAGCATTATTTTTTTATTTTTTTTATGCACATGTTATAGTAACTAATAATATTCAGTTGTGACTAAAAGGATTGAAAATACTAATTCACCCCCCCTCTTAGTATTATCTATTTCTAACATTATCTTGATTAATGTTATTCACACATGCAAGACACAATAAACAAGAATAGTTATTGTTAAACCTAAAAGACACATCACAACCTAGGCTTTAAGGTTGTATCTACTAAATTACCACTTGAACTAAAGTTCACCCATGCTTATCCAAAGTGGACAACCTAGGATCTTGGCACCACAAGCTCTCCCTTATAGTGCACTCACTTCTCAGGGTTACCAAGATCTACTTCACAAGGGTAATTACTTACCAAGGGATTGTTGCCCCTACTAAGGACCATGTGAATGTGCAATGTATTCACACACATGGCTGACTCCCTAAGATAGTGGATAGAAAGGATTTGGCCACTACGACAAGATGTTTAGTTTGGATACTCCATTCAACAAGGGAATGATACACTTTCTTAGAAGGTCTTGTTACCAATTTTTCTTATCATTCAAATTGGTGAAACTTAATTTACTAAAATCTAAAGGGTCATAGAAAAACAATACAAGGATAAAACAACTTTCGTTGCAGGAGCTTTCATTGCGATAGGAAATACATCATAGGCTAAAAATTGTATAAGCCCAATACTATACGAGAAAGAATAATGAGGGTTATTAAAGGAAGTAAAATATAGCTATGGAAATAAAATGGAGAAATAAATGATACAATAAATTTTTAACCTTAAGTAGTGACTATTTTCATCAAGGGGTGTTGCTACAGGAAGTGTGTAGTTTTATTGTTATATCCAGTTGAAAAATTTGGTGTGGCTACATATGGACTAAATGGACCCGATAAATTGGTGAGAAGTTAGATATTGATGTTAGGAACAAACTTTATTCTTTCCAAAAAAATTAATATGGAATTTTATAGGGCTTTTTAGTTCATTTTCTAAAAACTACCTACATGGAAATTAATTTTGAACTTGCAATAGAGAAAGAAAAATTTGGTATGGCCATATACGAAAGACTATGACTCTATAAATTTGTGAGCTATATATTAATGTTGGGAACAAATTTTGTTCTTTCTAGAAATTTTTTAGTAATATATAAGGGACCATATAATTCATTTTATAAATTCTGTCCTCTTGAAATAGATGTTGATGCATATTTTTAAATGGCTAAATATTTAAATTTTAAATGCCCAGATTGCAATAAATTACAATGCACTTATTAATATTGTGAAATATTATATAAAATTATGTTTTATATATCATTTTATTTAGGTTTTATCTTTAAATGTATATTTGAGTATCTAACAAGTTAAATATGCAAGTTTTAGAAGGGGATGTGTTTGGTGAATTATGTAAGATATAGCAGTTGATTATGTGGGGATGTCCAAAGTTTAGATATTAGGAAGCACGATTCTTGGACTTGACTTTCTTTATTCACATTTTAAGATTTTGATGGATATTATTTTCCTTATTCATTCCCTAATTTGTCAAAGATGATAGATGTCTAATTCAGTTTGTAGCATGATTCATGAAGGATGATAGTTTGCAGTCTTTAGCTGATATGATGGAAATCATTGGTTGGTTTCCAATTTTAGGGATAATGTAGATTGTGGGTTTTGGACCTATTTATAACCTATTCTTGGGCATTATTCTAGGAGTTCTTGCATTCTATCTCATTTCAAGAGTCCTTATTTTTCCTTCCAAGGATAGTCTTGTTTGTAGCTCATGTCTCATATTGTGTTGTAGTTCTTGAACCTTTGCTTCTTTTGAAATAATATAGCAGTGATCGTCTTTGGTCCTATTGTTAATTTCTCATTATCTTTTAAGAATTTATAGTTTTAAGTTAGTGTGTTGTGCATGAAACCTTGGCTTAAGTTAAGTGTTTGAGAGATATTTGAGAGGTTGTTTATGAGAAGAGTAAATGTAATTTGTGTACAATCTAAGTTTGAAAGTTGTCAACAAGTTTCCTTCTTTCAAACCCCACACCTGTAACATTTCATGCACTTAATGTTAATAGGATCTTTCTGTGATCAAACTATTATAATCATTTCAAGTGGTGAGTTTCATTCAACATTGCATCACTCCACAATTTTGGTGAATCACCTTCATTTTTAGTTAAAGTTTATTTTATGTTTACTCTCTCTACCCTTTTTCTACAAAGTTAAAGTCAGTTTCAAGAGATGATTCAAGGGAAGCCAGCCCTTTGTACTGGAGGTTGATCTTTAATATGGCATACCCACAAGCCAAGGATCATCCAATGTTTCACTAGATTACTGAAAGTTAAACTTCAGCATAAGGGTGCAATCTAGGTGACAATAGGTCTCCCAGCCCCGAGAACCAATATTTCACACACCACAAGGGTATTGGAGGAGAGCTATCACATAGAGATAATACTGACATGAAATTAACTATATCAAGTTTTCTATAGCAGGTGGAGTGTTGAATTGGATTTAGCCTATTACTACTTTGAGGTCAACCCTTGGGATGCACCAAGTGGTGAATCTTGGTTCCAAGGAAGGCCTCTCTAAATAAATTGCATGAATTTCTCTTGCACCAAAGATCCATGAATGCTGAGGGAAGAGGCTATGTCCATGCAACTCTTAGGGTTCTAAAAAATGTAGAGATTCTAGATAGAAAATAAAATTCATTTTAGAGCACCAAATGAAGTTTTACCTAATCTAAGAAACCCACACATAGAGTTTGAACAAGCACATGGGTCTTCAACAATGTCCTATAAACAATAATTAGTAATTTTTAATGGATATGTCCTCTCCCAATAATTGCCACATGCTACAAATAGATCATCAGCAACACAAAACATCCACTCTATATCCTAGAATGAAAGTGAAACCCTAGATGGAGATTATGACTGAAATATGTGCTTTCTATGAACCAACTATGCTTTGATAGCATAGACTACACCCCGAAAGCCTAGAAACACTTAGGAGGTCCCCAAGTGCACTTAGATAGTACCAACTATGTGCATTTTTTAGTTGGGGCTAGTTAGAGTGTGGTTGGTAGTTTCATAGCATAGTTGGGAGATTAGAGTGAAATGAAGACAAAATGATGCCTAGAACATGCAAAACTAAAACCTTTACTACCAAGTGCACTAAGATACTACAGAGTGCACCCCTTGTGCACTTGGGTCCTAGAAGGGTACAATTGGTTGTTTTGGAGTGTAGTTGGTCAGGTGTGAACAATAAACAAAGGTTATACTGACTCCTAGGCCCCTAAAATAGCTTTCTAAAGCCCCCAAGTGCGCTCTGAAGAGCAGATTGCACACTTGAGACAAAAAGCTACATAAATGTATAAATGAAAGCCAAAAACATGTTACTATGCCTCCTAATTAGATTAACTATGATAAGAAAGAGAATACAAAAATTAGTCTCCTTCAAATGAGCTCCTTCCTTGCACCTAGAAGAATAAAACAAAGAAATCCAAGTTAGTAAGTGTAGTGCCTACCCTCATTTACATTTTTCTAGATACATTGTTGCTATCATTGTCGAATTATGTTAGGTCAATTTTATGTTGATGGTTAGTAGCATTGCTTTGAGAATATCAGATATTGTGTTACAGATTCAGTTGATATATGATGTGATTACTTAGACTCTGCATTTCATGTATGCATGGTGATTATTACATTATTCTCAATTATTGATGATGTTTAGCTAAATGGATTATTATATGTGTGTGTTGTTTTATGGATATTTACCCCATACTACATGTGTATGGTGTGCGTGCTTGTTCTCCTTATGTATGGCATTTTTGATGCGGTTAAGGGAGTCATAGTCACCTGTTAGTCAGGATCTACATGATGCACCACTTCCTACCATTGCTTATTTAGCTTAGCATATATATATATATATATATAGTATGTACATGCATGGATTTTATGCAGGTTCTAGGTATCGGGTATCGACTTCCTTGAATTTCTAGGATGAGTGTACCCTATCGCACTATCTCAATGGTAAGAGAGGGGAGATAAATTCTCAAGTCCAAATCCTAAACCCTTAAACCATTTTTCCTAGAAAGGTAGGACAAGTATCTGAGATGTTTTTACCTTTCAAATGCGTCGGATGACGTAATTCGTGATTTTAACCCCTTAGACTAATTTTGTATGGATTTTTCTATGATGGGTTTTCATATTTTATTTTGAGAGGTCTTTGGTGAATTTTCTATTAAGTCTAAAATTAAAAGATTTAATTAATGATTTAGTTATTTTGGAAAAATTAATATAATATCATGATATTTTGATATCTTGATTTTAATTAATTAAATGGGTAATTAATTAAATAAAAGAAATTAAAATTAATAATAATAAAAATAATAAATTAATAATAATAATAATAAAATAATTAAAATAAAAGTTATAAGTCTACCTAGGAGTAAGCGCACCTCTGGAATGCACGTATGTCTACAAAATAGGAGTTAGTGCACAAATTAAGCACATGGTGTCTACAACCTTGTGACTCATCTAGAAGGTTGGAAAAAGATCATGCTTAGTTGTCAATGCTTATCTTATCTTCTGGTTGTTTCAAGAGACATTCTAGGTGCTTTCTGAGAGGTCCTTATATTCAGGCACTCCTAGAAGCTCGGGGAGCATTTTTGGGTGGAGCCACGAATGTTGGAGAAGGAAGGAGCTTGCTCTACAGTTTCTGAGGAGAAGTGAATTAGCATCAGTGTCTAGGTAGACACTTGTGATTTTTCACATGTTATTTTCACTTCTTGCACTTCTTGTCTTCTTCGTATCTTCTGAATGCTTTATGAGGATTCCATATTTTAGTTGTATGCATTCTTGTCATGGATATTTAAAATTTTGGTATGAGAAAAATACACCATGCATAGATCCGAGTGATTTAATGGGCTAGGTTTAAATGTTGTGGGTTAATCCTTTAAGAGGGAATAGATGGATAAAATAGGATATATTGTATTTCTTCATCCGAATAATTTTGTGCACATCCTTCAAAATTATACCTAATATATATACATGTATATATATATATGTATGTATATGTATATATATATATATATATGTATATGTATGTATATATATATATATATATATATATATATACATATATATATATATATATATACATATACATACATATATATATATACATATACATACATATATATATATATATATGTATATATATATATATATATATATATATATATATATATATATATATATATATATATGTATATATATATATGTATGTATGTATGTATGTATGTATGTATGTATGTATGTATATTTAGCTCTGAAAAATCTATCATATATTAAATTGTCAATATTAAAATAGGATATATTGTAAAAATTTATTTGAAAACATTTTCTTAAAAATACATATGAGTTGAAATACATTTATTAAAAAATGTTTTTGCAAGCGAAATTGTTTATAAAAATATATCCTGCAACATTTAATGAAAAATGTTTAGGTTGGCTAAATCTTCCCTGTTGCAGGGGGTTGGTCACGGGTTCTAGTCTCCCCCGTCCTTGTGGTACCGGTGGGCGTGTCGCGCCAGCGCTACCAGTCACGTTAAAAAGTTTACCAGGCGCACTGCAGTTTATAGGGGGGCCATGTTGCACCGATTCCTGCAGTCTAAAAAAAAAAAAAAAAAGATTGTTTTAAAAAATAATAATTTAAAATCAAACTAGGAGGGATGAACCCATGCCCCACGTACCTATGGGTCGCAAGTACCTACCATCATAGGTACTGCGATGTCAGGGGTACTCTATACCCGCTATTGTCACAGGCCCTGTGACAGCAGGGTACTGCATACCCGCGATAGAGGTAAGGTCACATTTATTTTTGTTATTTAAAAAAAAAATTACATTAATGTTATATGTGAATCAATTATTAATATTTCAATTTTCATAATGTTATTAAAAATTAATGTTATTAAATATTAATAATTTTTAAAAGTTAATTATTATATATATATTAATAATAATAAATAATTATTATATTTATTAAATGAATTTTAATTAATAGTTTATTTCTTTTAATAATTAACTATTCTATAGTATTTTACTTTATTAATATTAATTTAATTTAATTGGATGTAATTTGTTTTAGGATGGAGGATAAATATTAATGAGGGGGAATTTGTAATTGCTTTTATTAAGTTTTCAATTGATCCATTGAAACAAGATGGGGATCATCATTAAAATAACATATATATAATAGATACTTGGATCACCTTAGAGAATTGTTTCAACAGAGTTATGGGGGAGAATCTTTAACTAATTACATAGGTTAGTTATAAGGAAAAAACATATGAATGTTCCTTCACTTGATATTTAACTCTTAAACGAAATTGAGATCCCCAAATTTAACTCAACTAAGTTATTTTAGCAAACCCAAACATGTGCTTGCATTATGTGTTTTGTCTATGATATCTATTTTGGGTTGACTAGTTTGTTGACCACTTATAGGACATCTACTAGAGGCTCAGGGGGGTTATGATTTGTGATGTCATGATGATGTCTTTTGATTTTGATTCTTTTAAACCCAACCATGGTTATTGAGATGGCATGTTCTATGGTGTGTATGTTTACTAATTGATATTGTTTCCAATCTTCTTGTGTAAGTTGTGATATATGTCACCATTTATGAGTTATCAATCAGTTGTATTTGGATTACTTTCTAGTCGCCTTGATGGGACTGAAGTGTTTATCTGATCTTGATGATGTCATGTTGTGACATGTTTTGACTCAACCATTTTAGAGTCTTCGATCAGTATTATTTTCTTAAGATGCCTTTTTGGTTGCTTGTTGAGAACCAATGGATAATGTGATTTATTTTGAGATTTTTTACAGTTGATTGTAGAGAACTAATGGATATTGTGATTATCATTGATACTTTCAGTTGCCAATAGAGAACTATTATGGTCATGATTATCAATGGATGCTTTTCAGTTGCTCATGGACATTTGATGCTCTATTGTGGATTATCTTTTAGTATTTTTCTAGTCACTTGTATAGGACTGTGGTGATTTTGTGATTTATGATTCCATGAGCTTAGGGTAGGTTATCTACTTGTAGTCTCGGGAAGTGGCTTGCAATGGGGACCGGGGCCCTAATGGCTGCTATGGTAACTCATTGTAAGTTGTTTAACAAGTGAAAACATTACACTTAATACTAACTTAAATGAACCTAATAAGATAATTGTTTGTTCTCACCCATGCCTTGAGTGCTAGTACAGACTAGGATGGGAGTAGAGAGAATGCTTGGTTGTGACCTTGCATTCTGTAGTATGCCTTGTCAGTATGAGAGGATACTAGTGGCTGCATAGGGATCACTAGGAGGCCAAGGTCTATAGAGAGACTACAAGGGTAAATCTAGCATGATCCGTGTGATGACACTTTCTTGCTTACATAGTAGGTTCCTACGTGTCTTGTGTGCCTTTGGGATTAGATGTTGATTTATGTTGGAACCTTTGAGTTAGTATACTTTTAGGATTCTTGGACTTAGAATGTACTTGTGCTATTTGATATGATTATCTATTTGGGATTTGAGATTATCTCCTCAGTGCGGTGGGAGTGGGCCATTTAGGTTCCATGCGATTGGGTGGTAGTGCTTATTCACTCTTACCATTTGAGATCTATCTAAGACATCATGGATGAAGCATTCTTTGATGGTATTCTATTCTTGGATTATGATGATGGACACTTATCCTTATATTGATGATTAGCATATGATAGATGATGTTATTTACTTATCCTATGCTTTATTTGCATGATTAGATTTCTTATGCATATATTGTAGTATGTTAGATTTCTTTCTACATATGATGTAGTATGTTTTAGGAGAGACATTCCTACTATGATAATACCGATGATCTCTTTGGTGACTTGGGATGTTATGCATGAAGGGATGGCTAGGACCCATGATGGTTTGATGATGCTATTTACGATTGGGAGGAAACTTGCACTTAGATAATTATGTGTTGTGATTTTTGGTTATCTGTTACAATGGATGCTTATATCTTCTATGATGATGTATCATGTATGTCATGTGGTTTCATTTACTTTACTACACTTGCATCATGGATTAGAATAGGATGATGTACTTTATTTCACACATGTATATTCTTTCATGTCTTTCATACCCTGCAACATGTACAGTGGATGATTGAGCATTCTGAAAAGTAATTTACTAAGGGACATTTGGAACAAAAGTATATTGTTTAAGAACGTTGGACTTTTCATTATTATTTCATGTGGATGTGGTATTAGATGGAATCAATATTAGTTAATTTAAATGTGAATCAACATTAAGGGATCCTTAAGGAATGTAACTTGTTATGTATGTTTGTTATTGCTTCCATTAAAATGTGTATGGTTTAACTTTCATGTTTCAAAAAATAAAATAAAAATGCTACGAAACTTAGTTAAACTTTAGGTTAATTCTTTGGATCCCTTGGCGAGGTGTTATAGTAAGCATAATCTTTACACTACGTTCACCAATTGTAGGACTATAAAATGGGTTAGAACCTAGAATACTATGAGAAAAAAAAAACTCAATCAAAATACACTAAACCCTTATAATCTACCATGAAAACCAATGAAATCATAATGGAAATCAAACAAATGAAAACTCCCTCTTTAATTATAGTTCTCATGCTCTTCTTTCTTCTCCATTTGATGTAGCTCCAATTTCCTATAGTGCATACAATTGAAAGAAAAAGGTTATGATGAGATGATGCTATTGAGAGTACTTGAAGTGTGGTTCAAGCCTAATGGGTTCTAAGAGATATGGTTCTTAATGATGGTCTAAGAGATATGGTTCTTAAGGATGGTCTAAGGGATATGGTTCTTAAGGATGGTCTAATAGATATGGTTCTGAAGAATTGAAAATGAGAGCAATGTGGCTCAATTTATAGCCAACACATAAGAGGTGAGACATGAATGAGAGTATGGAAACTTGTCAATTTGAATGTGCAACATGGCATGACATTCCTTAGAATATCTATGTCAAATATGACATAAGACACCAAATGTAGGATTCTATGATGCATTAAAGTCAACATGGCTAAACATGGAGGAGAATCTATGATGTGCATATGACACCTCAAAGCCACTTGTAGACAAGAATCTATGACAAAGATGGCTTATTATAGACATGCGTAAGGAATAATATATATCAAATATGACATATATTAGCCAAGTCTAAGGGGAGAATCTTCCAAGTAAGATGTCCATGAGTCAAGATTATGTGGAATATTTGAATTAAAAATTGATAATCCCACACAAATATAAATTGGTATTTTAGAGATTAGAGGTGGAAAATAGGAGTTAGGAAATTGAGAATTACCATAGTTTACAAAGATGAATTGATTAATTAATAAATATCAGTTAATTGAGAATGTTGGTTAGCAAGAATAATTAGTAATGTAGGATGAAAATATTTGAAATGACATAGGATTATATTATGGGTTATCTAATCCTATAGGGTAAATAAGTTAAAAATTGGCCAATTTGATTAATAAATGCAGGACTATCCTTTTGATGATATGTGATGATTATGTAGATTGACTAGGATGATGGTGGATACACCAAAGCCTTGATCAAATTAATATAATGATTAGGATTGATAAAATTTAAGGACACATGACATGTATTATGAATACATGAAATATAAAAGACCTCATAAATTCCATAGGATCGAAGTTGATTGGTAAGATTGATCATAATAAAATCAAAAAATATTGTAGATCACAACATTCTACCACTTTTGCAATGTTCGCTCTTGCACCCACCTTCGCTTCTACTTTTGCATCCACTTTTTCTCTGGCCTATACTCCCACTACATCCATGTGGGATTCTTCCAAAGGTAATGATGGTACTAGAGGTGTGCACCGGCCTTCTCCTAACCTTTCACAGGTGGACTAGGTTTTTGCCCTGTGCCTTTGGTGGGGGTGGCTCCCTGCAATGGCTAGTGCTCCTCTAGTGGGTCCTTTTGGTGTGACTATCCATTCCCCATACATTGTAGTCAGTTCTGACATTTCTTATGTAGATGTAGTAGCCTATGAGGCTAGGCTTGGTGGTTTGGCTTTGTGTGTAGGGGCACATGGTGCTATTCCTATTGTTGTAAGTAACCCCATTATGATCAATCTAGAGTTTGATATTGTTGATGAGATCCCTACTTATACATATGACTTCTCCTCTACAGCTACCATTTTTCATTTTAGGGGTATTTGTCCATCTTTTTTAGATCTACATGCTTGGATTTCAAAATTTTTGGAGCCAATCATTTTAGATTTAGTCCAGATTTTCCCTTTTGGCAAGGAACTTTTTCATTGTGAAATTTGCTACTAATGATGATCAAAATGCCATCCTTTACCATGGTTTCTCTTGGGAGGAGAGGTTCCCCTTGATGGCCAAACCTTGGTATGTGGATTTTAATTTGTAAATTGAATCCTTTAACAAGATTCCTTTGTGGGTAAGGTTGCTTAATCTTCCCCTTCACTTATGGCTAGATTTTGTCTTGGAGGTTGTGGGGGAGGCCCTTGGGGATTTTTTTCTGGTTGATTCTACATCTTCCAATTTGTATCAGATGATGTGTTCTCATATCCTTGTAGAGATTGACATCTCCATGGGGCTCCTAGAAATAATTATTCTGGCTTCTCCTAATGGCTCTTGGATTTAGCTTTTTGATTATGAGGGAATCCCCTTCAGATGTAGGAACTACCATCAGACTAGAAACCTCACTATGTACTGCTTCTCTAGAAAGATTAGATCAAAGAATTCACCTACTTGGTGGATAGGGGTTTTAGATGATCACTACATAGTTTAGAGAGCTCTCTTTGATGGGGAGGTGTTGGGTGATTCTTCTTGGGTTTCTTTGGTGGAGAATTTTGCTGCTACTTCTGATTATTTAAATGTTACCCCTATAACAAGGAACAACACAATTATCCCTCCCTAGGATGCTACAACTATTGATTTTTTTGTTGCCCCATATGTAATGTTGTCTTAGGTTAGAGTTTTCCCTTTTATTGCTGTGGTCTAGATTCTTAGTGGTGATGGAATTTCTTCCCCTGCTAGAATTTCTTTTCTTGCTATGAGGGTTCTAGAGGTGAGTTGTGGTGTGGATTCCTTTGCATGGTAGAAGGCTATTGGTTTGATGGAGGATGTATGGATAATAATTAAAGGAAAAAAGGTTAGATCCTCCAATCCACTATTTGATATGTCTTTATGCTCTTAAAAGATGGGACATAATTGTAAATCCTAAGCCTTAGTTTTCTTTACACATTGTTCTCCTATTCTATTTGAGGATGTCCATTTTTGTCTGGCTCTCCTAGCCTTTTTGGCTTGTTTTTTTTTTAGTAGTTTGATAAGGTTAAGGACTTGGAACCTTAGGGTTACAAGACCCCATTCAAAACCTATTAAGGTGGTAGTAGTGCACTATGTTATCTGTGAGGCCACCCTAGTCAACCTATTTTTTGGTGGGTGACCTATTTCACCTTTAGATTGTTGTAATTTTTGTTTGAGCTTTGTTGAAAATTATTTGATCCATAAAGGGTTTTAGGCCCCTTCAAAACCTATTTTCTTTACTCAAAAACATCAACAAACATTGTCAATGTTATTAAATTCATATTAAAGAATCCTCCTCTTGAACTAAAAAGATAGCATTAAAAAAATTGTTGAGATCATTAAGATTATTATCCACTCTATTAAGGTTAACCCAATTATCCTTTTCCCAATAATTAGCAACATAATTTCTAAAAAGGTTCTTGTTTTGATCCATAAAGCCATTCCACCTCTGATCAAAACTGAAAGTATGATCAAGAATCCAAATATCATCCCAAAAATGAATAGACCTACCATTTATAGCCTTCCATCTAACCCATTTATTAATAATCTATTTATTTTTCTAAGCTTGCTTTTAGATCACAAATCCCTCTTGAGAAGCCTCATTATTGAGGAAGAGATTAAACCCTTGATTCTCCCTATTATATTTATCATTCCATATGTCTCTCCATTCTCCCTCCTCTTGATGTCATCACCACATAAGCTTTGCAAGTAAAGAATCATCCATACTTATAACCCTTCTAAGGCCTAGTCCTCCTTTGTTGATTGGCATGCAAACTTTATCCCAAGCAATCAAAGTCATTCTTTTCTTCTTTTTCATACTCGTCCATAAAAATTGTTTCTAAATTTTCTTGATGGCCAAAGAAAACTTCTTATGAATCTTAAATACACTCAAAGCATACAAAGGCATATTATGTAAACTAGATTTAAGAACAATAACCTTACTAGCTTGCTAACTTTTAGTGGATTTTTTCAATCAAAGAACTCCAGAATGTCTCAAAAGGGATCAAGACAAAGGGGTGATCCAAGATAAGAACCTAGAAGGGTACCAACCTCAAAAACACTGATTCTTTTGATTTTATTTTCTCTATTTTCATTAACATTGATAAAATAAATGACACTTTTATTCTAGTTGATAATCTGAGTAGTAGCTTGCCCATAATCCTCAAAAAACTTTCTTGATATTTATTGGATTCCTAATAGAATATTTTCCCTTAACTATAAAGTCATCCACAATTTTTTGTTGAGAGCAAGCAAGATTCTTAGAAAAAGGTCGAATTCCAACAAATCCCCCCAAAGTAATCATTTTTTTCCACATACCTACCAAAGCATTCAATCATGAGAATGAATAGGATAGGAGATAGTGGGTCCTCTTACCTTAACCCATGAGAAAATAGGAAGAAAGGTCTCAGAGAACCATTGATAATATTAGAGAAGGTAGCAAAGGAAACCAACATAAGGACCAAGTCCACAAATCTTTTATTAAACCCAAAAGCTTCCAACCCACATTTTAAACTTCCAATCCACCCTATCATAAGCTTTAGATAATTCAAGCTTAAGAAGGAACCCCTCTTTCTCAGATTTAGTAAGGGAATGAATATTTTCATGCACCGTGATGATAGAATCCAAAATCTACCTACCACAAACAAAGGTAGGAAAGATAAGATTTTAACAGTAAGAACTTTGGAGATAACCTTGTAAAAAGAGTTACAAAGACTAATTGGTCTAAAATGATCCATACAGTCAGCACTAGGCTTTTTGGGAATCAAAGCTAGAAAGGTACCATTCAACTCCTTCAGAAGTTTTTGACACCTAAAGAACTCTTTAACACCATTAAATATATCCTCTTGAATGATATGCCAGTACTAATGAAAAAGAGGAAGGGGAAACCATCTGGTCTAAGAGCTTTGTCTCCCTCAAAGGAAAAAGTTACCTTGGTAATTTCATCATTGGTGGGAATGGCAATAAGTTTTTAATTTTGTTCATTAGAAATGCATTTAGGTATATAGTCCAGAAATACCTTTTTCTTATCCTTATCTAGGTTGGGATCACCCTCTAGAAAATTACTAAAAAAATTCATGGCCTCCCTTTTAATAGCTTCATCATCATCAATAGAAACCCCATGAACATTAAACCTAGAAATCTTATTAACAATTCTATGCTTTAAAGTATTCATATGAAAATATTTAGTATTTCGATCCCCCTCACTCAAAAAAACTTTTCTAGACCATTGTCTCCAATAAATCTCCTCCTTAGTAATTATATCATGCATCTCAATTAGTTTCAAATCTTCCTCCTTCCCAGATACATTCTCATAGCCCTCATCCTAGATGTTTTCCTAAAGCTCTTTTAGGTCCTCAAGAATTCTCCTTTTGATTTCAAAGATGTTCCCAAAGGTTTCCTTGTTCCATCTTTTGATATTATTTTTAACATTTCTTAGCTTATTAGCAACATTAAACATAGATGTTCCCTCCACATGCATACCCCACCAATCCTTAATAAGGTTTTCTAGCCTAGGATGGAGTGTCCACATATTCTCAAATCTAAAGGGATTGCTCTTATTGATAGATATAGGGTCAGCCAAAAGAAAAATGGGGTAGTGGTCTAAGCCCACTCTCACTGTGGAGAAAATAATGGTTAATATAGGTCTTCTAGTCTTTTAACTGACAGTGTCCTTATGAGAGCTAGCATGTTACCTAAGTATGAAAATGCAATGGGGGACTCTAAAGTGGACTTTTTGTCAACCAAGTTTGCACCTACAACACAACCTACACCTTGTAGACACTTAAAATCGTCTGAAACACTATATTAATTCATTTCATATTTCCTTTGACATTATAATTAATTATTTATTAATTAATTATATTTTTCATATTCTTCTACTTATATAATTAAATTTATTTAATTAAATATGTTCATTTCCCTAATGTATTTAAATTTAATTTAAATACTCATACTGTAATGTATTAAATAAATTTAATGCATAGTACTCCATATATCCTATTTTAAATAAATTATAATTTATTTAATTCCCTCCACTTTATTAAATTCTATAATCCTATGATTAAGTTAAATCTTATTTAATTTAATCCTAATCCCATCCTAAAACCTAGTCTACACCCATCACTCACATCTTTCTAAGCCTACCCATTAGTTAATCCCACTTAACTATTTGAAACACCTTTTAGCTCCTAAGTTTTTTCTCACACATGTGTGAGAACTCAAGATCCAATAAAGCTTCCATTTTATTATTATATTCATAGCTCTTACACATTTGTCTCCCTTTCCTTTCTCCAAGGTTTCTCACACATGTGAAAAAATCTTGAGCCATCATTTTTACTAAAAAGGCTTGTGTTGACCTTTGCATGGCTTGTCTCCTTAGACCATGTGTCTCCCTTGTGGTACCTATGTGGACACCACATAGATGCCACCTCCCCAAGGCCTCTCTCAAGCCTATAAATAGAGCCCTTATCTCAAGTATTTTCCCATCTCGCTCATTTGCATTGTTATCATGCTTGTATAGAACTAAAGCTTTCATAGTGATTTATGCCTTGTTACTAACCCTTTTGTAGATGTTAGATTTCTTGCATTTATGGTTTCATCTTTCATGATAGATTCTTGTTACTAGTTTGGTTCTTTGCATTTCCATTGTACATCCTAGAATCATTTGAGATTGGCTCACTCATATCCATTTCTTGAAGGTATTCTACATTCATTTAGTCTAGATTCACATATTTCATATTGCATTTACATTACATTGGGATTCAATAGGTGTGTTTGGGAGAGAACATCCACATCCCTCATAATTTAGCACACCAGCAAGGCCTCTTATGGGTGCCCTTGTTGAGTTGTTTGAGGTTGCATGAGGATTTTAATTTTCAATTGCATAAGTTGTTAAACTCAACTTATTTTAGTTGTATTTCAATTTTTTTTCTAATATTTCATATGCACATGTACAACTAATGTTTTCTTGTTTATGCATACTCTTGATAGGTTAGGTTTACTTGCATACAAACCCAAAAAGCACCAAATGCACCCCTAGGGTGTGCAACTTGGAATCCAAAAGGGTGCAATTTGTAAATAAAGTGTTTGGGTGATAGAGATACAAATTATGTATGCACAATGTGTTTTTTTTTGGATTTTTAGTGTTTAGCAATGTAATGCAAGTTGTGGAAATGCAATTTGGGACTCTAGAACCTAAAATAGACTCCCTAGTTACCAAGTGCACTCAAACAATACCAACTACACCCCTCGAGTGTGCATCTTGGTAAAACATGTGGAAACTTGGTAAAAGATGTTGAAACTTGGTAAACTTGAAGGGTGTGTATGAAAGATATGACATTTTTGGATTTCAGGGGTTTTAGGTGTTTTATGCAAGCTATAGAAGTGAAAAAGGACCTAGGGTTATGGTATGCAAGTTTGAAATGACCTAAGGGGATGATGAACAAGTGAAAATTCAAATGGCACTTTAGGCTTTCAATTAAGGGATATGAAGATAATCCTAAGGTATGCAAAGTGTAGATTGTTTTGGACTTTGGACTTTGGATTGTGAAAATGAGAGTAAGGGTTAATGTATGTAACTAAGATTAGACTATGCAAAGAGGCATGCTAGGGTTGATAATGATGACTAAGACATACAAGATATTGATGTGGGATTATGAAAAGTGTTTGGTTTGACAAAAGATTAAGGACTTAGAGAAGTTGATTGTTGGAAATGTTTGTTAGACTTAGGAGGATTTTGACATTTAAGGAAATACTTTGGATCATGCAAGGTGAAATGATTGTGCAACTAGGGTTTTGAAATATGGTTTAGGGAGACTAAGGATGTGTTAAGGATATGAGAAGTGTATGCAAGGTTTGGATTTAGGAGAAAATCTTTCGAAAATACCAATCTAAGAGTTTAACCTTATGAGGAGGGACTTTGGATCTTGACCAAAAGATAGAAAAATCAAAAAGATCAAGTTGATAAAAAGGACTAGGTCAAATGCATCAAGACATAGATAGAATTTGACCCAAGAAAAAGGATTAAAAAAAGACAACAAAAGAGCAAGGTCAAGATCCTTTATCCATCAACATAAGGAGATTCTCTAAGACTCATACTTTGTTCTAGTTTTCAACTAAATTAAAAGAATTCTAGGTTCAAAATGAGGTTTATAAGGGGATCAAAATGAGGGCTATGCAAGGTGAGTATGCAACATGAAAGGATATTAATAATTAGAATGAGGACTTATGCAAGCATCTAAGGTCAAGTCTATGTTCTAAAAATACAATCTAGAGGTTAAAATGCATTGTTCTAGTAACCAAGTATGCCAAGATAGTACCAAGTACACCTAGATATCACCAACCTATGACAATGGTGTAGTTGAGGACTAGATGAGTGCAATTGGGGCCCAGATGGGCACAATTGGTAAAAAAGATGGAAACTTGGGGATCTAGGGCTTAATAATTTTCATACTACTATGTTGGAAAGTGGGTTAGCTAAGGATAATGTTATGATCAAAATGAAGAATATGTAGGTCATTCAAAGCTAGAAAATTAGGGATGGAACATTAAAAATGAGCACTAGGGTATGAAAAATGAGGGCTAGCATATGAAAAATGAAAGTTAAGGGATGTAAGATGATGAGTAAGGGCTAAGATGAAGACTAGGAGATATAAGGTCAGGACTAATGGACAATGAAGCCTAAAGAATTGTCTATGAGAACTAAGAAATGAAAAATGAGGGCTAAAAGATGCAAGTGTGAGGATCAAAAGATGAAAAACATAAGAGTGTGTTATGCAAAGATGAACTCTAAATCATGCCAAGGACTCCTAATGCTACAAGTTCTTGTGTTTGCAATGTTCTCAAGGTTTTGAGAAAGGTTTTTCAATTTTTTGACAATGTGTATGTTTGAAAATGTTGAATTCTCAAATGTTCTTGGTGAGAGTTTGTAAATTTGTCAATTATCTTGATTAATTTCATGTACACACACAAGACACAGTAGACAAGAATCATTTTTGTTAACTTAAAATACACATCACAACCTAGGCTTTTAAAATCATATCTACTAAATTCTTACTTGAACTAAATTTTAGTCATGCTTATTGAAAGTAGACTACCTAAAATATTGGCACCACAGGAGGGTCATCACTTCCCAAGGGACTATTTCCTCTACTAAGGACTTTGATATTGTGGAATGTCTTCATAGGAATGACTGACCCCATAAGATAATGGATAGAAAGGTTTTTGGCTACTAAGACATGATTTTTAGTTTAGGCACTACATTTAGCAAGTGGATGAAAAAATTCCTTAGAAGGTCTCCTAGCCTTGAAAACTGAGGTTTGACATACCATAAGGGTACTGGAGAAGAGATATCACCCAAAAATATTATTGATAGGGCATTAAATGTATCAAATCTATTATAGTATGTGGAGTGTAGACCTAGAATTGGTTTTTTATTGCTTTAAGGTTGACCCCTAGGACACAAACTCAAACTAGGGTTATGAAGTACAACCAGATAGTACCAACTACATCTATGGTGTAATTAGGTCCTAGAAATGCACACTTGGTCATTCATGAGTGTAGTTGATCATATTAGAGTAGTAGAAAAAACTATTTTTTGGTCCTAAGTACCTAAAATAGCTTCTTAAGGCACCCAAGTACACACTAATAGTACCAAGTGCACACTTGGAACAAAGAGCTACAAGGATACTTAAAAATAAATTATTATTTTAACTGGACCTCCTAATTAGGCTAGTTGCAATCATAATGAACAAACAAGTGTTAGACTACTTCAAATGAGCTCCCTCCTTGCACCTCTAAGCACAAACAAAGAAAACACAAGTTAGTAAGCATGTGTCACATCGGGTTCACCACATGTAGGACTAGAAAATAGGTGTGATAGCATACTATGAGAAACCAAAAACTCAAATAACATATGCTAACTATTCTAATCTACCATTAAAACTATTGTTTACTAAGAGAAATAATCAAAAACCCCTATCAAATATATTTTCAATGTTCTCCTTTATTCTATATTGTTGATGTTGATATAGCTCCAATTACCTATAGTATACCTATAATTGAAAGTAAAAGACAATGACAAAATGAAGACATGAATGATGAAGAGAATACTAGAAGCATGGTTAATAGTGGTCAAGAGTGATCAAGAGAAAAATGAATTTAAGAGGCAAATGAGTGAAAAATGGCTCAATTTATAGCCAAAATAGAAGAATTTGGACATGAATGAGGAGATGGATATTTATCATTTTCAAGTGTGCAATTTGGCACAATATTCCTTATAATATCTATGATGAATATGATGTAATATAACATATGTAAGATTCTATGACACATATGATTCAACACAACTAAAAGTGGAAGAGAATCTATGACAAGTGTGGTTTATTATAGTCATGCATAAGAAATAATATCTACCAAATATGGCATATATTAGCCATGTGTAGAAAGATAGTCTATAAAGAATTATGGTCATGTGTCAAGACTGGTGGAATTTTGAATTAGTAAATTAAAAATTAGAAATTAGAAATAGGAAAATAGGAATTAGGAAATTAAGAGTTTCCATAATTCACAAAAAAAATGGATCAATTAATCAATAAATATTAATTAATTAGAAATATTGATCAATAATAATAATTAGTAAAGTTGGATGAAAAATGATTGAAATGACATAGGAATATATTACAAGTTATCTAATCCTATATGACAAATTAGTAAATGATTGGCCAATTTGATGAAATAAATGTAGGATTACCCTTTCAATGAATTGTAATGATTATGTAGATCAACAAGTATGATGGTGGTTAGATCAAAACCATGATCAAATTGATTGCATGATTAGGATTGATGACATGTCAAGAACATATGACATGGATTAAGGACATATGACATTTAATAGACATTGTAAATGCCATAGGATCGAAGTTGATTAATAAGATTGATCATAATGACATCAATAGACATATTCAATATTATTAAATTGATTGGATAAGGCCATGATTTGATATTGAGGGACTCAAAAGTGTTGATGATCGAATGATAAAAATAGAAGGTTGACCTAGCGTTAAGGGATGTGGCAGTGCTAAGGTTAGATTTGATACATTGACAAGGTATTGAGGGACATGGAAATTCCTAAGACTGGATAAATGTTGATTGATTAGGGATGTCTAACATATTTTGGATCGATTGATTAGAAGGAATTCTGATGATGTTGAAATAGTTTAGAGTTGATCGGACAAGATTTTGATGATGTTGAAATGATGTAGAGTTAGTCTTAAAAGTTTAGATAAAATAGGAACTAATTCTTAAATGATTTTTATTTGATTTGAAAAGGAGTACGAATGATGAATAACATGTCAAAATATGCTCAAATGATGGATCAAGTTGACCAAAAGATTGAAATTGGTGAAATGATAAAATGGGATGTGTTATTATAAAAATTCGATTAAGCTATAGATGCAAACCATTTTTTAACATCTAATACACCTACCCTTATGCAATCCTTTGAAGTCTATGCTTACTTATTATCTATTCTCCTTCAATCCTTCCAAAGTGTAAAACCTTATCCTCAATATACTTTCTTACTTTTACCTCCTTTCTATCACACTATCAACATATTTGAGCATACATTTCTATGGTCTTGGCTTCTCCTTCTAATAGAAGCACTATCCAAATTGAAAATGGTTGAGTTCTTTCTAAAAATTGAAATAGAAAAATGAAAAAATGAAAAATTTCCTTGGTCAAAACCTAGTAAACAAACACCTTGCTAGAAAAATAAATATTAATAAAAAATTTCTATGGTTCTTGTGGTACCTTGGGAAAGTACCACTTGAAAAGCTAGAAAATAGGCATCATGTGTAATTTTTCTGTCATCCATCCATTCCCTCTTCTTTCTTTGATCTTGATAATGTTGAGCTATCCTTGAGCATAGGTTATCTTTCCCATTCACCTCCCTATCATGATCTTTCTTATACTAAAGCATTCACTTCTAGCCTCTATAATGAACTTTATCCTTGCTCTATCCTATTTGACCTCATAGTTGACCCCTTGGTCTTGATCACACAAACAAAAACATGGTTTTGATAAGCCTCTTGACATGTCTTCTCTTTTAGATTATGTGCTTTCATGTTATCTCACTTATTATCTTCCATTGCTTATCCTATATGTTATCTCACTTATTGGATTCCATTACTTATCCTATATGTTATCTTTCTTGTTGGCTTCCACTAGTTATCCTATATATTATCTCACTTATTGGCTTTAATTGCTTATCCTACATGTTATCTTCTTTCTATGTTTTCTGGGCTTATCCAAAACCATCTTCATATGGCTATTTTCCCTAGCTTGGGAATTCTTGAGGAGCTAGTACTCGAGGATCATGTTCTTCTCACTTCATACTCCTTGCCTATCCAATCTCTACTTATCCATTAGCTTTCTACTCCATCATGTCCTATACCTTTCTAGACACGAGGACATAATTATTTGATCTTTCTTAAGAGCTATTCAATCCTTCCAAGTGGTGAAAACCTATAAATAGGTTCTACTTGAGACCCTTTTACTTTTATCTATTAGAATCTCATTTTGCACTCATGAACCATTCATCTCGTTTTTCTTTTACTTGCCTAGCTTGAAACTAACTCTCATCTACGTTTAGGGGGCATGAACTATTCATGCTTATTAGGGTCTCTTAGTTGCATTGAATTTATTTGGAAGCTCTCTAAACAATGGTTTCCAACACTCCCCTTGAAATTGAGAGTTTCTCAAAAATATTAGATACTTTTCTAGTCTAGGATGTTACATTATTTCTAATTGGAAAACTTGAGTTCTAAGGAGACATTCATGCAATGCTCACACACACACACTTAAACTAAGATTGGCTAAGACTTTTTGGCTTATTTTTATTTGTGTGTTTTCTATGATGATTTTATTTCTAAATTTTACCTTCCTAATTATCTCTCAATTATTTCATGAACTAGAGGACAAGGGGCATGGGGCATGTTTTCTTTTTCTTTTTGCCTATGGGAATACCTTGTCAATCTTAGTTATCTTGCACATTTTTCTTATCCCACTTGACACTTAGGATCATCAACATATCATCCTTGTCTATTTTTATAAGTGCATATTTATGGCCATCTTGACATTTTGTGTCTCAATGTGAGCATAATCTTTCTATACCAAACCAAGGGAATCTAACTGTATAGTCATCTTAACCTTTATGTCTTTGATAAATATGTTCGACCCACACTTCTATCTGATATAGATTATATTCATTTCCTTATAGTTATATTAAAGATGATTGTATAATATTTTGATGTCCGTAATAAGTCTCAATGATAAAAACTAGGACCTACTTATATAGCCCTTTCAATTGTACCTTTTCATACTAGCTTGCATTTCTAGGGTGATGCTATCTTAGCTTTGTATTAGAGTGTAAAGAGAGACTTTTTTCTCTTCTATGGAGATGTTAGTCAACTGTCATCTACTGCATTCATCTATTTGATTATTTTTATCATGTTTCATCTTCTTTTGATCTTTTCATCTAATTTTCTTTCTTTTCTTGTCAAAAGGGTCCATCTTATCATCACGTCTATCTACCCTTTTGACCTAATTTTGACCTAATTTTTTGATGCAGGAGCATCCAGAGGTATAAGGGCAATCCTATGTCACCCAAAAAATGTACTTAGACTTAGTTTTTTTTCATGTATTTTCATTTTTGGATACCCATTTGGGTCAAATAAAAGTTCCAACTCTCACAGTTTCACTATCAGTGTTCTAGGATAGAGTATTTGAACACCTTGGGATATGTGTAAATGCTAGAAAAATAGGAGTATGTAATTGAGCCATCATTTTGGTGAACTAGAAGGTGTAAATTGGCTGGATGATTGTAATTGTAATTTAGAGCATTCCAAAAAAAGAATCAGGTCAAAAGGCCCCACGGTTTGAAAGTTATCACAATTTTTTGATTTCTGGAGACATCCTAAGAATGCTTCAAAGTCAGGTTAGGGGCATTAAATGACATAAAATAGGGCCAAAAAATGGGGTATGAGGGAAGCTGGTCCATATGTATATAGAGAAATTTGAGAGCTTTCCAAAAATGTAAACAGTTCGTCAATCAGAGCTACGGTTCAAAAGTTATGCCTCTCGAAAGTTCAGTTAGCATTTCTAGATTTTTCTGATTTTGTGTTGACTTCTAATGCAACTTCTAGAGCCTTCTATTTGGTCGGTGGATACCAACTAGCACTTTTTAGAATGTATTCCTAATCCTTAACCCTTTGGGGTCTATTTAAGAACATTTTTGGCACTGTAAAAGGCATTTCAGAGTGGAGTTTGAGAGAAGGTACTTGAAGAAGAATTTATCTCCAGATTTATGCTATTGTAAGCCCATAGGGCATGTTTTGGATTCTATTCCTCTGCACTAAGTGTACTAGCATTTTTTTATAGTTAATAAAATTTTCCCTTTCTTGTTGTGTCCATTATGTGCTTAGGGTTGTGTCTCCACCAAGTGGTATCAGAGTTGGTTTTCCTAAGTGCGTAGACAGAGCACCGACTGTGAGGTAGTTTGCACCAGGACTGTGTAGTTGTGAGTTTGAGTTAAGAAGATGCCTCCACAAAGAGAGTGTGGTGGAAGGGTTAGAGCTATTAATATTGAGGAGGTTAGAGCCCTCTAAAGGCAAGTACAAGCATTGCAAGAGGAGCTCTATAGAGGAACAAATGTTACTACAGGTGACAAAAGTGAGGATGACAATGAAGAAGAAGAAATTGGACCAGAAGGGGAATTTGATAGGGAAGTTCTGAATCAAGCAGAACAAAGGCTTTTTAGGGCCATTACTAAGTTTGGGAAAGGACCTACAATTGATGTGGGTGTATTTTCAGGAAATCTAAAACCAGATGAGTTGATCAACTAGATTAATGAACTGGAAGAATAGTTTGAGTATGAGGATATCAAGGACCCAGACAGGGTTAAGTTTGCAAAGGCCAAACTAAAAGGACATGCCAAAATCTAGTGTCAAGAGGTTCAATTGGAAAGAAATAGAAGAGAAAAGGATAAGATCACAAGGTGGGATCGTATGGTGGACAAATTGAAGAAGCAATTCATTCCTATTGACTACGAGCTTGATTTGTTTAAGAAGATGCATGGGTTAAAGCAAGCAGGAAAATTATTCCAAGAATATATAGAGGAGTTGTACCAAATTTTGATTAGAGTAGGGCATGTATAAGAAAATAAGGAGAAGGTTGCTCGTTATATCAGTGGTTTGCGACCTAGCATCCAAGAGGAATTAAGTTTGGTAAGAATGACCAGCATTGAAGAGGCATACCAATTTTCCCTATGAGTTGAAGAGAATCTAAATAAGAGGTTTGAAGGGATACAAAGAGGGTGTGATCAAGGAGTAAGGGGTAGTGGTAGATCATTTGGAGGCTGAAATGAAACCCAAAAGAAAAATGAAGATGTGGGTACTAGCAGGAACCAGAGGAACGAGGGTTTCAACCACTCCTGAGATCAAGACTTTGGAAATCAGAGAGGAAGAGGTAGAGGATGTGGACAAGGAAGAGGAGGCTTCCATGGTACCTATTTCCATTACAATGAAGAAGGTCATCATTCCTTTGAATGCCCTCAATGACAAGGAAGGATAGATAGGAGAGCTAAGGGTCAAGCTAGGGTTGCTCATGTGGATCAGGATGCACAGTCATCACATTCAGAGGATGCAAAAAGAGGAGAGACTTTAGTAAATGAAAGGGTCCTACTAAGTGGTGAGATTGAACTAGGAAAAAGAAGGAGTCTATTCCATACCAGGTGCAAGTGTGAGGATAAATGTTGCGATGTGATCATTGATGGTGGTAGCACTGACAACTTGGTGTTAGAAGAGATGGTCTCTAAGCTGAAGCTCAAGAGGGAAAAACACCCCTAGCCCTATCAGATCACTTGGGTGAAAGATGATCATAAGGTCCTAGTAAGTGAATAATTTTTAGTGAAATTCAAAATTGGGAGTTACCATAATGAAGTTCTCTATGATGTTATTCCAATGGATGTTTGCCATCTATTTTTGGGAAGACTATGGCAGTGTGATAGGAATGCAATACATGATGGTCATGCAAACACATACTCTATAACAAAGGATGGAGTTCGCCACAAACTAAAGCCCATGAAAAAGGAAGGTGAAAAGGTATGTAGCAGTGCTAGGATTTGTCTTGTTGATGGAAGGAAGTTTTTAGATGGCATGAAACATCAGCGTATGTGCTATGCTTTGATCCCTAGGAAAGATAAAGAAGGTAGTAGTGAAATACCACTTCAAGTTTGAGATTTACTAGGTGAGTTTGGAGATATCATCTTTGATAATGTTCCAGAATGATTGCCACTAGTAAAGCACAACAGTCATCAGATAGATTTAATTCAAAGAGCTAGTTTTCCTAACAAGGCTGCTCACAGGATGACTCCTATTGAAACTGAGGAGCCAAATAGAAAGGTTCAGGAGCTATTGAGGAAGGGCTTGATTCGGGAGAGCCTGAGTCCATGTGTAGTACCTGCAGTACAGGCACCAAAGAAGGATGGAGAGTGGAGGATGTGTAGAGACTCTCGAGCTATAAATAGGATAACCATCAAGTATTAGTTTCCTTTGCCAAGGATGGATGATCTTATGGACTGCTTGAGTGGAGCTCAGTACTTCACAAAAATAGATCTCATGAGTGGCTATCATCAGATATGGATACAAGAAGGAGATGAGTGGAAAATAGTCTTCAAGACTAAGGAGGGTCTTTATGAGTGGTTAGTCATGCCCTTTGGATTGACAAATGCCCCAAGCACCTTCATGCGGCTCATGAATGAGGTACTTAAGAAGTTCTTGGGAAAATTTGTTATTGTTTATTTGGATGATATTTTAATTTTCAGCAAGACTTTGGAAGAATATTTATTTCATATTCGTAGTATCCTTGAAAGTTTGAGGGAAGAGAAATTGTTAATTAATCTAAAGAAGTGTACCTTTGCTAAAAAGGAGTTAGTCTACTTGGGGTTTGTTATATCACCTGAAGGTCTCAAAATGGATCTAGAGAAGGTAAAAGCCATCTTGAAATGGCCTACTCCAAGCTTTTCTACTGAGGTGAGATCATTTCATGGTCTAGTTAGTTTTTACAGGAAATTCATTAAGAATTTAGTGGCATATGTGCACCCCTGACTGATACAATAAGAGGGGATAGAAAAGAGTTCAAATGGACTGCGGTAGCTATGAGAAGTTTTGAATTGCTAAAGAAGAAGGTGACAGAACAACCTGTGTTGGCACTTCTAGATTTTAGAAAGGTGTTCCAGGTGGATTGTGATGCTAGTGGCAATGCTATTGGGGCTATATTAAGCCAAGAAGGTAAGCCTATTGCATATTTTAGTGAATAATTGAATGATGTGAAAAAGAAGTATTATGTTTATGATCAAGAGTTCTATGCAATAGTTTAGGCCTTAAAGAAATGGAGGCATCATTTGTTGCCAAAGGAATTTTTTTTGTATACTAATCACCAAGAATTACAATACCTAAATAGCCAAGGTAAATTGAATCAGAGGCATATGAAGTGGGTAGAGTTCTTTTAGAGCTATACATTTGTGTTGAAGCATAGATGTGGAAAATCTAACAGGGATGCAGATGCACTAAGTAGGAGATAGTTGTTGCTTACAGTAATGTAGGTTGAAGTAGTTGGGTTTGATGAACTCAAGAATTTGTACCCTGAGGATTCTAATTTTGTTGAAGCATGGAAAGCTTGTAAAGAGCCTGTTGCTATAGATAGAACTAAGTGGTTAGATTATCTAATTCAGGATGGTATGTTATTCAAGGGCAGTCAATTATGCATTCCAAGGAGTTCCATGAGGTAAAATTTGATTAAGGAGAAACACGATGGAGGGATGATAGGACATTTTGGTTAAGATAAGACCATTTCCATTCTTAGAGAACATTATTTTTGGCCTCAAATTTCACAGGATGTGAAGAACTTTGTACAGAGTTGTCAGATTTGTCAAGTTGCCAAGGGATTTAGTCACAATACTAGACTATATCAGCATTTTCCTATTCCATCAAAGCCATGGGAGGACATAAGTATGGATTTTGTTCTTGGATTACTAAGGACACAAAGGGGTAATGACTCAATATTTGTGGTGGTTGATAGGTTCTCCAAAATGGCACATTTCATTGCATGCCACAAAACTCATGATGTTGTCCATATTGCTGACTTATTTTTTTAGAGAAGTGGTAAGACTACATGGCCTCCCAAGGAGTATAGTTTCTGACAAAGATACTAAATTTGTGGGGTATTTCTGGAGGACATTGTGGAAGAAGTTGAGAATAGACTTGAAATTTAGTTCCACACATCACCCATAGACTGACAGCCAAACAAAAGTGGTAAATAGAAGTCTGGGCAATTTGCTAAGATGTTTAGTTGGGGATAAGCCCAAGGGGTGGGATTTGATTCTACCACAAGTAGATTTTGCTTACAATAACTTTTTAAATAGGAGTACTAGTAGATCACCATTCCAAATTGTATATGGAAGTAGCCCAAGGACTGCACCAGAATTGAGGAAGATAGAGCAAGGGGAGAGGACAAGTGCTGAAGCTGAAGAATTTGCTAAACATATCAAGTGTCTACATGAGGAGGTTCAAGCACACATTACCAAGATGAATCAAGAGTATAAAGCTAGGGCTGATCAAAGGAGAAGACATAAGGAATTACAAGTAGAGGATCTAGTCATGGTACACTTACGAAAAGAAATATTTTCAGCCAGTACTTACAACAAGCTAAAAATGAAGAAATTTGGCCCCTACAAAATTCTAAAGAAACATGACTCAGGAAATGCATATGAGGTGGAGTTTCTAGATGGTATTCACATTTCTCCTATTTTCAACATTGCAGACTTAACAGAGTATCATGATGATGGTGCAGATGAGGAGCCGATGTTAGAGCCATGTCCAATTCTTGCTTCTAAGAAGGAGGAGATAGAAGAAATTCTAGATCATCGTGTGGGTAGGAGTACTAGAAATAGGTAGTATGATGAGTATTTAGTCAAGTGGAAAGGATGATCGATAGAGGACTCAACTTGGATTTTAGCAGCTGAGGTTTCCCATTTGGGATTTCCTCTACCATTCATAAAGTGATAGGGTCACTTTTCAATCTACCCTGGGTATCTGATGTAGGAGCATCTAGAGGTATAAGGGCAATCCTATGTCACCCAAAAAATGTACTTAGACTTAGTTGTTGTTTCATGTGTTTTCATTTATGGATACCCATTTGGGTCAAATAAAGGTTCCAACTCTCACAATTCCACTATTAGTGTTCTAGGATAGAGTATTTAAACACCTTGGGATACGTGTAAATGCCAAAAAAATAGGAGTATGTAATTGAGCCATCATTTTGGTGAACTAGAAGGTGTAAATTGGTTGGATGATTGTAATTGTAATTTAGAGCATTCTAGAAAAAGAATCAGGTCAAAAGGCCCCATGGTTTGAAAGTTATTGCAGTTTTTCAATTTTTGGAGACATCCTAAGAATGCTTCAAAGTTAGGTTAGGGGCATTAAATGACCTCAAACAGGGCTGAAAATGGGGGGATGAATGAAGCTGGTCCATAGGGCTATAGAGAGCTTCAAGATCTTTTCAGAAATGTAAACGGTTCATTAATTGGAGCTACGGTTCAAAAGTTATGCCTCTCGAAAGTTCGGTTACCATTTCTAGATTCTTCTAATTTTGTGCTGACTTCTAATGTGACTTCTAGAGCCTTCCATTTGGTCAGTGGATGCCAACTAGCACTTTCTAGAATGTATTCCTAATCGTTAACCCTTTAAGGTCTATTTAAGAACATTTATGGCTTTGTAAAAGGCAGTTCGGAGTGGAGTTTGAGAGAAGGTACTGGGAGAAGAATTTATCTCCAGATTTATGCTATTGTAAGCCCATAGGGCATGTTTGGAGTCTGTTTCTCTGCACTAGGTGTACTAGCATATTTTTACAGTTAATAAAATTTTCCCTTTCCTATTGTGTCCATTCTATGCTTGGGGTTGTGTCTCCATTATTTTTTAATTCCTCAAATTTGTGGAAAAATTATACCCCTACCTAATTTTGACATCCTAGATCCATTTTTAGGATTGAAATCAAAATTCAAGCTCATCTTGCTAGTCAATTTGTGTTCTTAAATTCTTCCTTCTCCTACATAGTTGGCTGATCCTTTGAGGCTTAATTTTCTAATCTTGTTGGGCCATTCATCATTTCATTATTTCTACTCTTTTTCACTCCTTTGATTCATTCTATTTCATTTTTTTCATCTTTCTTCATGTTTTGACCTAATTTTCATGGTTTATCTTTCTTGGTCAAACTCTAGTCAAACTAGGGCATATCTTCATTTCTTGGTGCTCATCCTTTGGTCTTAATCTCTTATCTATCATCTTAGATTATACCTTATCTTAATTTTATCATATCTATCTTATTTCTATATCTCCTCTACCTCATTTTGATTTTAATCCTGAGGGGGTAGGAATATGCTATCATTGCTTTGCTTTGCTTTGGTACACATTGATTATGTTATGGCTGTGTATTCTCTTAGGAGAATATTCTTGACCATTCCATTTTCTCATGATTTAGCTATATCTCTTTAGACTTTATGTTTCACGTTTCCATTTTATCTAGGTCTATTTCTCTCCTAATGTTCAATTTTGTTGCTAACTAATTGTGCCTTCAGGATTTTCTACCTCTTTGTGCTTCGTTCTTCAGAGTTGTATCTATCTATCTATTGCTTTCTTGGATTCTTCATTATTTGACTAAATGTATTCCCAAATCAATCACACATTATTCAAAGAGGAGAAAAATTAATCATTCAAAAATGGTCATCTAGAGTATGAGCCATCTTTCTATCATTTTTGCATAACTTATCCATTTCTTATTCTTGATAAGATAATCACTTTATTATTTATTTGATTATAACCTATGTTTTTATGTCTTTATCCTAAGTCTTTTATTTAATTAAAATAACTTGATCCCTTTTAATTAAATAAGGTCTCTAAAATCCTTCTTATCCTAATTGTGCACATGAAAAGAATTATTCCTATTTTAAACATGAAAGAAAAAGGATTTTAGTCTCATATTAGTTGTACACTTTCCAAGGTGGGTGGAATCTTGATTCTCCTCTACACATATTTTTACTCTTAAACACCACCATTATTCTTGCTTAGGTGAGATGCTTTTGCACATGGATAACTCAAGATGTGTCCTCCACCCTTGATTATGACTCTTAATCTCAACCATTTATTAATCTTTAAAATGAATCTCTCTCCTAATTCTTTCAAGCTTACACTCTCATGCTAACATTATGTTATAGGTTTTCTTTGTAACTTTGGAGCTTTGAAGGCCTTGGAGCATTCTTTCACTTGCATTTTCATACTTGCATATGGCTTACTTGCATGTATCTTAGTTTTTTGTATTCTCTATCTTAGATCACATAGCTTAAGTATGAGGTTTTTTTAACTCTCTCTTTTAGCTTGCATTTCATTTAGTTTACCTTGTACTTGCATTTCATTACATTATGATTCCTGGATACTAGCATACTTTCTCTTGACATTGAAACTTCCATTTTGTGGTACACCTTGCAAGGGTTTTCTTTAGCTAAGTTCATTTGAGAGCCACCATCTCATAGCTCTTTCACATCATAGATAGGAAGCTATAAGCTACCTCTTGAGATGATCTTCATCATGAGTATTCTAAAGTATAATGGTTTATAGAAGCATGTCCACATTTTTTGGCATACAAGGACTAAATTTACCATCTTAAAATAGAATCACCCATCACTTAAGACCTTTTATCCCCCATCCTTTAGTGATTTTATGGACCATGGATGCATTTTTATTCAATATCTCTTTTATCCTACTTAGTTTCTTCTTTTCTAGATCTATTTATGTATTTTTAAAGACCTTGGGATTACCTCTTGTTAGGATAAACCCAGTATAGTTAGACAATTGACTTGTAGCCTAGATAGTTTTGGTCTTGGGATTGATTTTGTCTTGGGGATTCAAATTTAAAAATTGGGTAACTCTATCGTCTTGCTTTATTTTCTATCCTAAAAACTTGTATTAAAGGAATCTTTTACATACAATTTTCATATCATAAGACATAAACACATGAATTAAGGACAATCAAGCTAGAATATTCAAATCATTTCATAGGGAATTCAAGCATTCAAGATGTTCTCAAGATTCAAGGATCTTTTATGAGTGTTCCTCTTCAAGATATATGATTTTATTAGCCATTAAGGGAGGAGATCTACATTATGGAATTCATAATATTCTTCCTTTATGAACATCTACATCCTTTATTCCATGATTTGATATTAGATCCATCACATTTATGGATATTTCCTACATTTTTCATTGAAGATTCAACATCAACAACATTTGAGCATTAAAATATCCTTATTGACAAGGATCTCATCAAGTAATGTGAATATTTAAATGTGTCTTACTTCTTTACATTGTTTTTCATACTTGTCTCTTTCAAGGTTACTTCCTAAATGGAGGCTTTATGAAGGAAGCTCCCTGCCTTCAAAAAAAAAAAAAAAACTTGTGTGGAAGAATAAGTAATCAGAATTGAAAATTTGGATCCAAAAACTATTAGCCAAGGACTTAAGAAAAAGTATGGGTCAACTTTTTCTCTATACTCTGGGAACATGTTCGTCATCCCACAAATCTACCAATATATGTCCCAAATTTACTTGTACTTGGAGATATAAATTTGAGGGTTTTATGGTTTTTTTTAAATTTTGATTACATTTCCACAATCTAATTTTTGATATAAATCAATGTTAGCCCCAATTGATGATGTAACTGATAATGTTGTTAGTGTATGTAAAAGAGTCATGTTAGTTGTTATGTTTTCATTGATGTGAACCCTTATTTGGTTAGACATTATGCCAATTTAGTAGAGTGCCATAATATTTGATTGATGAAGAGGATTTGAATAAATTATGATGATAAATTTGATAAGTATTGGTATTCAATGGGTACTTAAATAGATTGGGCTATGACAGTATAATGTTGGTTTGATTGTTTTAAAATCATGTGATTTTGTTTTGAAGTTCATGTATTCAATAAGCTACACAAGTTACATTGATAAACTAGGTGAAATAATTAATATAGTATAGACAAAGTGATTATAGTCATCATCAAGCACCCAACAAAGAAAATTTGAATTCTAATGTTAACTAAATGATGTATTCCCTAAGTAAGTCAAATTTTGTTACAAGATCTATGACTGGAGAATTATAATGAAGATTTGATGAAGGAGATTTATGAAAGATAAGGATGAGCACAAAGTTAAAAGAAGTTCTACTTTTTGAGTGACTAAATACAAATGAATCTAATATTTATGATTGTGATTATAAAGGGGAAAAAATATAGAAGGCTCTGGAAGGAAGAACTTACTATGGAAGGAGATGATTAAAATTATTTTTGGTTGTTGATTGTTGTTGATAGATGTTGAGAAAGTGTGAACTATTAAAGGTGAAAAAGGAGAAAGAAGAAAAAGTTGAACTCAGTAGAGTAGAGGAAGAAAGATCAAGCAGAGGAAGTGTAAAGTAAAAGAAAAAGAGTGTGAATTATCTAGATAGAGATAAAAAGGAAGAAGACAAAGTGAAAAAGAGATATGAAAAAGCAAGGTAGTGCTAAACCTAGCAGATCATTTTACTGTTACTTTCTTACCATTGTAGCAAATAAAATCACTTAACTGAGTGCATCTAAAAGTCTTTGAAATTGTATATGGTAACATCAATTAATGATGTTTGTAAGTACTTTAGAGCAAGGCACTCTTTAGTAATGACAAAAAGTGATAAGGTCTAAATAATATTTGGTTAAAATACTCTAGCCAAGTCACAATAAATATATGCATTTAACCTTTAACAAGGTTGGCTCCTAATAGAGCTCACTTCAAAATAGTGAAATATTTGGGTTGTTTGTTCCCAGGTGGTCTTTCCTTATACATGGTTTCCATGTTAATATATCTATGTCAAAATGTGTGATTTCTTATATATTGCAAGTTAATTTTCATGTTATTTACATATTGTTGCAACTTAGTATAAGTTAAGTTATGTCTCTAATACTTGGTAAAGTAATGGGTAATAAGACAAGAATTTGATGCTAAAAGATTACAAGTTTGAATTGATATTAAATTATTTGAGATACTTGTAGGAAAATTGGATATAAGTTATTCACGCCCAAACCCCTCTTAGTTATCTAACAGTTGGTATGAGATCTAAGTCCTTGGAAGAATAATTTTAAAGGAACTTGAGCTAAAGATATGAAGATGTATAAGAGAGAGGTGCCTGAGCTTAACAAGTAGAATTTATCCTCATGGAAAAATGGAATGGGGCTAAACTTATCCAGACTTGGAGACAATGTTACATATTGGCTAGAGAATGCATATGTTTCTCCTACCCCTCCTATGATTGTAGAAGAAATGACACAAAAGAGAGAACATAATAGTCTAATGATTGAGATTGTATCTAACCTACATGATATTGAATTTAATGATGTTAAGAAATGTACTACTGCTAAAGAGATATGGGAAAATTTGGAACTTGTGCATGGTGGTGATGAAAATGTTTTGAGATAAAATGAAAAAAGAATGAAAAGAAAGTATGATGACATGTGAATTAAAGAAGAAGAAAATGTTGTGCAGTATGTGAACTGAATCAAGGAAGTTGTGAGTGCAATCAAAGTTGTTGGAGGAGTCATCAGTGATACTAAAGTTGTAAGTAAATTTCTTAGGACTCTTCCACATATTTATTCTATTAAATTATTTACAATTCAAGAAGGTACAACTATGCATAGTAATGAACTTAAACATGATAATTTAGTTGGTCAATTGATTACATTTGAGTTGAGTAATTTTGATAATAGTGTGGTTACAACTGGGAATTCTTTCAAGTCTTCACAAGTGATTGGTAATTCAAAGAAAGAGAAGAGAAATAAGAATAAAAGTGATACTAAATATGAAGATACTATGGATGATATTGAAACATTGCTTGCAAGGAGGTACTGAGAGTAAAAGATAAATTCAAAGGTAAGTTACCTCTTATATTTTTAAGAGTAAGAGTAAGAGTCCTAACAAGAGTAAGAGTAACATAAATTATAAGGATCACAAGTACAGAAAGAACAAAGACTACAAGGACAAAAGGAGGAAATCATGTTATATTGTCAAGAAAGAGCACATTCAATCAAACACTAAAGATGACAAAGGAGTGGAAGTGGTGTATGTTGTAATTAAATAAGATCTAAATGAGGATAGGTATGAGGATTATAAAGCTCTTATTTCACATATTATTATGAATGAAAAATGGATCATTAATAGTGGATGCTCACATCATATGACTGGAGATCTTAGTAAGTTTGATAAATTTGAGGAATGTGATGGTGGAACTATTAAATTAGGAAATGATATTCTATGTCCAGTGAAAGGTAGAGCATCATTTATGTTGAATGATAAAATTAGATGTGATGATGTACATTGGGTGAAAGTGTTTTAAATCTTAATGGGAAACAAGATACTAAGAGGGGGGGGAGTTAGGATCTATAAGAATTTACACTACTTAAAAAATCCATCTCAAATATCAAATCTTATACCATATAAACATAAATATGTAATGTTGAAATGAGATATATCTAAGCATAACATCCATGAAAATCATTGACACATAAAATAATGATTTTGGTTATCTAGAAACACTTTGGTATGAAGGTAAAATTGGAGTGGGGATGAAACCCACAAATATCCCCTATTGCAACAACAAAGTTAACATGTTAGGGTAACAATTTGATTAGATCAGATGATCTACCCTGTGAGGGTTCTACTCTATTAAAAGAATTTAAGACTCTTTGGTCATACCTTGTGAGAGAATTTTACACTTACAATAAAGTAAGGACTCTATTAGGAGATTTGAAATAGGTCTTTTAGAACCACTTTGTTAAGAGATTTTCCCTAACTCAATCTACTAAAACTAATTCAATAGCTAGCCCTTCAATTTACTATGAAAGCTTACTATAGATCTCCTCTCTTCAAAATTCTATCTCCTTGTCTAATATATTTTTTGTGTCCTTCACTGTTTTAGTTGCACTTGCTTGAACCCCTTCACTCTGTACTTAGCTTGTTCACTTTTTTACTTCACTTTTCTTCACATACACACTTTTCTATATGATTCACACACTCTCATTTTTAATTTTAGGTTAGGAACCCTTCTTAAATAGGTAATCCTTGAAGGTCCTAGATTAGGATCAACAATCCATATTTCATCCTTTTGATGTTTTCATTCTAATTTTTTGATTGGTTAATCTACTTTCATAGGGATTGATACCTTCTGACAAAACACATAATTTCCTCCTTAATTATCTCTTTGATCCTTAAATGTCATGTAGAGGTCAGCTAGAATGAATTACATAATTTTTTGTGCAATTTCAAATTCATATGCTAATACTAGTTTACTTAGCACTTGAATAATCTAAAGCTTGGTCATAACTAACATTCATGTTGTCATTCAACGTCCACATATTCTGTTCACTCAATAATAATTGATTTTCTACTTTCTTGGTCTCAACAGAATTACTCAGCTTGTATTCTTTCTTGATCTCAACTGGGGTGCTTGGTAACCTTTGACTTGCATGTCATGTGTTGATAAATAATCAAGTCCTTTCGTAGCTCATCTTTCTATGGATGGCTCGATTGCAGTGATGACCATCCAACATTGCCTTGGAAATGACTAAGTGTTAGACACTAATAGGAAACTTAGGCTTAGAGATCAAAAATCTTCCCCTTTGACATTAGTGGAAAAAACACTTTTTCATGACATAGCTTTCTTTGCAAAAATAAATACTCCCCCTAAGATTGTAATTCAATTTGCAAAAATGAAATCTTTGGAAAAAAAAATTGATTTTTGTTACCTTCTCTTTCATCTAGATATCTCCCATTGGTATTTCTAGACATTTCTTCCCTTATTTCCCCCTTGATATATCCTTATTTCCCACTTTGATATATATCTTAGTATATTTCCCCCTTGTTTTTGTCACTTATGGCTTGGGGTGTGTTTGGGCTATCTTGTACTTATCAAAAAATGTTTGGTGAGTAGCCAAAATTGCTTCAAGTCCTTTATTCCATCTGGCTCTTATGGATTTCATGAATTTAATATGAATCTCTAGTTCAATAGCTAAGTCAATTAAGCTCTCAACATTTGAAAGATATGTGTATTTCTTTAATAGACTCTTAGCTATAGACAATTCCTTTTGAATAGTCTCCAAATGTGGTAAAAGCATGAATTGAATAGAAATCAATTTGGTCCTCATGCCACTATCTCTAGCCAGTAACTTGGCTAACTTCTATTGACCAAATATCAACTTATTATATGAAGATGGGCATGAACTTGCATCTTTTCCCAATGAATGTGAACATGCCTTCATATATGCCTAAATTATATCAATTGATCATTGATTCTCCAATGTGAAGAACTAAACATCACAAAGCTTCATGTATAAAGAATGAATAGTCTAAAAAATTTCTTCCATCTATTTGACTATATTAGAAATCTCTACTTGTCTATGTACAAGTTCCCTAGAGACTTTCTCCAAAACTTTGTGCTCAAACTTTTTCTCAAACCATTTCATCAATTTATCATTGGTCTCAATATCATATGTTTGAACTTCTCAACTATATGCACTAACTAATCTAAAATTAGATGTTGGCTATTAACATCAATGATTCTAAATGCATCAACAAAAATTTCTTTAATATTATGTAGCACTTGCCTCTTTTTGTGCTCTCTTCTCAGTTGTTCTTACTTTGACTTATGGCTCAACAAGGTTTGCAACTCTTGCATTTATCCCAATGTCAAATTATTTAAATCGTGCATGGGTAAATTGATTACCTCATCTAGACTTATTGACAATTGTGCCACTATCTGAGATTGAGGGGTTGTATCACTAGGTAGTGATAGGTGTAATTGTTTACCCTTTGAAATTGATCTAGATACATGTGTATGCTCTTTTTGAGTAGATATAACCTATTGTTCAAGTGTAATAGTTAATGATGCAGAGAGCACAACAGGAGTATGCTATATGGGCCTTTAACAAAACTTTGAAATTATAGATATGGATTCCCATTTATAATTTTTTCCAACCAACCTACAACTACCCATTAACATCTTTAAACCAACTTTTAAAAATTTGTCACCAAGTTGTAAAAGTTGTCATTACAATTTTGGCAACTTTTGAAAAACCTTTGTAGTTATTATCCAAATGACTTCAAACTTTCCCTAAACACTTGAAATATGATAAATATGAATTTAAGACTCCAATTAAACTATTTCCACTATATATATATATATATATATATATATATATATATATATATATATATATATATATATATATATATATATATATATATATATATATATATATATATATATATATATATATCTGTGTGTGTGTGTGTGGTCTTACCATACTTAACTTTTTTCAAGACCTCATAGATCACTATGATTTTATATATATGTATGTATGTATGTATGTATGTATGTATGTATGAGTATTCTTGCCATACTTAACTTTTTTCAAGACCTCATAGATCACTATGATTTTAATGGCTTTTATAGCCTTACAAAATAATTTGAATGAACTCCAAATGGTGTTTAGGAAAATACATAATATTGAAACCATATTAGATATAGTATAAAATATTAATTTATCCATGAGACATCCAATGAACAGGTGCTCTTGCACCAATTAATATCCTAGCTAGAATGGCACTTGATGGTCGTATAAGAGCTTTGGTAGCCTCTTGTTCCTTGTTGCTTGGGACTTGTATCAACAGTAACTGATGTAACATTAAAATGATCAGTTTTGACACCTTTAATTCTTGGATAATCCTTGATTTGTAGTAATACTAGATTGGTGCTAGGTATAGATGTATCAGATTCATCATTTTTTAGGTCTTTTTCTATTAATACATTATGATCATGTGGTGATGAAACAAGAATTTCCTCAATTGTGACAACATCTTGTTATTCACACCCTTCTACTAATTGTTTGATTTCCTTAACAAGTTTTGCAACTTCTACTATATCATCCTCTTCTTCCTTGACTTCCCCATCTCTTTCATCTTCCTCCTCATATCCTTTATTAGTCGATGGATTAAGAAACTCAAATGCTTCCTTCCATATATTATGCTCTCTTTCTCAACTTCATGAGCTTTGTACATCAAAATTTTATATGTCCTCTCCTTAGCCACAGATTTCTTCACAAAATCTTTAAGGAAATATACATATGTGTCTTCCCTAAATATGGCATTGTTTATGCTAAAGTGGTCTCCCTGATCTATCTTTTAGTGGATAATGCCCACTTCCACTTAACATCAACCTTATTATATAAATTTTATGAAATGCCTTTTCCTAGCTTTATAGGTGTGGATTTAAACTGTATCATCATTTCTATCAAATATTTTTCAAGTTTTTCTTGATCTTCTTTATTTAAATAATCAAAATTGATGTCTTTGAATCCTATCAAGATTGCTAATTTGGTAATCTCTTGACATGCCTTATCCACAATTGTTGGAGGTGGTCTTACTACAATCTAAAATTTGCTTAGATTGTCAAACTTAGTTTCTGCATAATCTTCTTCCTCCTTTGCTACAACTAACCTTCTCTTTGACCTCATAGGAATGTTTTGCTTAGGTGAACTAGTTTGTTTCCTCTTTGTTGGACTTACTTTAGGTTTGGAAACTAGGGGTTGGGTTCTCTTTGATCTCATTATTATTCTTCTTTTAGGCTCTTGGTATGTGATAACTTTTTGCACACCTTTCTTGAATTCTTTCACCTTTGGATCAATAATTATCACTCTAACATGTTATGTTTCCTTGGGTTTGGAAACAACTAGCTCTTTGCCTTTTGACTCCTTGGTTTCATCTATATCTTCAAATTTTTCTTCATCATCATCTTTTCCCTCAATACCTTTACTTTCCTTTGTTATTTTCTTATCTTTCTTGGGCTCACTTGTCTCTGCATTCATTTTATCCTTTATTGTGTCATATGTGCTAAATAGCTAGGCATTCACATCAACATCTTCTGACAAAAAGTGCAATCACTATTGTTGTGACTTCATCAATATTTACTTCAAAGGGCAACAGCCTTTGTTAGAGAAAAAGGTTAATTTAATTTTATTAATTAAATTACCTTTTCTCCCTTCTTAAGATTTCACTTTATGCACCTTTTGCATTCTCTATTTAATAATTAATTAGTAATTATTAAATAGCTTTTACCTTTTAGGTTACCCTTTGTAACTTTTTAGGTTACCCTTTTGGGTTTTGATCTCCTTTTATAAGGATTGATCTTTTGTAATAATCAACGTCTTTTCTTTATTTGAAATACAATTTGCATATTTTTAGAGAAAACCCTTGCTTGCTCTTGTATTTTTCTTCTCTATGATAGGTTTTCTACATGCGAGTATTCAAGAGCTTCATGGATTTTTGTTATGTATTGCTCAAATCCTTCATGGTATCAAAGCAAGATCTATTGGAAGTTGTTCGATATTTTGAAAAAAAGGAGAACAAGGGTTTGGAAAATCAGATCTGGAGTTTTTTTTAGTGTTTCTTGAGAAAACAAGGGCTCACTAATTTTTGAAGTAGGTTGAGGCCAAGCGAACTTCACAGATGGATCAAGAATGCATCAAAACACTTATTTCCATATAAAGTTCATCCATTTTGGAGAATGTTGATCTAAGAGGAAAACTTGTTTTTCCTGAAAGGTTGTATGACATCCTACATGTACTTTGAGGTAGTTTTTTCAAAAAAAATAAATAAGGGGTCGTAGGCCATTTTCTAGCTCACAACCCCTTTTTCTAGTCAACAGGGCCTTTTTCCAACATAGGCATCACTTCATGATGCCACTATGACCTTTCCCAACCCCTAGCTATCTCTTGACATTGCTATAGGAATCACCTCCATCACTACCAGAATCTCCACCACTGCCATCGAAAGTCTTCCCGCCACCACCGGCCAAGACTCATTGCCACTGCTCTACTCATGAACCTCCACCACCACCAGGCCACCACTGCTCTGGTTGCACTACCCATGTGGCCACCACTACTCCTCTACTAGAATCTCTACCACCCTCCAATCCCTCTATCTCCTCTACCCACATGGTGTCACTAGCACTTGCCATGGTTGCCACATCTGCACCTGTCACATGTCAGGTGCCATGCCATCTCTTTTTGGTCCCACTGCCATGTGGCATGTGATATGGTAGTATTTTTTTGTTGCGATAGATGATAAGCCATCAATTTTGTAGCAATAAAATGTTGATTTCAGCATTGCATCATCACTCCTACTTACACTTTAGGTCCTCTTTTGACATAATGTCAATTTTTTGGCTATATCTTGAGCATACAGAGGTCTTTTTTTAATCTGAAAGAAGCACAAAAAATTGTTCTAAGAGAGAGACAATGTTATAGGACTTTTTTGATTTTGATGCAGTTTGGTTGCCTTTTTGGATAGTTAAAGCTAGGTGTTTAGTTTTTCACTCTAAAGGGCATATCTTGAGCATCCCAACTCTATTTTTTGAAAATGTTATATTTTTGAAAAGTGTGTTCAATACACTTTCTAGAAATGTTGGTTTGTCTTCCATATTCTACTCTAAGCTCTTTCTATTATGATTTTTGCATTATTGCACTACGGTGGGTATCTTGGGTGTTTTAGGTCCAAGGAACATTTTTGTGGCATGGGATTTTTTATTTTGGGCTATACTATCTATTGTAATAACTCTTTGCCCTTTCTAATCATTGTTGATATTATTTGTAAGCATGTTTATGCAAACACACTGAGATAAGGTGTCACTCCTTGCATTTTCAGGATCTTTCTCATCATTGTGACTTATTGTACTCAAATTACATTATAAAGTTCCATGGGGGATAGTTGTTTGACTTTTAATGCCCTCTTCCTTTGTCAAGTGAGTGTCCCTTCCATGACATTAACCCCATGATGTATCGATGACATGTGCTTTTATAGGTGTCTATACCTTTTCCTCACTCTTGATGTTCTTGGTTCTTTATGTTTTGTAGGAGTTATTGGCCCACTTTCCCAATTTCCTATCACCTCACCCTTATCTGCATTAGGGAGAGTTCTTCTATTATTTATCATGCTTCCTTTATTTGATGGAGTGAGCTATGTATTTAGTTTTTGTTCCTATGCACTAGGTGGATGTAGTGGCTAGGTACCTATGCATTTCGGTGAGATGAATCATTTACCATATAGACACTCTTCTTTTCATTCCTACTTTTTTGCAACCTTCCATGTTTGATTGATCAGCTCTTCATGCTTTGGTGTTTCATGCCATTTGTATCTTTGAGTTCAGTTGTTTTCCTTTATGTGCCTCCTCATTCAATGTAGATTAAAGTTTTCTCTACCTGGTTAGGTTTTATTTTAGTAGAGGTTCTTCATATCAGTAGTTACTTTTGACAAATCTTTGAAGTTTCTACATGCTTCAATGGTTTTCTTCATGATTTCTCTTTGTTCCCATTTTTTGGAACAATCCTCTAGTTGGAGGCTTCTATAGTCCTTCACTAGGTTTTCAACTCTCTTTTTGGAGTAAAGTTTTTCCCATTGGGTTTTCTCTATTTCTCCATTTCATAGAGATTTGGTTGTGATTGGGTACCTCATTAGGCCTTATTATTGGGACCCAAGTTTGCTTTCAACATTGCATTGTAGTTTCCTTGCTCTTTCTGCATTATTTCTCATCTTAAGGTGGGGTTTAGAGAAAAGAGGTTAATTTAATTTCATTAATTAAATTACCTTTTTTCCCTTCTTAGTATTTCTCTTTATGCACCTTTTGAATTCTCTATTTAATAATTAATTAGTAATTATTAAATAGCTTTTACCTTTTAGGTTACCCTTTATAACTTTTTAGGTTACTCTTTTAGGTTTTGATCTGTTTTATAAGGATTGATCTTTTGTAATAATCAACATTATTTCTTCATCTAAGAATAAAATTTGCATATTTTCAGAGCAAACTCTTGCCTCCTCTTGTCTTTTTCTTCTCTACGATAGGTTTTCTACATGCAGGTATCCAAGGGCTTCATGGATTTGTATTGTGTATTGTTCAAATCCTTAAGCCTTAGCCATAATACTCTAGGTAGTACAGCCTAGGCATAAACAAAATTTCTATCTACCATGAAAAATATATCATCAAATATTTATCTATAATGGATTTAGAAATCCTCATACAATTTCTTATTTTATTCTTGAACTCCTCAAATTAGTTACCCATAATTGCCTCAAAATTTTCTCCTAACTATCTTATCAAGTCATTAGTTTTCTCCATAGTTGGTTTGCTTCTATGCCATGCTAATATGTCGAAGGTAGGAAATGAATATTGTACCTAGAAAAATATACAAAGTAATAGAGATCCAAACTTACATGATGTGTTCTTCACTTTCCTTATAGCTCCCAAATTCTCTATCAATTGTTGCACTTGCAGCTCCACTAGATCATAATTATGATCCTTGTTATTAAAAAAATGCAACTTAGATCTACTGTAATGCATGACACACTATTCATTCAACTTGACTAGTAAAACTTATGTGCAATCACTCTTACTACAAATTTGATAACATGGTCTTCAATCCCATCTCACTTTTGTCAATTTTTCAACTTCATTTCTTGCAACACATTTTATTGACTTTGGCCTATCCAAAATATGATATCTATTTACACTTGTACATGAGGTATTGCATGTGAATTTGATGCTTGATTAGGAGGGGGAGGGATAGCATCTTCAATGGCTCTTCTCTTACTCCTAGTATTGTGAGCAATGGAATCCTAGTTTACATTACAATGTTCCTTCACTTGATAATTCATGAAAAAAAAATCCCCTAGTTGTTGCAAATTGGTAGTATTACTAGATTGAGGATCATTATATTATTGTCTAGTGTATGGATCTTGTGTGTTCAATGCTATGTATGCTTCTACCTTTTGGCAAATGCAACAACTACATGGATATTTGTAGGAGGGACAAAAGTCTTGATCTTGAGCAAGATTATTTTGAGGAACTAATGCCCTCACTAGATTTGGGTTTACATTTGTTACAAAGGTATTGCTAATAGGCCTATTATAAGTAGGGTCTTGAGAATAAGTTTGGGGAGGCCTAAAATTTTGAGCTTGTTGTCTTTCTATAGTCACCATCTTGTTACCCATTTTTTGGATCACTGAGAGACTTTCCTCTAGCTTCCTTCCTTGGTCTCACAACTCTTTGCTAATCTTAGAGCCCTAAACTTGCAATTCTTGATTACTCAACATAAGGGCCTACATCATGTCCCTCAATTCTCTAAACTCACTTGAATATGTGGAGGCCACTAAGGTTATAACAAGAGGTTGGTTTGTGGAAGTAGTAGGGATAGGGGCTACTAGAGGCCTATGATTAGGGATATTTGGGAAGAAGGGCATAGGAGGCATTGGAGCCTATTTTTGTCCTTGTATCAATATATTCCTTATCTTGATGGAAATTTCATAGGCATCAAGTAAGGTGTCCCCTCCCATAGATTGCAGAGTGGTAGAAATATCACTATTAAAGGCTTTGAGGTAATACAAAAAATAATTACCACAAGAAGGCTTAACTGTATTGGGTATTCTATCCCATGTCTTCTAGAATCTATAATTGAAATTAGTCATATATTCATGGGGAGCTCTCTTGATAGTTGTCAACTGCTCCAAGAGTGATAGGTTATCACTCTTATCTTCAAAGTGCTTACATAATCTAGCTCCCAACCCATCCCAATTAGTAATAGAATTATGAGTCAAACCACTATACCATTGCAAGGAATTCCCTTTTAAGGATGAAGCTAGAAGACTAACAACAACATCTTCTTCTACAATACCATGTATTTTGCAAAGAAACTTCTTGAATGTGTTCTAAAGGAGAGATAGAAGATTCACCAATAAATTCAAGTATACTTATGAGGGCTAATACTGCTATATCATGTCTTTGAGCCAATAGGAGAGGACTTCCACCATTAAAGGTGGAAAAAGTATGATCTCTAGGTTGTGCCACATGGAATAATGGTCTATTTATATGAGCACATAGAAACCTAGGCTGAGATCTAACAACATGAGGAGTAGAGATGGATCTTGTAGGTGTATTTTTTATTATTGTACTCTTAACTAGTGATAAAGATACTCTAATCTTTCTTCTTCTAGGATTTAAAAATAAAATGTCCTAGTACTAAAATTTACCTCTAGAAGATGCCCTTATTTTAGATTTGGGCATGAATCATTGCAACATGGTCTGAATCAGATGTGAAGGGTGTAGATTCACCAAGTGCTTTGTGGAAAGGGCCTCTTGAAGGCCTACAACACTAAGAACAATATTATCTTCTTAGCATTTATCTTGAAATCTTCTTGTGTGAATGTCCAATGGGGTGGGGTAGAAATTATTCCCACAAAAGTTTGCACCCTTGTTCAAAGTTTTTACGTAAGGACAACCTTGTGAAACATGGAAACAACCTCCAAGCTATGGGACTTGAACTGTGAGGTTAAGTCTTTAGAGAAGGCTGGCTTCCTTACTATCGGAATGTACCTAACTACTCCTGAGAGGAAAAGGGAGAAGGAGATGCAAGAAACAAAATCTACCTAATCTAACCTAAGGGGGTGATGTGAGATAGGATAACATGCAAGTTAACCCCCTGTGAAAATCACAAAATTGACCTGAGTGGAATAGATCTAATATGCCTAGAAAATATATGAACCATTGATGTAGATCTTCTTTTGAATATGGATGGCCCAAATGCTGCAAAAATATCCCCAACCGATGAATAAAACTCAACCATAGATCCAATATCTCCACCTAACCACACATACAACTGAGATGTGCTCATAAATATTTAAAGAAGCCCCAAGATCTAACGGCCATCATATCTTCACAAGAGCAAAGGGAAGCAATACAAAAATGTGATCAACCTAACATAAGAAGGATCCAGCACATAGCATGCAATAGTTGGTTGGCACATTTCTTGAATATTTGATTGAAGAGGTAGTAGAGATTTCATGATTCTAGAAAGAGCAAAAAGGTAAGCCTTCTGAAATAGAAAAAATGGTCAACACAAAATGTTAACCCTAGTAGAAAATGTGCTATAACCTACAACTTAGCACATGAAGAAAAAATGAGCCAACTTGGTACATGAACAAGCTGAACTAGCTCAACACATGAAGAAATTGAGCCAACTCAACTTATGAAGAAACTGTGCTAACATGAGATGTTAACCTAATCAAAAACCATGTTAACCCATACCAAAGAATCTAGCCCATTGAAGATCTCTCAGTGGAACAAATTAATTGCTAACTATGCCAAAAAAAACTACTGGTTGAAAAAAGAGTTGCTCAAATATTTTGGAGAGAAGCAATTAGCATTGGATTATACACTCTCTATCAAGTTCAACTAAAGAAAGGAACAAAAAGGTCACCTTATGAGCTCTAGTATGGTCATACACCTAATGTGAGTTATTTAAAAATATTTTGAAATAGACATCACATTCATAAAGATGCAAGGAATGATAAGTTTGATTCAAAAGATGATGAAGGTATTTTCCTTGGATATTCTTCTAAGATCAAGACATACAAATATTTGGACAAGGCTGCTAACATAATGATTAAAAGTAAAAATGTAAGAATTGATGAGTTTGAAAACAATAATGATGGGGAAATAAAAAAGGAGCCAAATGATTACAAAAGAATTGTATATATTTATGAAGATGTTTCTTGACTAATGCTTGAGAAATAATGGAGGGCCACCAAATGTCAACCTACAATACTTGAGTCACTGACAGTACGAGCTGAGCAAGATGGAGAGCCCCAAGCAAGTGAAGATAATATTGAAAATCAAAGAACTAAACTTGTACTAGAAAAATATGTTAGAAGGAACCACTCACATGAAAAAATCATTACAGATAAAAAGTGTTGGATTCATGATAAGAAGTAAGTTGAAAGATATTATGTGTTTAATTATTGAATTTAAACCAATAACTATTAAATTTGCACTTGATAATGAAGAGTGGATAAATGCAATGAATGAAGAGATAGACAAGATTGAGAAACAACACATGGACACTATTACTAAGATTAACTAATAAGAATGTAATATGAAAAAAGTGGATTTTCACAAACAAACTGAATGAAAAGGGTGAAGTTTTGAGGAACAAGACAAGATTAGTTTGCAAAGGTTACGCCCAAGAAGATGGTATTAACTACAATGAGATTTTTTTCCCCAATGCATGCTTGGAAGGAGATATAAATTTTTTGGCTCCTTCTACTTACAAGAGATTCAAGGTATATCAAATGGATGTTAAGTCAATATTTTTGAATGCAATACTTGAAAAAGAAGTGTGTTGTTTCTCAAATTTGTTAGTTGAATTCCTACAAACCTTGCTTGCTTGATATTAGGAATTTCAACACAATATTGACCAACTTCAAAGACTAAAACCTAATTATTCAATCTCCACACTTCAGGCTCTACAAACCTAGGTAGATGTAACTTTATCTTCAACCCTCTAGGGTAGGTTGAGGTTGGCTTTTGTAGACTTCATAATAGATACTCTTGAGTTGGCAAGTTTTTTTCTCAAGGAGAAATTAAGTGAGTGAATACTTTAAATGTAAATAAAATTTTGAAAATGAACTTGTGCAATACTTGTAAATAGAACTACACCAGTCTACAACTATATTTATCAACTTACAAGAAATATGCAAAGATCAATCCTTAATTCAATTGGGCAAAATATTGTCAATCCCTGCATAATCTTATCTTCAAACCTCTAGAGATGGTGTGTACCCCATCGACTATTGTATAGAGAAAATATAAATGCAACCCCTAGTCTAAGTGAATTTAACCCCAACCAAAGGATACCAATTAGATAGATACCATAGCATAGTATGAAAATATTTGCTAATCAAGATCATACATTACTCTAATCTATCATAACAATAGCATATATCCAAAGGGATAATGAAGAACATGAGAAATTAGAAAACCATATGCCATAATAGATGTATAGAAAGAATCATTGTATTAACTTCATTTATAAGGAAATAGAGTAGAGTTGTTTAGTTCCATATCCAACCAAGTAATTTCATAAAAATGGAAATTACTTCATAATGTATTTGTTGTAAAGAAAAATCTTGTATTGTATTCAAAAATATATCATCTTATGTCTCACATTTTAAAACTTTTAATTCTTGAATAGAGGTTTTGGTACCTTTTCTCATAAAAATGAAAAGGTAAAACATAGCTTTAGACTCCTTCATAAATATAACTAACAAATAACAAAAAGCATAACAAAACAATAACTAAAAACATGAAAGTTATTTCAAACTTCTTTGAATTCTTCATCTCTAGTGGTTGTTGCATCTTCAAGGATATCTTTAGGGACTTTCAAATAAACCTCAATCCACTTGGAAATTTGAGCATGTACAGGCCATAAAAAATTTGAAATTGCTAGAGCAAAGGCTTGCAAATCAACCCATTTCTTCCCTTAAGCAATTTTAACATATATTATAAATTTTTTAAATTTTGTCAACGTAATAATCACTTTGTTTGGTAACTTGTGGAATGAGTCCATTTCGAAATCTATTCATCCTTGAACTCAGTTATCAATGCTTGGGGTAACACTACAAATTCATGTCTCCAGTTCTCCAATCATTTGATCTTATCCTCTTCATCTTTAATGGTAGGAAAACATGGATGATAAACAGAGATGATTGCCTTTAATTTTTTCTTCCACCTTTTGATGCTCTTGACTTATATAACTCATATTCCTTGTAATAATATCAATGAAATCAATGGTGGCCTTTATAGGTGTAGCAACATCTAAATCTCTTTTAGTGACTACAAATAGTTTATTCAATTCCTATCTAGAGGGGGCACATTTCCTCTCTATCTCTAAAATAATGTGTTTCCCTTTAGCAAATAAATCCAACATATTGCAAATATTACTAAACCCTTCAAATGCCTCATCACATTTTACCAAAATAAGATTTATCTTATAAGAAAGAATCTCTTCCAAGGTCTTAAAAACATAGTTCTTATGGCCAACATCTAGAGTCACCTCTTTGTTCTAACTTTCTTCAATATGAACAACTAGATTTTTATGAACCATAATGGCATTAGTATTTTCAAAAGGCTTTAATTAATTCAACTCCTTCTCCAATCTTCTTGTCTTTGCATACATCTTATATATAATTGAATTCATTTTAATTTCTCTTCTTTTTATTTCTTTCATCAATTCTTACATATGTTTAATCTAGGCTTGATTAAACATGGATTCATGTGTCAAATGAGTTTCTATAAGCATAGGGTTGTGCTATATATAGTTTGCACCAGGGCCATTCCTTCTTCTCCCTTGGATATATCAGTCATACTAGGCTTATTTCCTTTAAATGTAACCCAAGTAGTAAGGGTTTCTATCTTTGGATCATACCATGTCCCTTCAACTTTGTCAAGTGATTCAAACTTTGATACAAAGGTTGAGTACTCTTGCTTCCTAATTTGATCTAATAGAAGCAATTCCCTCAATATTAAAATAGGACGTATCAAGATGGCACTCTTCCTTAATATTTCCCTTGCCTCTTCCTTAGTGCATGAAATATCATCTAAATGATGTTCATCCATCATTTGTTGAAAAATTGAGGCATGTTGAGACTCGTACCTTCAAGTATATTATTTTTTATTTCTTCAAAATCCCTCTTTTTATATTTGATCCAAAATTCCTTCCATTCTTGTGTTTGTGTAAAATTTTATTGTTTGATAAGCCTAAGAGAAATAGCCTCTCTCTCATCCTTTGTATCAATTAGATCACGTGTCTTCATAGTCTAAGCATAGTAGCCATGCTTCTCCTCAGAAAAAATTGGAGGTGGCTTTGATGATTCAACATTTGTTATTTTCCTTCATGCTTTAGAAGATACTAATGATTTTTGTTGATCCTTCATCATTTTAATCTTTATAGGACACCAAAGGGGTACTAGTCCCTTCTTCCTATTGAGGCATGGGAGCAGAGGGGCTAGGATTTAGTCCTTCCATGCTTAACTTTCTCTTTTTGGCTTGAGGAGGTGGAGGAGGTAATTGTTCAACCTTCTTTCCTTTCTCTAGTTCAATAAATTCCTAATACAATTTTTCAAAGTCCTTGATACATTTATCAATCCTAATAATTTCCATATCTTGCTTAGGATGAAGTCGAGGAAAACCCTTACTTAATCTTTGACCTTCAATTCTAGATAAGACATTCCACTTTTTCCACCTTTAGTATGCCTCTTGTAAATCATCACAAGTTCTGATAACATCATCTTCTATGTTTATTTGATGTGCATATCTAGCCTTTAAGGTCTTGATGTTCCCTTTAGGATCATAATCTCTACCTTTGTCACTAACCAGCCAGTACCCGTTCATGATGTAATCCTGAACAACCTGAATCATGTTGTACCCAACTATATAACCATCAAATTTTATAAAATGAGGCATCATATTTCCTTTACTTCTTAGTTGAAAAATTTCTTTCTCAACCCATAACAATTATCATATGAATCTCAAGAAACCTAATCTCTTAGGGACAAATAGAGGGAGCCTATGGGGCATCTTCCTACACCCATGCAACCTTATTAATGTGCACTATGATTTGAAAATATAATCACCCAAGTTAAACTTATAACCTTTATTAGTTAAATTTTCTTTGGACCTCTGTATATCCATGATTTGTTGTGGTAACCTTGTAATAGCACCTCCAAGCATCCTTACTATTCACTATAAAAACACTTATCTAAACACTATTAAATCACCATCCTTTGCGTGTGTATCCCAAAGTTGGATGGATTTCTTATTACCTTCCTTGTCAATTATAGCCAACGTCATATAATTTCTAAAGTGGCTAATGTTTTGATAGAGAATTAAGTAACAGAACAAAGAATAATTCTTGGAAGACTTAGTAGTCTTCCATCTGACCAATTGATTGTGAAAGGTTTTCTCAATTTCAATGACAAAGTCAAACTCTAGATAAGTGTGGGGGTTTTGAATCTTCAATACATGTATGTGTAATCAAGTTTAATCTTTTGTTTCTCATCTTCTCCAAACAATTGTAACCAAGCATAAAAAGTATACTTGAAAAACCCATAAATGATTCAACAGAGTGAGGACCCATATGATCTACATACATCATCTTGTTATTATGGTTCATGTACATGAAATCTACAATCTCCCTATATCTATCAAATTTCATCATTCTTCGATATCGATTCTTAAAATGTTCCCTATGAATTTTTGTAAGGGCCTAGTTATTAAGCCCAAAACACTCTTCAATGCAAGATTTTGTGATGACAAGCAATAGCATACCATCCATTTTCCTCATAGTTCTTGTAGTAAGCTCATAATTATTAGCTACAATGTCTATGAGATATGTGTCTACAAACACATTTGGGACCATAATTTTATATAGCTCTAGCCACAATGGGTTATTCCTAGGTTCCTTTCTATCCTTGTTTTCATAAAAATACCAAAACAAAGCTCTATCATGCAATGGAAGGTTAGCATCCCTATAGTCTTTGAATTCATCAGAAAAGATAGACATTCGACCACCAAAAGAAGAAAAAGGAAACATTTCTAATAACATTTATGTATTAGTTTTTCAGTATGTTCTCCCCTTGATTCCTTAAAATTAGTGTATTTTTTCACAAGCATTTTGTCTTATAAATTATGAGCAAGGTAAGAAGATATTATGAAATTACTACTTTTTATGTGATTTACCAAGAAAATCTTCAAACATTTTTCACCATCTTGTATCTCAACTCTACTCAAATGCTCAATATGAAAAGACTCATTTTTGCCAAGATAATTAATTCATTTTATTACTCATTTATGATGTATAAATTTTTGCACATATATCTACCTTCCAAAATGTCCAATTTGTGACATATTTTGAGTACTCAACTTGTACTTCAAGTCATTAAATTAATAATTTGGCCTTTTAAAACTCAAAGAATTCATTTTCTCCTTTTTGCACATTAGGTTTGAAGTCATATTTGAAATTGAAAATTTTTCACATCTTGCTAGGCATCTCCAAATGGTTCTCTGAAATCACCATATTGGAACTCTCTTTTTTAATTATTACTCTGAAAAGTTACTTCCCAAAATAGAGAAGTCATCAATTTTTCATGGGCCCTACATTTTATCTTCTCTAAAGTACTGATATTTTACTACTTCATGAATATATTAGTTTCCTTTCTCCAAACTAAAAAAAATGTATTAAATCAAAGTATTTTTAACAAGGATTTTTCTAGGGTCTACTAGTGGCTCTTTCTAGGGGCACATGTCTACTTGAGGCATGATGAGATCCTAGTTATCTTCTAGAAGAGAAGATCATGACCTTTAATTTCTAATGTGTGGAGAGTAGTTGAAAAGCAAGTTTTTCCTGAGTCTGTGGATAGAGCATTGAATGTGAGGTAGTTTATAGCAAGACTGTGATTATTAACCATCTTGGAGAACAGCATAGTTGAGTGAGAAAAAAAAATTAGAGTATGTGGATAGAGCATCGAATGTGAGGCAATTTACACTTGGATCTTGGATAAATTTTGAGAAGGGCTAGTAGCTGAGGCTTGGAAAACAAGGAGATTTCTTGGTGGGCTTGCAAGCACAAGTTGAGATCTTCCTTGAAGGTTTCTACTAGAGTGTAGATCTAGACTAGCTAGAGTTGGGATTGGATCTTGAGGAATCTTGCGAAATTAATTTTGTAATTGCTTATGTATTTGGTTGTAACCCAAAAGGCCTTATAGCTAGGCATGTTGGATGTAAATCTTATGATTATATTATGATAATTGGCATTATTTTGGATCTTATTATCTATGTCATTATTTATTCTATCACTGTGTGGTTATTTTTGGGGGGCTATAGGGATTCTCCTGCCTTGCACTGCATCAATTCTAGAGTGTGGATTTGGACTAGCTAGAGTTGGGATTGGATCTTGAGGGATCTTGCAAAATTAATATTGTAATTTCTTATTTAATTGGTTGTAACCTAGATGGCCTTATAGCCAGGCATGTTGGATGTGAATCTTATGATTATATTATGAGAATTGGCATTATTTTGCATCTAATTATCTATTTTATTATTTATTCTTTTGTTGTGTAATTATTGATGAGCCTATAAAATGTCATATTTATATCAATTTATTATAACACTTTACCCCGTGCTTTAAATATATTTCCAATCTATTTCCATACATTAACTTGATTTATGAAGCATTAACTATGATAAATGATTTATTGATTAACATTTGTATGTATAGGTAGTTAATGTTAAATTGTGACAATTTATTATGATAAATGGTAATTATTAAATAATAATTTTCTTGAGGTGATTAACATATTGTTTGTGAGATATTTGAATCATTCATGTAGTTGGAAAGAAGGAGAAGCAAGTTGACACTTGTCAATAATCAACAATTGTAGGAAATGAAGAAAAAGTCAAAAAGACAATTTTGGTAAAATAGGCACATCTCTCTCAATTCTTAATTAAATTAAGAATGGCTTACGGATTTGGAAAGTTGAAAAAATGGTGCACAAACCCTGTTGAGAATTTGAGTTAGTTCAGAATAGTTAATGAGAACCATAGATCAAAAGTTTACTGAGTAAAAGGTGGCATGTTTTTAGGCAGCAAAAACTACTTTCAATTAAATGATCATAACTTCCACATGAAAGGTGAAAAGGAGGAGAATAACTTGCTAAAATGGTTTGATCTAATTTGTAATAATAAAGGAGCATCATGCATTTGAGTGGACTATTAAAAAGGTGGAGTAGAAAATCAGCACACTTAGTCATTAGTTTTGTAATATATCTCTTCCTTGTTTAAAGGAATGATGGGACACTTATTAGATGGTTGTTAGGAATTCAATAATCTTATATATTTGAAATCATAATCAAGAATCTGATATGCATACATATATGGAGATACAGAGATAGATAGATATATAGAAATTTGTAGTTTGTAATATACAATTCCTGTAGCCATTACTGTGTAGTTAGATTTATTTCTAGCATTGTTATAGTTTATGTTTTGCAACGATAGAATAACTTAAGAGATTTTTGTAGTGTATATACTTTGCAAACTTTTTTCAAGTATATGTCCTTGGGTTGACAATTTAAATGGACCTTCTCTATTAGAAAGATGATTGCTCATCTTGGATGTCCAATCCATGAGTTGAGTTCTTAGAACCAAGTTATTGATCTAATTGAGAAGACAACATTTTTGGCACTATTGTTGGGGACAAGTCAAGCTATGAAAGTCTCTAATTTTTTAGTAGCTAGAATCTTAGTTTCTTTTCAAAGCACTTAGGATTGTAGAAGTTCACAGCAACACAATATGACTTTTAGATCCATGGAGAATAAGAATAAAGAAACACTATTATTTACAACAAGTTTTGAAATCAAAGAAGACATGTTCTCTAGCATCATATAGGAATTTTTCTCACAAATTGATGACAAAGTGGGATAAAAGTACAAAGTTGTGTCACCATTTAGGCTGACTTATCAGAACAATTGAATTGGAGTATTTCTATCTAAAACTCATTTTTGTACAAACATATGATCTTGATAAATATATTCTAGCAAAGTTATATATGGTATCATACTTTTCCTATTGGAAATGTCTATTAAATGCATATTTTATACTAGTTAGTAACCAATTACTAAATAAATACAATTATTTCATAAAACTGATGTTTGAAGAAATCTTACTATTTTTTTTATGATGTTTTTTTAATAACATATAAACACCAGTTTATAGAGCTCAAAGTCAAGAATATTAGCATGTATAGTTCATAGTGTTCTAATTAGATATAGTATTTTGTAATTAAAAAATTCTCCAAGTATGTATTTTAACACTTGGGAAGATGTCAATTTTGAGAAAGAAAAAAATCTTAAACCAAATCAATAAAAATTAAAAATTATATGACATTCTAGAGGAGAGAGTCTTCTTTCAGAATCTATAATTTTTCTTTTGGTTGGAATAGAATTATTTTGAAAAATGTGATGGGAGATGAAAACTATCAATTTGAATAAGTTGAAGTTTGAATCATTATAAAAGAGAAAATATAGGTCTAAAGCCAATTTTTATTTTTGATTGTTCTAGCTACATATGTTATCTATAACATAATATGAGATCAAAGGGAAATAAGTTTATTTCCATAAAGTTTTGTGGTGGGAACTAGACCCCTGAATTCTAATGTTTTTTAGAAACTAAAAAGTTATCATTAAAAAATAGGAAAATATATCATTTCTTATTCCAAATAATATTAAAAATTATAATCATAAATTTCATCCATTTCTACACATTTCATTAGTTTACTTCATTTTCAAATTCTAAATAATAATACTAGTTTTATGTCATTAAAGGCAAACAATTATACTTTTGTTAGTCATTTCCTTTGTAAAAGGGTGACACAAGTTTGTGTTTTTACCTAGTGTTGATTTATGAGGAGGATAATGAAGACAACCTTATTTTGTGAAATGAAGAAATCACCATACACAAGGTTGATGCTGAAGACGAATGTGATATCAAATTAGAACTCTTACTCCAAGAAGAGAGCTACAATAAAGAAGCATCTCATTTACACAAAGCCAACAAGGAGGGCTCATAATTTTTTCTTTCATGAGGTTTTCATATTAGACATCTCATTCATATGGAGGCAAAGATGTTATCACAAGCTATGTTTGCAACAAAGGAAGAACTTGCAATTGAAGATGAAGCTACATTTGCAACTACACCTAAAGGGGAAACATTTCATCTTACTTATGCACTTCAATATAGAAATGTATATTATCAACATGAAGTAGTTGGTTATAATATTTCAAAAAGTATTGTTGTTTATTAAGTATATGTTGATGGTCGAACTATTTCCAATTGCTCATAGGCATGTGAAGCATTGGAAGATTTTGAGAAGAGGAAGATATGTCAAAGACCCAATTAATGGTTATATTTAACCTAGTTATGTAATCTAGTTAGTGTAGGTTAGGATATGTTAGGGAAGGTTTTCCATTCAATAAGTGTTATTACACATGGTCTTAGATTTAGTAGTTGTCTAGTTTAGTTTGTTTCCTGGTTCTTCTTATCTAAATGACTATTTTGGAGGAGTTTATAGCTAGTTGCTTAGTCATATATCAAATCATTTTGCCAAGGGTGTGAATGAGTCAAGTTTCTAATTGTGTAAGAGATTCTTTGCATACATTTCAAAAAGTTCCATTGAGTTGTTGAGTCTTTATGATGTCAAGACTATCTCTTCAATGATGGCATCTAGTTGGTATTATCTATAGGTTTCATGTTGTAATAGTTAGTCCTACAACAACTACTATTTGGTTTTAATAATTACTCCTACAACCACTACTCTTTGATTCAGTACACAATCCTGAAGCAACTACTATGTGATTAAATAGTCATTTTGTAGCAACTACTATGTAATCCAAATGACAAATTTTAGAAAGTATGAAGACACATCTATATCTACTCATATTAAATATGAAACACTCTTGGAGGGACCTAAATTTCAACAATCAAGGGACCTATGCTTTCAGCTATTTGTAAAGTTTGAAGTTTCTCACAACAACACAAATGGTACTATGTTTATGATTTCCATTTATTCATAATAGTTATCATTTTTAGTAATTTATTATCTATGCCTTGCATTTTGTTTCTTAGTTATCATTATTGTAATTATATGCCTCATAAGTGATTTGATGCTACCCTAATACATACATTATCATTTGAGGATAAACAACCTTTTAGTTGGGGGAAGCACATGCATGCCTTGTGTTATTATCATAGATCATTCAAGGATGACCTTTCATATATATTTTTAGGCTACCTCCTATATTCTTGGTGAAAAATATGCAGATAAGAGATGGAAGAAAAGTATGGAATGATAATAGCTTTCATGCCTATCTAATATGTATCCCTTGCTTGGGGACAAGCAATATTTCAACTAGGGGGAATGATGAGCCTATAAAATTTCATATTTATATCCATTTATTATAACACTTTACCCCATGGTTTCAATATATTTCTAATTCATTTCCATACATTAACTTGATTTATGAAGCATTAACTATGATAAATGATTTTCTTTGCAGGCAGATGTCAAGTGTCTGATCGACTTGGAGAAAATCCAAGGAAGTACGAAGGATATCAAGTAGTAATTATGAATATGAAAGGGTTAAGATATATGGGTACTTTTCATAATAGAAAAATGGAAATTTGTAAATTCAGATATCCTTCTTTGATTAAATACCATGCTTTGTGGGTTGTTTATTACATTCGTTTTAGGGGCAACAATAGAGTTATTTTTCTTTGCTCCTTGCTTAATATCGGCAGTCCTTTCTAGTATCAAAATGAAGAGCTTATGAGTAAAGTGGGTGTGTAGAGTGAGGAGATGGTGGGCAAGAGATGTAGAAAGGAGCTAGTGAGGGACTTTAATAAATGGAGAAGAAGGCCAAAAGTTTGGAAAAAGCTGGATGAGGGTGGGGTAACCAAGTATCTCATGAAGCTACACGGTTATGATCAAGAGGTGACTAACAGTATGGTGGGGTCCTAGAAAGAGGGCAGGGTTAAGGTGAACAACATCAACTTTTGAATAACGAAGGAGGTAATCATAGCTGTCACCAAGATCCCTATCGAGGGTTTCAAATTCTTCAGGGATAAGAAGCTCTCAACCAATGCGGTAAGGGATTTTGTGGAGAGTGAGAAGGAATTGAAGGCATTAAAAAAATTGACACCTACTATGTCCCTGACTCCATGAAGAAGTGGTGGAGGTATGTGTTGAAATTTGTTATTGAGTATATCACTTTGGACCCAAGGTTTGATAGAGCCCGCACCCACCACTTTGTTATTTTAAATCATTTCTAGAAGAAAGACAAAATTTCTTTTCCTTTTTATTTGTTAACCTTTATGAGTAATGTGATGGACAACTTCAAAAAGAAGCCCATTGCAAACCTGGCTCTGCATGAAGGGTTGTTTCTTCTTATCCATGAGCACTTCAAAGCTTAGACTATCAGTAATGCCCCCCCTCAAATCGAGACTATGGAGTCTGGAAGTTCCAGTTACTCCTCTAACTCGGATGATATTCAGAGCCTTAGTTCTAAGAAAGGCAGAGTCTCCTCCTCAGGGAAAGTTGCAACTATTAAAAAATCCCCCTCCCCCATAACCCCAAGCAAAAAAATCCCTAGGGATCTCGGGCAAAAGTAGGCTGAGAAGGCTGAGGAGGGAAGCAGCGACAATAAGGAGGATCTGGAGTCTAAGGAGGTGGTGAAGGAGATGCAGGAGGAAACAAAGGTCAATAGTGGAAGGAAGAAGCACAAGAGGGAGAGTCTGGAGGATGTGTGATCTCATTATGAGGAGACATCTACGTTGCCCCTTTCTCCTGTCCATCTCCACCTTGAGGAACACAAAGAGAAGAAAGTTGGGTATGTGGAAGGGGAAGTGCAGACCAATGACAGGAGGAAATCATGGATTAATTTCAATGTGAAGACCACCAAAATGGGAATCTTTAGGGAGTCCATGAACCCCCAAATCCTAGTGGATAATCAAGAAGAGCAGCGGCTGGAAGAATTAATTGAACCAGTGATTGTGGCTATTTCGAACAGGGCCAGGGAGACAGGGATGAATCTTTTAAATAATGCTTTCAATAACATTATTGATAATTTTAGATCAATAAAATGGCTTTTCCATGAGCTTGAGGAGGTTAAAGACCAAGTGAAACACATTAAGGCAACAAGGAAAAGAATGGATGCCAACAGGAGGACTGATTCAGCTGATAGGCTCACTCTGGCGGAGCAGAGGATACACAATCTAGAAAACTACAATCACAACCATTCCAATCAGATGTTTACCTTGTTAAGCTCCATTAATGAAAACATCATCTCTCTCATGGGTTGGATCAAAGATAGAGAAACACATGATGATGAGGATGGAAATGATAGAGACGAGGCCAGAACGGAGGATGACCCTGCAAAGGACAACTCCACTCTTGCATAGGACCAAGGGAATCAAAGAGGGAAACAGATGGAAATGGAGGAGAATCAATAGGCATTTGAGGTTTCTCAGGTGATGCATGATCTAGAGCAAAAGAACAAGGAATAACTCTTGCCTGTTCTTTTGTTTATCGCTGTCTTTTGGCTTTTGGCCGTGGCTTTGTCTATTTCCTTTTCTTGGTCTTTTCTCAGTACTTTTTCCTTTGGCTATGCTTAATGCTTATTATTAGCCTTTGAACTTCTTCTTCTTTTTTGGCTGGGCTTTCACGCTTATTATCAACCTTCTTATGTACTAACTTTCGGGTTTCAAGTTCCTTGTAAAACCTATTTATCTAATCAAAAACTATGATAAATGATTTATTGATTAACATTTGTATGTGTAGCTATTTAATGCTAAATTGTGATGATTTATTATGAAAAATGGTTATAATTAAATAATAATTATCTTGAGGTGATTAACATGTTATTTGTGAGATATTTGAATCATTCATGCAGTTGGAAAGAAGGAGAAGAAAGTTGACACTTGTCAATAATCAGCAATATCAAGAAATGTAGAAAAAGTCAAAAAGATAGCTTCGGTAAAAGAGACATATCTTTCTCAATTCTAAATGAAATTAAGAATGGCTTACAGAGTTGGAAAGCTAAAAAAAGGTGCACAAACCTTTTTGAGATTTTGTGTTAGTTCAAAATAGTTAATGAGCACCATAGATCAAAAGTTGACTGAGTAAGAGGTGGCACATTTTCAAACAACAGAAAACCACTTTCAATTAAATGATCATAACTTCCACATTTCTTAATGGAATTCAGATTTTCAAAATGATCTATAAATTTGAAAAGGAGGATAATAACCTAGTAAAAGGTTTTGATCTAATTCTTAATAATAAAGGATCATCATGGGCTTGAGTGGACTGCTAAAAAGTTGGAATAGAAAATCAACACACTTAGTCATTAGTTTTATAATAAATCTCTTCCTTGTTTAAAGAAATGATGACAAACTTGTTAGACGGTTGTTAGGAATTCAATAATCTTATTTATTTGAAATTGTAATAAAGCATTTTATATGCAAACATATATGGAGATACAAGATAGATAGATATATAGAATGTTTTAGTTTGTAATATATAATTCCTACAGCCATTACTGTGCAGTTTCTTGCAGTTTCCTATAGCCATTATTGTGTACTTAGATTTATTTCTAGAATTTTTATAGTTTATGTTTTGCAATGATAGAATAACTTAGATATTTTTGTAATGCATATACTTTGTAGACTTTTTTCAAGTATATGTCATCGGTTTGACAATTTAAATGAGCCTTCTCTATTAGAAAGATAATTGCTTATCTTGGATGTCCAATCCATGAGTTCTTATAACCAAGTTATTTATCTAATCAGTAGCCAATAGTTTTTTTTTGGGGGCTAACACATCTCCTTTAGGGATTCTCCTACCTTGCACTACATCAAGTGGTATTAAATCTATTGGGATTATATATGGAGTAACTAAGAAAAGGCGGGGGGGAATCAATTACTATAAAACAAATCTACAAATCCCTTAGATGTTTTAAATAACTAGTTACTACTGATACTCGGTAAACACTAAAAAATGTTGTAACTCAATGAAATAACTTGTTACTAATCTTCAAGTATTCATGCATGTAAAAGTAAATAAAATGAACACAAGAGACACCAAATTTAACGTGGAAACCCAATATGGGAAAAACCACCAAGTAACTAGATACCAATTTTCACTCTTCTGAAGTGAGCTCTATTAGGAGCCAACCCTGTTAAAGGTTACAACACACACTATTAGGTGTGACCCTATTAGAGGATTTAATCACCCTATTAGGAGTGGCCTTTCTAGAGGTCTTTAGAAAAATTCAACTGAATTGTCACCTTGTTAGAGGATTTACAAAAATAGCTATTAAACCAACTCTATTAAGAGATTTTGAAATCACTGCTACAATGGTTAGAAAGTAACAATGAATTGATCTAAATAAGATGCAACTAAATTTTTTGATTATAGATCTCTATTTTGCACTATTAAATCCTTTTCAATCAAATATATCTTTGTTGCTCCTCAATGATCTCTAATCATCCTTCAAAATTTTCTTTCATAATAATTAGTCTTCCTTCACATTCACATTACATCAAATCCATCACTTACACTTAGAATTTGCAACTTGACTTCTTATATATGCCATTTAGACTATCAAGTTGGCTCATTCATAAGTTACATTTACCAATACACCATACATCAGTCGGCTACAAATATTACTTTAAACAAATAAACTTTATTTCACAAAATAATGAAATCCTTCACTGGCCAAACCTGCTCGGTAAATACTGATTCCAAAAATAATTTCTTGAGTTAACCATCTTAACTCGATTAACATTGCAACATCTACAAAATCCTTTGGCTGCCAAGTTAACTTGGTAAGAATTAAATTTCCTTCATTGTCCATGAAATCTCAGTTAGAGCTATTTCCTACATTATTTTCTCTTGATGACCGAGTTTTCTCTGTAGCAACTAAATTTCTTCTGCTAACCTTGAAAGCTTGATAGCAATCAAATACACAAGGTAAAGCCTGAGAGCACTAGGTAGACACTGTAAACCTTCTTTGCTAACCTTCTAAGCTTGGTAGACTTTGTCTTTTTCCTTGCTGACCAACTGAGCTCAGTAGACTTTGTGTGTTGACTAATATGACATTTGTGTAACATAAAAGACAACACACAATTGAATAATTGTATCTGATAAGATCTTGCTTTGTTATTGTGTTTCCATTGTGTGGTTATTTTTTGGGGGCTAAGACATCTCCTTCAGAGATTCTCCTACCTTGCATTGCATTAGGGTGTATTAGAGTGAAGGTTGTTCCTAAGCGTGTAGATAGATTATCAAAGTTGAGGTAGTTTGCACCATGACCTTGGGAGGACATGCAGATGGATCTATGGTTGCAAAGATGGAAGGTTGATCTTGTTTGGAAAGATTGATCTATTGGTGATTTATTGTAGAGGGTTTTCAAAGACCTTGGAAGATGGCTCCAAGAGGATTGGACCTTGGGATGATTGTGAATCTCCATGATATAGTGGAGTGGAGGATTAATGAGACAGTAGCTTAGGTAGATGTTGTTGTGGATGTTTCTTTTTCTAAAAGAGTTGAGGGACCAAAGAAAAAAGTTATATGCTATTGGAGTTGGAGTCTACTAATCTAGAAGAGAGTTTATCTAGTTGATTAAAAGACTTGTTCGAGAGAGAAGATGGCATAGCAAGGTCAAGGTGGAAGAGGTTTCTTTTGTTGATTAGGTTGTGTAGTCTGATATAGAACCTAAAGAGTAACTAGAGGTTGTTGTTGAGGATATTCCTAATCTTGTTGATGTTGGGATCGAGATTGGTTTTTATGATTAGTTGGTTGATTTTGACATGGAGATTGCAAAGCACTCGATCGTGGATAATCCAATTTTGGTTGGTGGTAACTTGTATATTGTAGAGCATCTTATTGTGAGTAATAAGACTATTGATGTCATGAGCTTGGAATGTATTCATGGAGATCTGAATATTGTTTGATATGGACTTTGTTGGTGCTAGTGTGGATTCACTAGTTTTTGATGTGGATGAGGGTTTTCTGATGAAACATTATATTCAATTTGTTCCTAGGAGTGAGCATGTTGATTAGATGGTTGAGGTTCTAATGTTTGATAGAGTGATGTAGATGTGGATGATTTGCATGTTGGTTTTCTTGCCTCTATTAGAGTGGAAGCCTTTGGTGAAGATGAAGATGGTTTTTAGATATTTCTTTTGGTGTTAAAGTGTTGGACACATTTGTCTATCTACCTAGGGAGTCTGATGTATGAGCATCTTGCACCAAAAAATAAAGGGGGAAAATTTTTTATATTATTTTTGTTTTTTTTAAGTAATTGAGAGAAAAAAAATTATATTAAAAAATTTTAAAAACTTAAAATAAAATAAAAAAATTGGAGGATAGAGAAAGAGACGAAAATTAGAAAAAATAAATAAAAATGGAGAAAAGAGGGAAAAGGCATTTAATAGGTGGCATTATAAATGTAACTTGTGGCTAGAGGGTTTATTTAATTTAACTTGCTAAGTCAACTTTTGGCTTGAGGGTTTATTTAATGTAACTTGTTTGTAGTCAACTTGTGGCTTGGTTTGGTATAAGTAGAGGGCCTTGTCTTATCATTATTCATTCATTTGAAGGAGTGAGTGTGGAGAGTAGCTGAAGAGAAATTTTTTCCTAAGTCTGTGGACAAAGCACTAAATATGGGGCAATCTATAATAGGATTGTGGTGGAGTTATGAGTTTGCAAATAGAGCTAGGACTAAGAACCTAAGAATAGCTTGGTGGACCTAAGGGTACAAGTGTGGATTCTTCTTGGTGTTCTTATCCTTTTGTGGATTTGGACTAGCTAGGGATTGAGTTGTATCTTGAGGGATCTTGCAAAACTATTATTGTAATTTCTTTTTTATTAGTTGTAACCTAAAAGGTCATACAATTAGGCATATTGCACATAAACAATTATATTTATGAATAAAGAGTTGCATTTGATATCAGATATTGATTTTCTGTGTTTCTAATGTGTGGTTATTTGATGGGGGCTAGGACATCTCCTTTGGGGTTTCTCATGCCTTGCACTACATTAATTTCTACCTCTATCAAAAAAATTGTGTTATTTATACAACATCATTCCTTCCCTAAGTATAGTGCTCTTGCATCTCCTTTTTATGTATCATGTGAGTATGGTTTGCATACTTAGCTAATTTTTACTATTATAGGGCATGTTATTGTATGAATGGCATGATTCATATATTTTGAGAATCTTCAATATTTTTACTATCTCCTTCTGATAATATACTCCTTATATTAATATTTTCTTCATCATAAATTTATTTTAGGTATGAGAGGTATTCGAAGTACTGCCTACAAGAAATAATATTTTTCTCAAAAATGTGTTATTTTATATTCTCATATTCATCAACTTTATATTTTTTCTGGCACATAGTTATGCATGCTTTCTTCTAACCTTTTTTTTATAATGATTATGTCACAATTATTCATGTTTGATATTGACCTTTAGTTTGCAAGTAGTTAGAATGTTGAACTTCATTTGTATATAGGTCATGTTGTTCTAGGTTATCATTGTCTAGGTCAATTTCATCATACACTAGGTTACCAATCTGCAAAAAAAAACATCATCATTTTCATTATCAAAGGCCACTTCATCATATACTAGATCATCTTTTGTGAAAAAAATATCATTATCTTCTAGGGTATTCTTCTTATACTCTACCTTGAATAACTTTGAAATTTTTGTTAGAATGATTAGAATAATTGAGAGGGGGGTGAATCAATTATCCTTAGGTCCACATATACCAATTCAACTTTTAAAAAATTCAAACAACATACTCAAACTCATAACACCACTTGGCCAATATAACAAAATATCAGCAGCTTACCTTATTCATTTATCACTAGCTCTCTGTTCAATACATGTTGACTAAAAGAAATAAATGACAGTAAATAGCATGCATCACAAGAATAAAATTCACACATGTATGACACTGGGATTTAAAATGGAAACCTAATTTTGGAAAACCCACTAGTAATATGCTATCGATTTTCACTCTTTTGAAGTGAACTTGATTAAGAGTTGGCCATGTTACAGATTACAAAACACATTAGGTGTTACCCTATTAAAGGGTTTCAATCACCTTGTTAGGAGTGGCTTGGCTAGAGGTCTTTAGATCATTCTTTTAGAATATCACCTTGATTAAAATATTAACAAATGATGTTAGGTCAACTTTGATTAAAGGATTTTGGCTACCATAATGGTTAGAAAGTAATAGCTAGGTTTAATTATTAAGATACAACTCACTTTGCAAATTTAGATCTCCATTTGACTCATGTTGGTTGATTGACTAGACTTCATCACATTCTCCATCTTTGATCTTATTGGAAACTCTTCAAGAAATCACACTTCACCAATCTTCTCACTTTTCCTCTACTATTGTATTCTTCACAGGTTCTCCACAAAATCACCAATCAACAACAAACCAACCAAAAATAAAACATCACTTATACCTCCTTAAATAGGTAACTTTTATCTTTTTTCTCTTAAAAATCATTGTAGATCTTAGATTTTGATCAGATTCATCGAATATGTCCATTTTTTTGTCCTTCTTCTTTCTTGACACTTTTGGAAACTTCTCTTTGAATCATCACCCTAAATCACTTAACAAACTTAATTTATGCATTGAATATGCCAACTCATTAATCCTTATCATCCATGAATTTTTACCAATTTAAAATTTCAATTATGTTAGCCTCAAATCTTGATTCTTTCACAAATTATTATTTTTCTTACACTCCGTCATTATTGTTTTCTTATGCTTGATATCACTAGATAGCTTGATCTTAATTATTTTATCTCACTGGGCTTACACTAGCTTGCTCAATCTTCACTAATACTCGATCTCTACTATATTTTCCTTCATCTTGCTCAACCATAACTATCACTTAGCTAATACTATTTTTTTGGCTAACTCTTAACTTCCTTAATATAATGCTTCATTGACATAGTGAAACTATCACTCAGTCAAGCTTAGTGTTTTTCTCAACATCTTGTCTTCCATAAAACATCTCTTCCACACTTCAACTCACATGACTTCTTCACTTCATATAATAATTATAAAACACATTATCTTGTCAAATACTAATTGATCATTTGACCATTGTAATTTCAACATACTTACTCCTCTCCACTCAACAACTTCACTAGTTCATCTAGTTATCTCTCTTTTCAAATCCTCTTTATCAATCAGCTAATATGGAACTCTACATTATTAGAAAATTTCTTACTAGTAAGGTTTGACATCAATGACAACATAACAATTATTCCAATTGTAGTTTCCAACAATCTCCCTCTTTGGCATTAATAGAAATACCTTTAGTTACCATGCAAATGAAAAAGAATTTACTTGATGTGTCACTATCATCTCCCTCTCTATTATGTATTAGATCCTCAATAATATCCTTAGTTCCATTCTAATTTTCATCTTTAGTTTCACTCTTATTCTCATTTATGCACTCTCCAATATGACTCCCATTTTCTTCTTTACACTTCTCCCTCTATGATACCAATTATTGTTTCATTATTCCACTTTTGAAATGTGTCATCTCCTTCTTTAGATGTAACTTGTATGGTAACATCCATACGTCTCTCCCTTTGAATATAGGATGGTAACTTGCTAACATTTCCCCGTCTTGTACAAAAATGCCAAAGACATCATCCTCTTTATCACACAATATCCTCTTGTATTACACATCATGTGTACATCTCTACTTTTTCACTTTTTGACCGATCTATGAAATATCACTCCCTCTATCATCTTGACTTATAGCTTCATATTCTCACGCCTCTATCTTCTTTTTCAAAAATTTAGCAAGCTCCTAAAGTGTGACCTTATGCATCAATCGATAAGATATTTTGATCATAGAAATTGATGCAATAATGGATCTTTACTTAGTTTTCTTCAATTAGGGGAATGACCCCAAGCTTACCTCTTAGATACACATATGCATACTTAGGTAAAGCCTTTGTGAATATATCATCTATCTTCTCCTTTTTGTTCACATATTATAGTCTCACTTCTTTGTCTCACACTAATTCTCTCAAGTAATGGTACTTGATTGCAATGTGTTTTGTCTTTGTGTGCATCAAAATATTCTTATATATGTTTATAGCACTTGTATTATCACAATAGCTCACCATAGGTTTAGTAATCCCTTCCTTTATACCTTTCAATGATTTCTTGATCCACACAATGTTTGAATAATTAACTATTGCAACAACATATTAAGCTTATGTTATGGGTTGAGAAATATATTTTTGCTTCTTACTTGTTCATAAAAGCAAACCCCTACCTAGAAAGAAAGCACCTCCACATGTACTCTTTTCATCATCAATGGTGCTAGCTCAATCAACATCTGTGTAAACTTTTAGTTTAAACTTTTCACTCTTCTTATACCATAAGCCATATTCTTATGTTCCTTTTAGATATCCCATTATCATTTTCATGGTCATCATTTGATTTTCCTTAGGATTGGTAGAAAATGTTGCAATAATACCAAGAGCTAATGCAATTTTAGGTGTATTATGGATAATATATCAGAATCTTCCAATCATTGACCTATATAATGTCTAATTCACTTTAGTAGAATAATCATTCTTTGAAAGTTTATGACTAGTGACCATTGCTATTCATTCCAAAGGTTTTCAATATGATGCAGAGAGGAGTGAAGAATTAGGGCCAAAGGCACACCAAGCTATCCAAACCACCATCCAAGAGTTAACTCAATGGAAACACAACACAAAGAACATCAACCAAAGGAGGGAGAAGAGAAAATACTTTTATTGATTCATCAAATAATTAGCATACATGCCCAGCTGTAAGGTCTTCTAGGTTATAGACAAATACAAAATATATTCAAAACCATGATCCAGCTTCAAATTTGGATTTTCAAACACATCTGCTTCCAAATTTTACATCCTCTAAGTTGTACCCTAAAAATTGTGCAGCTATAGGTTAGCCTATCACAAAAGTAAACCTTACATTAAATGCATGCATGGCCATAAGTTAGCTCACATCAAATATTAACTACCAATATCAAAATTAAATATGTGCAAGGTCAACCCAAACTAGAACCAGACACAGACAGCTCAATCAAAGAAGGACCAAGAAAAATACTAGCACTTAGCACCTACAGGAACACTCAGCACCAATAGTAACACTCAACACCAATAGATTAACTCAATACATAAAGGAAAACTCAACATCCACTAGAGCTACAGTAACTCAGCATCCATTAGAACTATAGTAACTTGGTATCCACTAAAGCTACAGTAACTTGGCATCCATTAGAACTACAATAACTTGGCATCCACTAGAGCTATAGTAACTTGGCATCCAACATGCAAAATGAACAAAGATGAGCAGGATAATAAGGAAACTAAGGATGCTCCTACATTAGACAACTGGGGTTGAGAGAAATTATTCTCTTGAATCATTGAGATGTCACAATCTGAGTTGAATCAAACTCAAATTGAAAAATCCATGAAGCATTTTCAATAGGTATGTTCTTCCACTTCACTAAAAGGCATAGTAATCTTTTCCTCTTGTGCTCTTGCCAACTCTCTAATCCAATATATGTTCAACTTCTTCAATCTACTTCTTAGGATAATCTTCTGATACAACAACTTCATCATCTAACTCATGATATATATATAAATCAGCAATATTGAATATAGGAGATATATCCATCTCATTAGGTAACTCAACATCATAAGAATTATCACTCTCAAACTTCTTCAAGATCTTATAAGGTCCAAACTTCTTCATCTTCAGCTTACTATATATTCCAATAAGAATTCTTTCTTTCTTCAAATGAATCATCACCTCATCACCAACTTCAAAATCATGATGTCTTCTAGACTTATCAGCATTCTCCTTATACTTCTAATCACTTTGTTCCATCCTCAACTTCACTTCCTTATGCAAGATTCCATAAAATCAGCAAATTCTTCCCATGCAACACTTCTCTTTTTTTCACCAGCAATATCTCTCAAATCTGATATACCTCTAGGCTGCATTCCAATAACAATCTCAAAAGTTGTTTTCCCTGTACTCCTATTTATAGAATTATTATATGCAAACTTAGCTTGTGCAAAAACTACTTCACACTTACTTGGCTTATCTTCTACTAAACATCTTAGCAAATTACCCGAGCTTCTATTCACAACCTCTATCTGTCCATCTATCTATGGATGGAATAAAGAACTAAACTTCAACTCAGTACCCATCTTCTTCCACAAAGTCTTCCAAAAATAACCAACAAACTTATTGTCTCTATCAAAAATAATACTTCTTAGTAATCCATGCAATCTCACAATCTCTTTAAAGAAAATTTTAGTAACATGCTCAACATTACATGTCTTCTTACATGGTATGAAATGAGCCATCTTAAAAAATCTATCCACCATAATAAATATAGAATCATACCCCTTCATTGTGTTAGGCAATCCAAGAACAAAATCCATATTGATGTCACTCCAAGGTTTCTCAAAAACTATAAAAACTGATATTTTGACTTACTCCTTTTGCAACTTGACAAATTCCACAACTATTTGCAAATTTCTGAACATCCTTATACACTTGTAGCCAATAATACTTTCCCTTCAACAAATTCAATGTCTTATCAATTCTAAAATGCCCAGCCAATCCACCACTATGCTTTTCCTTAATCAAATTCAACCTCATAGAACTTCTAAGAATACATAACTAAATTCCTTTGAACAACATACCTTCTTGAATGAAATATTCATCATACTTATGTGATTTTTTAGATTTGGTTCTCTACACTCTCTCCATGCCTCAGAAAAATTAGGGTCATTATCATACAACTCTATCATTTCTTCAAAACCAAGAACTTCAACCTTCATCTCAATCAATAAAGAATTCCTTTTGCTCAATGCATCAACAACTCTATTAGTAACTCCACTCTTATTCTTAATGACAAATGTGAAACTTTGCAAGTACTCAACCCACTTCAGAGGTCTCTTATTCAATTTATGTTGATTTCCCAAGTATTGTAAAGCTTTATGATCAGTATACAACAAAAATTCCTTAGGAATCAAATAATGTCTCCACTTCTTCAATTCCTGAACAATAGCATAAAACTCTTGATCATACATAAAATACTTCATTTTGGCATCATTCAACTTTTTACTAAAGAAACCAATAGGTTTACCTTCTTCATTTAATATAGCTCCTACTGCACTACCACTTGCATCACATTCAACTTGGAATACCTTATTGAAATTAGGCAAAGCTAATATAGGTAACTCGGCAGTATTTTTGTTTCAAAGTTTCAAAACTCTTATTAGCTCCATGTATCCACTTAAATTCCATTTTATCTACTCTCATTGTCTCAGTCATAGCATTACAAATAGAACTAAAATTTCTTATGAACTTTCTATAAAAATTAGCCAAACCATGAAATGATCTTACCTCACCCACATTCTTAGGTTTAGTCCATTCCAATTGATTTTACCTTCTCAAGATCCATCTTCAAACCATTAGCTAAAATTACAAATCCCAAATACAGAATCTCCTCTTGCATAAAATAACACTTCTTCAAATTAATCATCAAGTTCTCCTCTTTCAATCTTTGCAATACTTTTCTAGCATGCTCAAGATTTTCTTCCTTAGTCATATTGAATGTCTGAATGTCATCCAAATAAATAATCACAAACTTACCCAAAAATCTTTCATGAAAGTACTAGGTGCTTTAGTCAAACCAAAAGGCATTACCAACCATTCATACAAACCATCTTTTTTCTTGAAAGTTGTCTTCCATTCATCACCTTCTCTAATTTTGATCTAATGATAGCCAATCTTCAAGTAAATCTTTGTAAAATAATTTTCTCCACTTAAACAATCCATTATGTCATCCATCCTCAACATAGGAAACCTATATTTCACTATGATCTTGTTAATAGGTCTGGAATCAATACACATTCTCCATTCTCCATTCTTTTAGGTGCTAATAAAGTAGGTACAACACATGGTCTCAAGATTTCTCTTATCAAACCTTTCAGCAATAACTCATGCACTTTTCTATTAAGCTCTTCATTCTCTATAGGTTTCAATCTATATGGTGCTTTGTTTAGAAAACTAGCTCCAGGAATCAGATCCATATAATGACTTATACTTCTCATTAGAGGTAAACCATTAGGTATATCATCTGCAAAAATATCTTTACACTCATTCAATAATTTTGTAATTTCTTTTGGTACTTGGCCAATACTACTAGCTTTCACTCAGTCATCACAAACTAGCACTTAGTTAACACTATTTTTTGGCACTCAGATATTATTGACACAACTAGGTCTCCTTAGAATGATAGCAAAAAAACTTGACTCTTTTTCATTTCTTTTTCAAATTGTTTCCCATTAACCATCCAAATTTTTACAGCAATACAATTAACCTCATCTAGACTTTCCATCAAAGGTAGAAATATGTTTTTCTTCTTATTCACCTAAAGAGCATATTGATTCAATCTTCCATCATGTATAGCATATCCATCATATTGCCAAGGTTTACCTAATAGAATATGACAACAATCCATAGGCATAATATTACACAAAACTTCATCAAAGTAATGTCCAATCTTGAACTTCATGAGGTATTGCTCACTTACCAATATCTTATGCTCATCTTTGATCCATGAAACATGATAGCATTTAGGATGTTTTAGCCTTTGCAATTGCAACTTTTTAACCAACTCTTCTAATGCCACATTTGTAGAACTTCCACTATCAATGATCACTTTGTAACATTTTCTAGCCATCTTACATTTGGTCTTGAAAAGACTTCTCCTTAAAATAGGTTCCTCGTCACTTTCCTTAGGTTCTTCTCACCATCAAATTTTCTCCATCCACAAGTCCACTTGGTGAACCCTCATCATCTCCTTGAATCACATTATTTTTGTTACCTTGCCCACTTTCAAAGGATCTACATTTGAAAGATCTATGTCTCTTTACCACATCTGAAATAATTACCATGAAAACCATCTGTAGAATAAGAATTATCTCTTCCTTGGTAAGAATTAGTACCTTCTTGGTAAGAATTACCACCGTTCCATTAAGTCTCACCTTTTTCATCATTCTTCCATTTAGATTTTCCCTAATTGTATAGAATTATTAGATCTACCACCTTCACCATAAAATCTACCTCTATCTCTCTAGAATCTACCACCTCTACCTCTTTTTCTTTATTCATGCTTCTTTATCAAGATCTCTTCAACATTCAAGGCATATTGGTATGCTTCTTCCACACTTTCCAACTTCACAAAACTTATTTCATCTTGAATTCTAGATCTCAATCCATTTATGTACCTTGCAATTTTCTCAAAATCATCATCCACATGTCTAGATCATATGTCCAACTTTTAGAATTCCTTAGTATACTCCACACTCATGTCTCTTTACCTCAAATTTTGCATCTTCCTCAGCAAGCTAACTTTGTAATTAGTAGGAAGGAATTTGTTCTTTGCTTGTTTTTCCATCTTTGGCCAAGTCTTGATCATTTCCTTTCCTTTCCTTTGTCTATCAATTTGTAAATGCTCCCACCATAGTGAGGCATGACCCTTTAACCTTGTAAAAGCAATTTTCACCATCCTACTATTAGGGGTGTTTTCATACTCAAAGAAATTCTCCATATCAGAGATCTAATCCAACAAAGCATTGATATCCAATTTTCCATCATAAGGAACAACTTCTATAGCAGGCTTTGAATTTTCTTGAGACAACACTCTTAACAACCTTACTTCATCTTGGTCTTCTTCATGTTCTAGATTAGGGTTTAGTGCTACTACTTTATCATCACTTACATCATCAAGATGTGCTCCTCTCCTCTAGGATGTCTCTATAGCATCTAACCTGGCTGCAATTTGTCTCAATATTATCCAATATTGTATTATCAGCATTTCCTCTACCTTGAACCATCTTTACAAATTAGGTTCTTGCATGATTGTAACCCTCTACAAGTTATAGGTCAAATTTGCAAATCTGCAACCCTACAATGCAATTCACTTAGGGTTCTACATGATCCAATCACTAGAAGGATGAACCTCAAGCTCTAATACCACCTAACATAGAGAGGAGTGAAGAATTAAGGCCAAAGGAATACCCAACTATCCAAACCACCATGCAAGAGTTAACTCAATAGAGACACAACACAAAGAACATCAACCAAAGGAGGGAGAAGAGAAAACACTTTTATTGATTCATCAAATAATTAGCATACATTCCTAGCTATTAGGCCTTCTAGGTTATGGCTAGATACAAAATACATTCAAAACCACAATCCAACTTCAAATTCATATTTCCAGACACATATGCTTCTAACTTTTACATCCTCTAAGTTCTACCCTAAACTCAATCCTAGACCTCCTTAAATACTTGTGTGGCCACAAGTCAGCCTATCACAAATTTAAGCCTTACATTAAATGCATGCACATCCACAAGTTAGCTCACATCAAATATTAACTACCAATATCAAAATTAAATATGTACAAGGTCAGCCTAAATTGGAACCAGACACAAACAACTCAGTCAAAGAAGACCAAGACAAATACTAGCACTCGACACCCATAGGAACACTTGGCGCCAATAGTAACACTCAATACCAACAAATTCACTCAGCACATGAAGGAACACTTGGCATTCACTAGAGCTACAGTAACTGGGCATCCATTTGAACTATAGTAACTCGGCATCCACTAGAGCTATAGTAACTTAGCATCCATTAGAGCTATAGTAACTTAGTATTCAATAGAGCTATAGTAACTCAGCATCCAACATGTAGAATGAACAAAGATGAGCAAGATAAGAAGGCAACCTAGGATACTCTTGCATCACAATATCTCCTTGACATACTTTGATTAAGTAATGTAAATACCTCTCTTCAATCTCTCCAAACATTGACATCTCAAATTCTTTCTTCATCTCATTAGAAAATAATTTGCACAACATATTATGTCCTCCAAATATGATATCATTAATAAAAGTTTCAGTTAGCAATATCTTGTTTTCATATTCAATTTTCAAGTACATAATGTTATTGTCATTAGTTCTTGCAAAACTAATTTTCACCAAATATGTATGTAATCTTTCATACCATATTCTAAGAGCTTGTTTCAAACTAGATAATGATTTGTGTAACTTACATACCATACTCCTCATGCTAGGATCAACAAATCCTTTAGGTTGTTCAATGTAGACTTCTTCCTCCAAGATTCCATTCAAAAATATAGATTTGAAATCCATTTGCTATACCTTGAATCCTTTGTAAGCAACATATGCAAGCAAATTTCTTACTCCTTCCAACCTTGCAATTGGAGAAAATGTCTATCCATAATCAATTCCTTCCTCGTGTGAATATCCCTTACAAATAAATCTTTCTTTGTTCCTTGTCATTTCACCTTTCTCATTTAGATTGTTTTTGAATACCCACTTGGTTCCAATCACATTCCTATCCTTTGGCCTTGGTACCAATGTTCATGTCTTGTTCTTCTCTATTTGATCAATCTCTTCATGCATTTCTTTGATCTGATCTTCATTCTCTAGTGCATCTTTGATTGATTTAGGTTCAAACTCACATAGTAAACAAGTATCATTCTACAACTTACTTCTTATCATGACTCCTAAATCTTTGTCTCTAATTATTTTATCTAGTGTATGGGTCATTCTCATATGTTTTTCTAAGATAGGTTCAGATCTTCTCTCTTCTTTTGGTAAATCATTTGGTTCTTCTTGTTCATCTTCTTTAGGTATTTCTAGTTTTAACTCAAGATTGTCTATCTAGTGTTTGGTCTCCTCTCTTTGACATTTAGATTCTTCATTATGTGACTCATCTCCTACAGCTTGATGTTCAATAGTCTATTGATGCTTGGCAGAGCCTTTTTGATGAACCTTGGTTGTGCCTAGTTGTTGATGCTCAACAACCTCTTTCTTTAGTTCAAGTAAGGTACTAGGTTCTCCTTCATAGATGTAAATAAAATTTTGTGGTCTTAATATTCTTTCTTGCATTCCTCTTCATTCTTTTCCACAAATTCATCAACTCTAACTTTATCATTTTCTAAAGTTTTCCTAGTATTATAATTCAAACACTTGTGTGCCTTGATTTTAGTGGAATAACCTAGAAATATACCTTTATCACTTTTTTTATCAATTTTTCCTGTCCTTGCATCTTTCATTATGTAACACTTGGTTCCAAAAACTTTGAAATAATTGACAATAGGTGCACAACCATACCAAAGTTCAAAAGGGATTTTGTTTGTACATTTTTTTAATTTAACTTGAACTTGGTTCAGCGTGCAAATAAAAGTACTTACAAATTCTCTCCAATACTTTTATGAAACATTCTTCTCCATCATCAGTGTTCTTGAACAATCCATTATTGATCTATTCCTTCTTTCATTTATCCCATTCTATTGTGGAGTCCTCGGTGCACTCATTTGTTTTTAATTCCTTTGTCATTGTAGAAAATATTGAATTTCTCTTATATGAATTCACCACCTATATATGATCTCAATCATTTCAAAATCTTTCCTATTTCCTTTTTAACTCTAGCAAAATACCACTTAGACATTTAAAAAACACTAGCTATACCAAAGTTCAAAAGGGATTTTGTTTGTACCTTTTTTTAATTTAACATGAACTTGGTTCAGCGTGTAAATAAAAGTACTTACAAATTCTCTCCAATACTTTTATGAAACATTCTTCTCCATCATCAATGTTCTTGAACAATCCATTATTGATCTATTCCTTCTTTCATTTATCTGATTCTATTGTGGAGTCCTTAGTGCACTCATTTTTTTTTTAATTCCTTTGTCATTGCAAAATATATTAAATTTCTCTTATATGAATTTGCCACCTATATATGATCTCAAGCATTTTAGACTCTTTCCTATTTCCTTTTTAACTCTAGCCAAATACCACTTAGACATTTAAAAAACACCAAATTTTTCTTTTAGAAATATCACAGTCGTCATTCTAGAGAAATCATCAACAAATAAATAAACTATTTATCACCATTATAGATTTATACTCCAATAGGACCACATGAAAAAGTATGAACCAACTCCAAAATATGATTAGATGAATAGGTCTTGCTCTTGAAACTAGACTTTTTCATTTTTCCCATTTGACATTGTTTGTATTTCACTTTATCAAGTTTGTTCAATCTTGGTAATCATCTTACTCTTTTCATTTTACTAATGTTTATGAAATTATCAAAGTTCACATGACATAGCCTCTTATGCCATAACCAAACATCTTAAAATTGTGAAAATAGATAAGTATCTTCAAATAGGTCTAGATATAACAAGTTGTCTCTTGTTTTCTCTCCACTTCCAATTAGTTCACCTAAAGATCAAAGATTTTTGCCCTCTTATTTTGGAATTAAACTTGATAGCCTAAACTATTTAGTTGTTCCATATTCAACGAATTATATTTCAATCCATCAATACAATATGCATTGTCACATCTATTCTCATTATTCAATGTTATTGATCCTTTACCTTTTACATAACATGGTGCATCATTTCCAAACTTAACACTACTTTCATTATAATGTTCTATATTTTCAAACTTACTTATATCACCAGTCATATGGTGTGATAAACCTCTATCAATTAATCATATGTCATTCTTTTTTCATCTTCATTAGAATCATCTTTCATTGCAACATACACAACTTCTTCATCATTTTCATCAAAATCACTAGCAAAACCATCTTCTTCAACAATGTAAAAAGATTTCTTACCTTTTCCTTGTAGTCTTTCTTACCTTAGGTGTCTTTGTTGTCTCTCCTTCCTTAATTTTTTGTCTTTCCTTTCCTCCTCATCTCTGTCAGGACATCTTGCTACAATATGACCAACTTTGTTAGATATAAAACATATTATAGGTAGTTTACCTTTGTATTTTCCTTTTCCACCTTATAGCCTTCTTTCCAATAATGCTTCATGGTCATCAAGGTCATTTCCTGATTCATTGTCACTATCCACATGCCTACTATTTTTCTTTATTTTAGATCTATTAAGGGTTAGTTAAGACTTGAAAGCACATTCAATAGTAGAAGGTGTATATTATCAAGTTTACATTTTAGTTCTTGAATTGTAGATACTTTAATTGCATAAATAGGGAGTAAAATCATCAATACCTTTTTTATCACAATTTCATTAAATATGATTCCTCCAACACCTCTAATTGCATTCAATACTTCCTTTATTAGGCACAATATTGTGCAATAGTTTCTCCTGATGGAATTACAAATGGGAACATACACTTTTGAGAGGGGGGGTGAATCAGAAGTTCAAATTTTAACAGCTAAAACTTTCACCATCTCATTAGATGCAAACTGTAAATAACATGTAAAGTAAATGCATCCAAATATGTAAACACACACACACACACACACTTACTTTACAAATGATATGATTACCCAAAAACCCTCCAAATGAGAAGGTAAAACTAGGGTGGGAATGACACCCACAATTTTTCACTACTACAAAAATAAAGTGTCACCAATTATGGTTGCAAACTATTGACCATGATAAATGATCTACCCTGTGAAAGGCTCACCCTGTTAAAGGCTTACAAGGACTATTAAGTCCCACCTTATTAGAAGTGTTCCTGGCTAAAGGACTTTCACAACATCCACTTGGAAAGTCACCCTATTAAAGGATTTACAATAGTCTATTAGGACTACTCCACTTAGGGGATTTAACTAAAATCATTTGTTAGGATGTTTCAACATAGATCTTGTGATTAGCTCTGGTAGCCTGATTAAAGATCAAATCCATACTATGTCCTTCTTGATCCTCTGTGATCTGATATGTCAATGATGTATCCTCTATCCTTTGTTCTTCTCAAACAGATTCTACAATTTGCTCTCTACAACTTCTAAACCTCCATAAATGCTCTACTTTTTACATGCAAACTTCACTTATTCTTCTCCTTCAATTCCTTACATGCTTTCTATGAAGTTTAGGGTTTTATCCTCCTTAAGAAGACTAGAAGATTTAGGTTAGGTATGAATCTACTGCTAAGATTTACCCTTTTTTTACTACTTAATCCTTCCCTTTTTCTAATTGCCTGCATGTAATTGCATAGGGAATCCACATACAAATTCATCCTTATCTTCAAAAGATCATAACTTGTCCTTAGGTTGGCTGAAAAATAGTTTACATAGTTGTTTGTGCAATCATAAACAAATATGTTAAATCTATGTTGCTCGACACTTGAGGTTGTTGATGGCACATACTATAATTTTGTCTCTAACTTGGCACCTGAACTGCTTGACATCTACTATTTGTTCGGCACTTGAATCACTCAGCATGTATTGTCTGCTCAACACTTGAGTGACTTGGCACTCATTGCAACTCAGTAAAGTCTGTATTTACATATCATACTTGACATACATTACTAGTTTAGTATGAACTTAGTAAAGGTCTTAAGTGTGTTAACACTCAATTGTCAAAACCAATCTGAAATCAACAATCTCCCCCTTTGACATGAGTGTCAAAAACACTTAACTTTACATAATCAATCTAACCTTTTTGAGTATAATATATTCACAACTTGGCTTATATACAAAACTTTAAAAATTTCAAAATTCTATAATAGACTATATACCTCAAAATTTATAACCCCCCCTGAGTTAATGTTTCTAGTCTGTATCAAAAATTTGTTCTCCATTCTAAGAAATTGTGTCTCTTGTTAATACTCTTTGTCTTCAAATATGCTAATACTCTTTATCTAATATGCTTTGTTTCTACGCTTTTATGTGCTCCCTTTGTGTTTTCTCCCCCTGTGGTTTACCTTTACCTCCCCCTTGCCTATGTAGCTCCCTCTTTGCACATTATTATTTTTCCAAGAAGGACATGTGGACCTCCATTATTATTTTTAGAGAAGCATCCCAATTGTCACAGGAAATATCTAGTGACTTTATTTGGATTGCTATCTCTATTGCAAGGTGAACTAATCCATCTAATGTTGAAATATTTGGATCTTTCTTCACCAAAGTCTCTACATATCCTACTTCCTTGTGGAGTATCTCCATATGAGGGGTTAGGGAGGCTTGAATGTTACTCAACATGGTTCTTATATTAGCCTCTTTTTCTATTAGCATAGCTAATTGACTTTGTGTTTGAAGTAATGAATGGAAATACTTCTCACTTTGAGTTGGGTTCTAAGGTAGTTGCATACTTGAGATTTTCAATTTTCTCTCTAGACTCAAAATTTTATGGCTTGTTTCTTGTGTGGAGAGTGTGGGATCACACATTTTTTTGTACAATGAGAATATTTTCTCAAGTACCTTCTTCACTATCTCAATTTTTGTAGCCAATTGTACTTGTGCCAATGCTATATCATCAAAAAATTTCTCATTGAATTTCCCTTGAAATTTTCTTTCTGACCATTCCATAAGTTTTGCATTTGTATCTTGGTTTTCATTATTCACTTGGTGCATAATATTTTATAGTTGTTCTAATATTGGCTTTGATTCTTTAGGTGTAGGAAAATTGAAAGCATCAATGAAAATGTCTTTTATTTCCTACAATGCTTGCCTCTATTTATACTCATTTCTAAGTATTTCTTGATTTTTCTTCTTTTCCAAGGCTTGTTGCATTAAGCCTATTTGATCCAAAGTAATGGTTACATAATCATATTTAGGTATCACTATTTCTTCATGTAGAGTTACATCTCCATAGTGAATTACCTTTGCAACCTTGGATGAACTAGAGCTTGGTGCTAAAATTTGTAGTGGTACAACTTTAGTGCTTAGCTCGTTAAGGACTTTTGTAGGAGAGCTAGATGTTGGTAGATTTACCAATGCTTGTATGGCTTCTTGCTCCTTTTCCCTTGGTATGTCCTTTTCTTTAGATCTACCTTGATCAATTACTATTATCTCACTTGCACCTTGTGTCTATGCATCAAGTTAAACATTGGTTGTTTCTTCCTCTTTTTCTTATGTTGTAGTCTATGTTTGTTCAACTCTAATAGTAGTGTCATCCTTTATAGATGTTTGTTTCAATGTTTGCACCAAAGTTTGAGCATTGGTAGCTAAAGGGATAGAAGAAGGTGGTTCTTGTGTGTTCACCTTATCCCTTGTAATGTCAGCTACTACCTTCTAAAGTTTATCAACACTGACCAATACTAGATTATCACACAATCTAGCTTGTAGCTGGATTGGTCAAGGATCTTCTTCAAGTCTTCTACAGTTAAGTGGTTGATGTTCTGAGCTGAGCTATCAGTAACATCCTTTACAATTACAATGTCTATAGGCATTCTTGTGTCATGTGGAGGGCTCATACTCAACACTTGTGTGTCTTGCACGCTCTATTCTTCCTGTTGCTCTTCAGCTATAGCCATCTCATCTATCTTCTTTTGTGTCTACTCCATATTAGTATCATCTTTTCCTTTTATTGTTTCATCTTCCTTGTCTTCCTCTTCATCTCCATTATTTTTTCCCTCAAAGGGATCCTTTTCTCCTTCTTTAACTATTGTCAAACCATATACTAACTTCCACATTTGAGTGGATTTCTTCACAACATCCTCAATATTGTTCTAGAGTATGTTGAATGCCATGTATTTAGGTGCAAATCTACTACCATACTTCTTATTTTCCTTGAAAATTTTTCCTCTTGTCAAATATCGCATCACCTATGCTAGTGTCGATTCCCTTATTTTTTTCTCTAGGTTTAAGCAATAATTCCACTTATTTTCAAAAATTATATACAACTCCTTTGGCATTGTATTAGCTAGTTCAAGTGGAGTATTCTTGAACTTAGACATCATTGCATAAATTGATTCTTCAATTAGATTTTGCTCTATTCTAATAAATTTTTCCAAAATTAATATTCTGTAAGCCTATCATATCTACATTATCCTTAACATTATCACAAAATTTTTAAGATTAGATTTAGGTGTATGACTTACCACTCTAAACTAACTTGTATCTTCAGATTATGTTCTTTCATCATCTATTTCTAGTCGTGCAATGTATTTTCTCCTTTATTTCTTTTGCACTAAGCCCTTCTATTCAGTAGCCTTTGTTTTCTCTTTTGCATCTTGTGTTACATTATTCAAATTGCAACTCAATGTTTTGAGAAAATAGATGAATTCCAAATAGTATTTATTCTTATTTAATACTTTCTATAATTCTAAATAGTCTCTTTGTAATTCCATATAGTATTTATGGAATTCCACATAGAAATATCCAAAATAATTATGTAATTCCAAATAGTATTCATCCAATACTTTTTGTGATTCCAATTTATTCTTATTCACTACTTTCTGTAACTCCAAAGAGTATTTATGGAATACCAAAGAGTATTTAGTCAATAATTCCAAATAGTATTCATGAAATACCAAAGAGTATTTATGAAATGCCTTATCTAATTCTAAATAGTATTTATTCAATACTTTTTGTAATTCCAAATAGTATTCATGAAATACCAAAGAGTATTTATGGAATTCCTTACATCAACATAATTCAATAATAGAATAAATTATTGTTAGTAAATATAGAAAAAAACAATTAATCTATAGTTCCATATTCTAATCCATATTCTAATAATTAATAATATATATATAACTAGCCAATAATAGAATATATTTTTAATAAATATATACATAATGAATCTATAGTTCCATATTCTACTGACTATTTAGAATATATATAACCTCTTTATATATATAACCTCTTAACTAGAAAATAATCATATAACTACTAATATATATGTATATTATATCTATATATATGTATATAATTAGTAAGTTAATATATAACTGTAACTGGCAAATTTAACAATATATTACTATTTATAATTACTATTTTAGGTTAGGTTTTGAATATTTAAGAAATTTGAATATTTAAGAAAGTTGAATATTTAGGTTAGGTTTTGAGTATTAGTCCTTTTAGTTGCCCTATTTTTTGGTGTCATTAGCTTTGTTGGGTTGGGCTTCATAGTTTTCTTTGCTTTTGGTTTAGCCACAGGCTGATCCTTGGCCAATCTATTCTTTGGTCCTGATGGCATTGATGTCTCTTTGATTTCCTCTTCCTCAGCACCTTCTTCTTCTTGGTCCTCACCCATGCCTTAAGACAAAACTAGAGGTTCTTGAGCTTGTACCTCTTCTTCTTCTTCATTCTCTTCATCATCTTCTTCTTCCTCATTACATGCTTCCTCACCAAATTTTGCCTTCAATTTCTTTACTAATTTGTCTTTCTTCATCAATGTAGAAGTTGTCTTCAATTCCATTTCAACTTTATACTTCATTATGTCATAGTTACTAAATATCTTGGTTGTTTTGTCAATCTCCTCTGCTAGGAGTATAGTAATGGCAACTAAGGCTTCATCAACATTAATCTCATATCCTAGGGGCATTAGCCATCTAACCCTAAGTATAGCATCTTGTATATAAGTGTAATCAATATCTACGAGGAAACATATGTCATTATAGTATTGTTCTACTAGCTAAATAGGTATCCTCAATCTGTACTTCATGGACTTCTTGAAGTCTTCAAAATAGCTTGTCATAACTAACTCAAAGTTCTCTCCCATTTTCTCAATATATTCATTGATTTGGATAGCCACTAATCTATTTTCCTTCCATCCAACCTTGCCAAAATATGGGAATTCATTTTTACATAGAAGAATATGCACACAAGTATTGATCCAAATTTACATTGTGCACTTTTTGTCTTTCTAATGGCACCTAGGTTCTCATTTATCTATTGTAATTGAAGTTCTACAAGATCATAAGTATGATCTTTCTTGATGATTTTGTAACCAACAACTACTGCTATGCAGGGCACACTATTTAACCTACTTAACTGATAGAACTTGTGAGAGATAACCCTGACAATAGAATTGAGTAATGGATCGGTGTTGGTATCTATTTTCATTTCATGCTTATTCTATTTTATGTCTATGTTCTTCTCAATTACCTATTTGGATTCAGTTCATAGTGTCTTTGGTCAATCTAGGGTTGGATAACTAGTCACCCTATGAACAATTCTTTTTGAAATCTTGATAGGTCTACCCTCTAACCATAGAAATCATTATGAATTCTACTTAGAACTATTTTTATCCATTCAATTTTGAAAACTGTAGAGAAATCTAAGACATGGGTCAAACCCTTTCTCTCCACAATCTTAAATTCTTCAAGACTCCATTTTCACACAATTTATCATATGTGTGTCTTGTCTCCATGTCACCTATGCCTCCAACTTTGCAATTGTAACATTTTCTCACATCTTATACCGTTATGACTTTAGGTAGAATCATGGATAATGCACTTGATAGATCTTTTTTATAGGCAATGTCTAGGATGGCCTTGAAATTGGGTTGTTTGACCTCATTGCTAACTAATTGAACCTCAAAATCTTCTTTCTCCTTTGCATTCTTTGAACTAGAGGCCATTTTGTCAAACTAGGGTTTACTAAATTTAAACTACACAACTTAGCTTATGAAGAATACCTTTAAAATTCAATGAACTAGTTCTTGATCATCACTAGAATCCTTGAAAATACTTCAAACTAGTTTGTGAATTTCCTTTTCACTTTGCTTGTTCTTGCTTTAAATTTGTAATGATGAAAAATAGCTGAAAATCAACCTTATACCCTTCAAAAATTCACATTTAATGCTAGGTACTTGTACAGCTGTAAAACTCAATATCAACATAATTACTATTTCATTCGACATCTATAGAGATTTCCTTCACTTGACAGCTACTACAAACTCGGCTCTAACTGTCTTTGACTAGCAGCTTGGCATTAACTAGTTTTTCACTTAACATACACAAAAGACTTTTCATGCTCGGCAACAACATGAAAACTTAAAGATTTAATCTTGAATTTTCTACAACTTCTTGCATCTCAATTCATGCTAATGTACTCATTTTAGTGCTATTTTCTTTTTGAACTGATGTATAATGCAACACACTTTAAGTATCAATCCCACATACCTCTTTTTTCCTTAGTTTGATGTGGTGTGACCACTTGACCCATTTCATGAAGTGATCCCTTCTCCATTTGATGTACTACCAGCATCTTTCTTCTTCTATGTCTTGTTCATCTCATTCCTGATGTGTTCAACATTTGCCTTGCCTTTACCTTTATCAAATTCACAAATTGGTGCCTTGGACCTAGTTGAACAATGCTTGTTGATGTGACCAAACTTATGACAGCTAAAACATGTGGTTTGACTCAACCATCTCTTATAGTTACCACTAAAGTGAGTCCTAATGTAGTTTTTAGGTACATGTCCATATTCCTAACAATATTGACAACTATATCTTGTATTGTAATCCTAGTTATAGAAGTTTCATAGATTCTTACCTGTGTTGGCTTGCTTGATGACCATGTGGACTTGAATCTACATTCAAAGGCTTTATGTCCATACTTTTTACAATTGTAACAGTGTCCTTCAAATTTTGGTGCATGCATAGTTCTAGTTTTGCATTCATGTGCCTGATGACTTTGTTTGTTGCACTTGTGACAATAAGTCATGTTCTTAGGCTTAGCATTCTAATTTTCATTCTTGTTCCTACACACATTAGCTATATGTCCTTTCTAACCACAATTATGACAAGTAGGTTTGGAATTCTTACCTTTATTGTTCCTTTCCTCAACAGCTTTAGATGATTCTCCTTCTTCAGTGCATATGTAGCCTAATCCTAATGTATCACTACTAGATCTAGGGGATTTTACTAGTTTCTCAAAGTACTTGATGGCTTCATTCAGCTTGTTGAAACTTTTAGCAAATTCCTTTTCTCTTTTTAAGTCATTCTGCAGTTGTTCATTCTATAGCTTCAAAGTGGTTATTTCAATGTCCTTGACATTCAACTCATGATGAGCATTCATCATTTGGCTTAAGGTATTTGATTGCATATTTTAGATCTTAGATAGCTCTATTGACTTTTCTTCCAATCTGTTTGCCAAAATCCTTTGTCTTATTCAATCATGTCCTTGCCTTCTATAGCTTTCTTCTTTTTTTTAGTCACCTCAGATAGTAGTATAGCTTGTGATTCTTTCTCCAACTTGAGATTTTTGATCTCTTTAGCTTGTACTCTATTCTTTTTCATTAGATCTACAATTGTTGCATCAAAATTATTGGAGTTTCCATCTAAAAATAGCTTTGTGGTATCAATATCTTTGTGGTGTGTGTCATTTTTTGCTATAGCAATCTCTTTCCTTCTCTTCAGGGAACTCTTCAAAGCATCTTTGGCTTCATTCAGTTGATCTAGTATGAGATGTATCTAAATCTCCTAGTTCTCAATGGTCTTTCCCAACTTGTAGACTTCCATTTCAAGATCTTTTCTTCTAAGCTACAAAGCTTCTTCTTCTGAGAACTTAGCTCTAATACCAATTGGTGGAATTACAAATGGGAGCATACATTTCTGAGAGAGGGGGTGAATCAGAAGTTCAAACTTTAACAACTAAAACTTTCACCATTTCATTAGATGTATATAATATTTGAACTATAAATAACATGTAAATTAAATGCATCCAAACATGTAAACATATACACATTTTACACCTAATATGATTACCCAAAAACCCTCCAAATGAGAAAGTAAAACTAGGGTGGGAATGACACCCATGATTCTTCACTACTACAACAATAAAGTGTCACCAATTACAATTACAAAGTGTTGACCATGATACATGATCTTCCCTGTGAAAGGCCTGGCCTATTAAAGGCTTACAAGGACTGTTAAGTCCCACCTTGTTAGAGGATATCAACACCCTGTTAGAAGTGTGCTTGACTAAAGGACTTTCAAAACATCCACTTGGAATGTCATCCCATTAAAGGATTTACAATAGTCTATTAGGACTACTCCACTTCGAAGATCTAACTAAAATCACATGTTAGGATGTTTTAGCATAGATCTTGTGATTAGCTCTAGTAGCCTAATTAAAGATCAAATATGTACTGTGTCCTTCTTGATCCTCTTTGATCTGATATGTCAATGTTGTATCCTCTATCCATTTTTCTTCTCAAACTGATTCTACAATTCTCTCTCTACAACTTCTAAGCCTCCATGAATGCTCTACTTCTCACTTGCAAACTTCACTTATTCTTCTCCTTCAATTCCTTACACACTTTCTATGAAGTTTAGGGTTTCATCCTCCTTAAGAAGACTAGAAGACTTAGGGTTCGGTATGAATCTATGGTTGAGATTCATCCTTTTTTTTTTCTTAATCCTTCCCTTTTTTTTATTGGCTTCATGTAATTGCATAGGGAATATGCATATAGATTCATACTTATCTTCAAAAGATTGTATTCTGTCCTTAGGTTGACTAAAAAATGGTTTACATAGTTGTTTGTGCAATCACAAACAAATATGTCAAATTTGTGTTTCTGAGCACCTGAGGTTGTTGATGCTCAGCACATACTATAATTCTATCTCTAACTTAGCACCTAAACTGCTTGGTATCTACTATTTTTTCAGCACTTGAATCACTCAGCATGTATTGTTTTCTTAGCATTTGAGTGACTTGGCACATGAGTGAATTGGTGCTCATTGCAACTTGGAATAGTCTGTATTTACATATCATAATCAGCATACATTACTAGTTCAATATGAACTTAGTGAATGTCTTAAGTGTGTTGACACTAAATTGTCAAAACCAAATCTGAGATCAACATCTCCTTCTTTCATGCTCATGTCATCAAACTTGCCTCTAAAATTTGTAGATTTAGATCTTAAATCATATTTGTCTCCTTCGTGAATTTATGCCAACTTATCCCACATTTTTTTAATAGTGCATTCCTTCACATCATCAAACTTAGGAAAACTCAGGGAAGATGTCAGATCTATCATCATTTGTTTATGCTTTTGTTTTTCCTGTATCTACTCAACTATCATGGGTATAGGTAGATCGACGTATTCATTTTCAAGGTAGTAAATTATATAATCTCCAACTCCATATAGATGCAACTTCATCAAATGTTTCCATGTTAGGAATTTCAATGTCTTCAACTAAAGCATCCATCTCTTGTACATGTTGATCTTTGTCTTGAATCCCTTTAAACTTTTCTTAGAAGAACTAAGGCTTTGATATGTTAGAATGATTGGAATAACTAAGAGGGGGATTAATTAGTTATCATTAGGTATAGATATACCAATTCAACTTTTAAAACCTTTCAAACAATATATTCAAACTCATAAAACCACTTGGCTAATTAACAACTTATCAACAACTTAACTTATTCATTCATCACTAGCTCTTTGTTCAGTTAATGTTGACTAACAAAAATAATGAATGGCAAATAGCATGCATCATAAGAATGACATGAATGACATTTACACATGTATGACACTAGAATTTAACATGGAACCCAATTTGGGAAAAACCACTAGTAACATGCTACCAACTTTTCACTCTTCTGAAGTGAGCTCGATCAAAAGAAAACCCTATTAAACATAACACAATATTTTATTAAGTAAAAATAGGTTTTGAATGACCCAAAACCTTTTAAAAAGTATTAGACAAAATAAGCATAGAAATCCCACAAGGAACTGGACATCAACACCAAAAAATAAAACAAACTAAGACAAGAAGCCTTAATACAACAAACAAGAAAAAATAGCAAAAAGATAGCACTAGGACAGCTACAAAGTCTTTAGTAAATCAGCAACCCGATCTACAAGGATATTCATGTTCACAGCAGAGGCCTTTAGCTCATCAATTTCTTTGTCTTCCATAACCTCTATCTTCTTTGAATTAGCCCTGGTGTGTTTATTTGGGCCTTGATTCTCTTTCATGTCCTTGAGACCTTGAATTCTCCCATGTTTTATTTTGTTTAGAAGAGGTTTAATGCTATCCACTACAGTCTTCAAGATGGAGCAACTCTAGTCTGCAAGTTTTTTAACTACATTCTCCATGTTTTCAACTCTATTTTCCATGACATCCATCTTTTTTGGCATATCCTTCATCATTTGTTCCATAGCTCTATTCTTCACTTCTAGTGGTGGGATTCTCTTCATTAAATTCTTGACTTCTTCCACATTTCCAATAATATCAAGATTCTATCCAAATGTTGACCAAGAGTCCTCTCACCTCTAATAGTCCTACTTAGTTGATCAATATCCCTCCTAATATCCTACATTTTTTCCTTCATAGTTATAATATCCCTTTTCATCACACCTAGATTTCCAAGGATCCCTTTATATACCCCTATTCATCATAGTACTTGCTCTAATTTAATTTTTCCTCATCCATATCTATAGCTTCTCTTTTAGTATCTGCCTCCTTGATGCCAATGTTTTTAGCCTTCCCTTGAGATATTAGTTTCTTACCTAAATTCCTTCTTTTTTGTTAGAGGCTCATCATCTAAGGGAATGTTCATAACTCTATTAGTCTTCTTCACCTTGGTTTTGGTAACAATACCAATTTTTCCTTTGGTTTTCTTCCCTATAACCTCTTCAAGATCCTCATCAGATTTCATCTCCATCTCATAATCCACCTCCTTACTCTTCCTTTTCTTAGTAGATGAGCTTTTAGGTGAAAGGTTTTTCCTCTTCAAATCAACCATATCCTCTTCTTCCTTCATTGTTTCCTCTCCATAAACATCATCCTAATCACTCCCTTCTGTATCACACTCCAAGGTTTTTTACTGATATGAGTTCTATCCACTTTTTTGTTGCTTTAAAAAGATTCATGATCAGCACCATCAAACCCTCATGGCAAGCATGATCCCTCTCAAGGTCATTCTAGATAGCTAAAATGGTATTATCCAACGAATGCCTTAGGTAGAAAGGAAAATTAATTCTAACCCTATGCCTAAAATGATTTACTAGCATAAAGTGGTGCCCAAAAATCTTAGTAAAATATCCACCAAGGGTTAGGTATTTAATCACAACAAACATAATGTAATGTCCCCATCCTTTTAGCATCTCAGTGGAGTTCTTACCCTTTACGTTCTCTGAAGGCTAAGTGGAGAAATAAGGAGAAATTGATTAAATTAATTTATTATAATGTCATTACATAAATTAAAATTAAAAGGTGACTTCATATTTAATTAATTTTATTTTCTAGAAGCACAATTAATTATTATATTGCAAGGGAGAAGCTTCTAGAGAGTACATTTTAAAGAAATACAACTAATTATTATATTGGAAAGGGGGAGGCTTCTAGAGAATGTCATTAGATAATATTTTATTTCCTTCTAGGAGGGTGAAGGAAAAGAATAAATAGAGGTGAGAGCTTCATTATGAATCATCCAATTATTGTGAATTGCATTTGATATAAAATTGGGAGAAGAAACTAAGGTTTTTTATTCTAGTCAGCCATTGGAGAATGTTAACTCTTTAGTGTTGTAACCATTTGAGGTGGTGAAATATTCACTAAATTTTATATTCATGAGAGCTTAAATTTAGGAGTTCTATTTGTGCTTAAATTGGAGCATACATTTATTGTTGGCTTCTATAGTATGAAAGAACCATGTCACGCTATAGTACTTATGCTTGATTCATCTCCATCCTTAGGCATCACTATTATCAAGTTCCTCTTGTAGCTATTAGTAGATAACATTATAATTTTTTAGGGCATATGGTTTTGTTGTGATAATTCAAAATTAGATTTTGGCATTATCGTAGTCATTATTTTAAGCCATTTGTCTTGGCAAACTCATAGAAACATTGGACATGAGAATGAATTCAATAAAGGAGATGTGTGTTGCATACCATTTGTTTGAGGAAATGTCCATGTAATAGCATATATGATCAGCATAATAGTTGTATGTGATTTGTTTGTCAAAATGTCAGTTGTAGGTATGCATTTCATATTTAGTTTCCATGTATATGCATTGAAAATATCAAAAAAATTGCACTTGCATATTAGTTCATTGTAATATCATTTGCAAACATTCTAAATTTCTTAGCATTGAAAGGCAGAAATACAAGTATTTGAAAATATTCCTTGAGCTAAAATTAATCAGTTTGGGCAAGGGATATTACATTGGTATCAAAGCTAAATCCTTCCATCCTAAGGGTTTAGCAATCACAAGCCACCTAGGGTTGGCTCTCATAGATTTTTTACTATCAAGTGAGCTTTGTTTGATAGCAAATAAGATTTTATTAGGTAGCTAGACACTATAGGTGATAGGCAAGAGTGTATCCCACCAAGAGATAATAGGAATGAGGATTAGGAAACAGGGAAATTTTTTAGAGCAATGGTTACAAAATAAGAGTGAATGGCTCAAGGTTTGTAGGCACACACCACCATGGTTGAGCACATGAACCCATAGGATAGATGGAATTTGGAAGAATAGTATAATAGGAGTGCAATGGGATCACCTAGAACTCATAGAACTCTTTCTAGAATAGTAGACAAGCCTACACATCCTACTTTTTTTAGAGAGGAACCGATATAGGAACTAACAGAGGAAGTTAAGGATGAGACATTTGTAGATATCCTTATGGCTACAAATGATGAATGAGAATTATTAACACCATAGGTTTTAGAAAGAATGACCTTTGAATGCTTTGTAAATCAAAGGAGAAAAATTATAGGTCACTCAGAAAGGATAGGAGGCCTAGGGGTCAAAATAGTGAGCTGAAGAGGGCTACAAGCAAGCTTACTATGCCTACATTTGATATGAGTGGTAAGATGATAGCTCAAGCTTGGATTCATAAGCTTGACACATTCTTGGCACTAAGCCCAATGACAAAGATTGAAGATATCAAATATGCCACTTTGAATTTGGAGGGAGTAGCACATGATTGGTGGTACCATGGTATGGTAACACTTTAGCATAATCAGGTGACAAAGTACTAAGACTTTGTGGATAGGTTGGTTGAAAGATTTGACAAGAAAGATCCAAAGGTTTACTTTTGAGAATTAGCATAGCCAAAATAAACAGGCAAATTGGAGTATTTCATTGGTGAATTTTAGCAGTTGGTAGTCATGGTGCCAAACATTTTAGAGTGAAGATTGATAGTTCTTTTCATTGAGGGCCTATATGAACCATTGAGAGGGTGGATAAAGGCATTTGATCCCATTTCTTTACAGGAATCTATGAAAAAAGCAAGAAGTATGGAACATGCAGTCCCAACAATCAAATTTCAGTCCAAAGGAGCATCTTCTAGTAAGGATAACAAAAAATTTTATAAAAAACTAGAAAGGACTGATTTTAAAAATGATTCTAAAGATAAAACTTCAGCACCTTTTGATAGGGAAACATTAATGATTTGAGGAAGAAAAAATTATATTTCTACTATAAGGGACCTTATGATGCAAACCATGACTATCCTCTTAGACCAAAGGGAAAACCTAATAGAATTATGTGGGCATACTATGAGGAATCAAAATTAGATAATTTAGACATGCAATCTGATATAAAGGAAATAGATGGTTAAAAAAAGGAAGACAAGGCTGAAAACTTGTCTAAAATGGATTCCACGAATGGGGAAGATATGGGAAACTTAGGGAAGCTCATCTCACTAGTATTAATTAGGAAGGATCATTTCAAATGAAAGGATTACTTGCTCAATAGTGAGTTATAACTTTGGTTGATACCAGTGCCACTCATAATTTCATTGATGCTATGTTGGTGGAGAAGTGTAGCATACAAATAGAGGATTTGGGGGAATTAGAGTGGGGGTTGCTAATGGATATGTCCTCAATTATGATTGTAAGATCATTGGACTCCATTTGGAAGTTAATAACTATACCTTTAAGGTAGATTTCTATGTTGTGCCTATTGGAGATACAGATATAGTCCTTGGGATGAGTTGGTTGCATGATATTGGTGAGTTCACTCTTAATCTCAAGGAGATGGAGATGAGGTTTAAAGTGAATGGGAAGACATAGATTCTTAAGGAAGTTGGGGATAGTGATTTCAGAATGGTCTCTTTCTAGAGGATGGCTAGATTTATTTGACATGATTAGGTAGAGTGGGCAGCAAAGTGCATGTTAATATCACCATAGGAGGGACAATAGAAGACTAAATATCCTCCTAATATTCAAGAGCTTATAGTTAAACACTCTAAGGTGTTTAGTGAAATTCCACCAGGTCGACCACTAGATAAGGGTATTGAGCACATCATTGAGTTAGAGGAGGGGACTAAGCCCATCATGATTACACCTTACAAGCATCCAAAGAGGTTGAAAGACAAAATTGAAAAAACCATAAAGGAGTTACTTGCTATGGGCCACATTAGACCAAGTAAGTCTCCTTTCACTTCTTCAGTGGTGTTGGTGAAAAAGAAGGATGGGACATTGAGGATGTGTATTGATTATAGGGTGCTTAATAGGAAGACAATTAAAAACAAGTACCCTATTCCCAGGATCATGAGTTGATAGATGAGCTTCATGGAGCTTGCCTCTTCTCAAAGATAGATTTGAGATCAAGTTATCACCAAATCAAAGTTAGAGAACAGGACATTAAGAAGACAACTTTTAGATGTCATTGTGGCCATTTTGAGGTTGTATTTATGCCATTTGGGCTAACTAATGCACCTTGCTACTTTACAAGCAACAATGAATAGGGTTTTATATCATCAGTTGAGGAAATTTGTACTTGTCTTCTTCGATGATATCTTGGTGTATAGTAGATCTTGGGAGGAGCACTTGCCTCACCTTCACACAATGTTGGATATATTGTGTAGAGAGTCGTTGTATGTGAAGGAGTCAAAATATGATTTGGATATGATAGATTTTTTGTATTTGGATCACATCATCAATGGAAAAGGCATAGGCATTGATCCTGAAAAATTGGTACCATTGTAGAGTGGCCTTCACTGGTGAACCTTACACAATTAAGGGGCTTTCTAGGATTATGTGGTTTCTACTAGAGGTTTGTAGATGGATGTTCTAGGCATGTAGCACCCTTGATAGATTTGATGAGAAAGGGAGCTTTCATGTGGACTCCTGAGGCACAAGAGTGTTTTGAGAAATTTAAGGAGTTGATGACTTCCTGTCCAATATTAGCATTACCAAATTTTAGCAAACCTTTTGAGCTACACTATGATGCTTATGTATGAGAAGCACCATATTGCTTATGAGAGTAGGAAATTAAGAGGGCCAGAGTAGAGCTTCAGCATATATGATAAAGAGATGTTAGCCATTATACATGCTTTGGCTAAATTCAGGTAATATTTTGTAGGTAGAAAATTTTGTATCAAAACTAACTAGATAATAGCCTAAAATACTTTTTGGGGTAGTGAGATCTCAATGGTAGGCAACAAAAGTAGGTAAGAAAGTTATGATACTATGACTTTGATATTACATATTTTAAGGGGACATAGAATGTAGTTTTTGATGTTTTATCATATAAGCCCCATTTGAGTTTATTGACAGACATATCAGAGGATTGGAGACACTTGATCCTTTCAAAATATCCAAAGGATGCGTGAATAGCTAGATTTATAGACGAAACTATTCAAGATAGTAGATACACCCTTGTGAATGAGCTCATCATTTACAAAGGGAAAATATTTTTGGTCCCAGGCTCAATAGTGAGGAGGATGATTCTGAAATCTTTTCATGATTCACCTATGGTAGGACATCTTGGTTTCTACAAGACATGCTGGAAGATTAGAGAGTGCTTCACATGGAAAAGGCTCAAAGTAGAAGTGCTTCAGTATGTTAGAGAGTGTTCCACCTACCAGCAAAATAAGTAGGAACACTCTTATCCAACTAATTTACTTTAGCCACTTCTAATTCTTGATAGGAAGTAGGATTTTTTATCTATGGACTTCATCATAGGACTGCCTAGAGCCTAAGGCAGGGACTGCATACATGTGGTTGTGGATTGCCTTACGAAGTTTTCACACTTTGTTCTAATCATTGCTACATACACTACTACATAGGTGGAAAAGTTGTTCTTCAAAGAGATATTCAAATTACATGGCTTACCTCAAAGCATTGTGAGTGATAGAGATAGTATGTTTATGAGTCACTTTTGGTAGGAGCTATTCAGGTTGTGTGTGATAGAGCTCACTCTAAGTACTAGCTACCACCCTCAGACGAATGGTCATATGAAGGTAGTGAGTAAATAAGTGGAGGGGTATTTTAGAAATTATATAGCAAGGTTATATAAGGCATGGGTAAACTAGATTTATCTTTGTGAGTATTGCTATAATATCATTTATCACATGTATATTCAGATGTCACCCTTTATGGCCTTGTATGGGTATAAGGCACCCCAATTTTATGGATCTACTTTTGAGTGATAGTAGAGTGCTCAATATAGGTGATTTGTTATGGAAGATTCAAGACATTGTTAAGACTCTCAAGGATAATAAAACCAAGGCATAGAATCAGCAGAAGTAGTATGTAGACTAGAAGAGGACTAAGCAGACTTTTGAGATTGGAGATAGAAGAGGACTAAGTAGACTTTTGAAGTTGGAGATAGAAGAGGACTGAGCAAACTTTTGAGGTTGGAGATATGGTGTATCTTATATTGCAGCCTTACCATCAATCTACTCTCAAGAAGAGTGGTGCCAAGAAACTTAAGCCATGATACTATGGTCCATTCAGGATTATTAGGAAAGTGGGAGAGGTGGCTTATAAGTTAGATTTTTTGGTAGAGAGAAAGGTGCACAATATTTTTCATGTTTCACACATCAAGAAGGTGCTAGGACATCATATTGTTCCTTCTACAGTGTTGCCACCCTTAGATGATGAGGGAAAATTGGTATTGGTGTTGGAAATAGAGATGGAGTAACTGAGAGGGGAGGGGTGAATCAGTTACAACAAAAATAAATCCACAGATCCTTAGATGTCTTAAAATATAGTTGTTGCTGATATTCGGTAACAACACAAATAAATGCTAAAACTTGATAGATGTTCTTGTTAACTTATTAAGCATTTAAAGTGATTAACATGCATGCATAAAGAAATAACATGAACACAAGAGACACCAAATTTAACGCGGAAACCCAATTTGGGAAAAACCACCAAGTAACTAGTTACCAATTTTCACTCTTCTGAAGTGAGTCCTGTTAGGAGCCAACCCTGTTAAAGGTTACAAAACACACTGTTAGGTGTGACCCTGTTAGAGGATTTAATCACCTTGTTAGAAGTGGCCTTTTCAGAGGTCTTTAAAAAAATTCAACTGAACTATCACCTTGTTAGAGGATTTACAAAATGGCTGTCAAACCAACTCTGTTAAGAGATTTTGAATCACTATTACAATGATTAGAAAGCAACAATGAAGTGATTTGAAATATATGCAAATTATCTTTTCTGAATACAGATCTCTGTTCTACTTCACTAGATCCTCATTGATCAAATGCAACTTTGCAGCTTCATAGGGATATCTAATCCTTCCTCAACATTTGTTCATATATTTTCTTATTTGCATTTTTATGCATCCACACTCTCTTTTTTTTGAATTCACAACTTGACCTTTCATATATACCTTACAGATTGTCAAGTCAGCTCAATTACAAGTTACAACAACTGAAAAAATTAAATTAAATCAGTTGGTTGTAGACATTGCACAAAATATTTTAAACTTGATTCTTTAGAACCATAAAATTATTTGCTGCCCGACCAAGCTCGGGGACCATTGCTCCACAATGGTTTCCCCAGTGTTAACAAAGTTAAGCTCGATAAACACTACAAACCTTGCAAATTCTTTCGAAGACCGAGTTAACTCATTAAACACTGACCTTCTTTCATTTATCGAGTGAGCTTGGTAAAAGCTAACTTTCCTTTGCTTGCCAAGTGAGCTCAGTAAAAGCTAACTTTCCTTCACTTGCTGAGTGAGCTCGGTAAAAGCTAACTTTCCTTTGCTTACCGAGTGAGCTTGGTAAAAGCTAACTTTCTCTTAGCTTATCGAGTAAGCTCTGTAAAAGCTAACTTTCTCTTTGTTAACCTTGGGAGCTCGGTTAACGTTAACTTTTTGCTACAAAATCCCTTGATGCTCGGGTGAGCTCGATAAGAGCTAACTTTCTGTGTAATGTTCAGGAATGCTCGGTAGTCACTATAAATTGCTTTGCTAACCATCTGAGCTTGATAGACTCTATCTGATGACTGATATGACATTTGTGTAACATCAAAGACAATACACAATTAACAATTGAATCCAACAATCTCCCTCTTTGGCATTGATGGCAACACAACATGTCATAGCAGAAATGAAATTTGAAAACAAGTCTTTCACTTATATGGCAACACAATATGTCAATATAAAAATTCTCCCTCTAAGATAGAAAACTCTCCCTCTTGCAGTAATCTCCTTCTATGAAGAAATTGCATAGAAAACTCTTTATATTTTGAACAAATTTCAAAGACATATGACAGTGAAACTCTCCCTCTTTGACAACACATGCCAAAGAAAACTTAACTCAAGTGAATTTCAATGTACCTTTAGTACTGATTCATATGCAATATTTCCTGGTTATGCTACATCAACTGATAGATCTTCAATCTGGTATGAGTTGATGCATCACTAAAACTTTATTTTAGTGAACTTCAGATGGGGGAGTGACCCCTAACTTGCCTCTTAGATACAAGAATGCATCCTTAAGTAATGGTTTTGTGAATATGTTAGCAATTTGTTCCTTTGTATGAACATATTCCAATCTAATTTCCTTATCTTGCACCAATTCTCTGACAAAATGATATTTTATTGCAATGTGCTTGGTTTTGGAATGCATCATTGGATTCTTAGATATGTTGATTGAACTTGTATTATCACAGGACATAACAATTGGTTCTTTGATTTCCATCTTCATGCCTTCCAACAACTATTCAAACCAAACAATGTTAGAACAATTTACTGCTATAGCAACATACTCTGCCTCTGCTGTTGATTGAGATGTACAATTCTGCTTTTTGCTTGTCCAAGAAACCAACCTTTTTCCAAGAAAGAATGCACCTCCACTTGTACTTTTTCTATCATCAAGATTTCTTGCCCAATCAGCATCAGTAAACACTTTTAAATCCAAATTTCCTCCAAACTTATACCATAAACCATACTCTTCAGTTCCTTTCAAATATCTCATTATTCTTTTGATTTCCATCATGTGATTTTCTCTTGGTTTTGCTGAAAATCTTGCTACAATACCAACTGCAAGGGCAATATCTGCCCTAGTATGAACTACATATTGCAAGTTTCCAATCATAGATCTATACAGTGTTTGATCTACTTCTTTTGATTCATCTTCCTTGGTAAGTTTTAATTTGGTACACATAGGAGTCCCAACTGGTTTACAATCTTCCATTCCAAACTTTTTCAATATCTCCTTGATGTACTTTGATTGAGTGATGTAGATACCATTTTTATTCTGTTGAATTTGAAGACCAACAAAGAATTTGATCTTACCAAACATAGACATTTCAAATTCCTTGTTCATTTGTTCTGAGAATTCTTTACACAGACCATCATTCCCTATGAAAATAGTATCATCTACAAATATTTCTAGCAAGACAATCTTATTATCCTTCCTTAATATACAAGCTACTGTTATGATTAGCTCTTTGAAAATCAATCTGAATAAGATAGTTATGCTTTCTTCTTCAGTCCTTTCTACAAACTTGTCAACTTTCACATGTGCACTTTCTATGACTTTGTGAGTAGACAAGTTCAAACATCTATATGCCTTACTTTTGCATGAGTATCCAAAGAATATACCTTCATCACCTTTTACATCAAATTTTCCTTTTCTAGATTCTTTCAAAATGTAACATTTACTTCCAAATATTTTAAGGTAACTTACATTAGGTTTATAGCCATACCATAACTCATAGGGGGTTTTGAATGAGTCTTTCTTCAGTTGTACTTGGTTCAAGGTATAGACTGCAGTGCTGATAGCTTCCTTCCAGTATTTGATAGCAATGTTCTTTTCAATCATTAAAGTTCTTGCACAATCCATGATGGATCTGTTTCTTCTTTCAGCTATTCCATTTTGCTGGGGTGTTCCAGGGGCTGATACCTATCTTTTGATTCCTCTTTCAATGTAAAAGTTATTGAATTCATGTGAAATGAATTCTCCACCTCTGTCTGACCTCAAGCATTTTAATCTTTTCCCTATTTCTTTTTCTACTCTGGCCAAATACCATTTGAAATTTTCAAATGCTTCTGATTTATTTCTTAGATACATGACTGTCATCATTCTTGAGTAATCATCAACAAAAAGAATGAAGAAGTTTTCTCCAATATAGCTTTCAATTCCAATGGGTCCACATAAATTAGTATGCACAATTTCTAATATATCTTCAGACTGATAGTTTTTACTTTTAAAACTAGTCTTTCCCCTCTTTCCAATCTGACAATTTTTGCAGAGACCGACCTCAGGTTTCTTTATGTTGGGAATGCCTCTTACTTTCCTGAATTTTCTTATCTTTACCAGATTATCAAAGTTTACATGACACAACCTTTTATGCCATAACCAACTTACTTCAACTTGAGCAATGAAACATGAACATTCACCTAGTTCAAAATAGAACAAGTTACCTTTAGTTTGAGTACCTGATCCAATTAACTTTCCTTTCCCATCTAGCAGTCTTGCTTTACCATGCATGAATTCTACTTTGATTCCATTATTGAGTAGCTATGCTACACTTAACAAATTATGCTTTAGTCCTTCTACCCAATAGGCATTATCACATATAACTTCCTTGGTTAGAGAGATTCTTCCTCTTCCTTTTATACAACAAGGTTCATTGTTACCAAATCTTACACTGCCACCATCATAGTCTTCAAAGTATTCAAACTTAGTTTTGTCGCCAGTCATGTGATGAGAACAACCACTATCTATGATCCATGTATCATTTTTGCTCCTATGAGAAATGAGTGTCATTTCCTCATTGTTATCAGATTCATCTTTCACAGTAATGTAGACAATCTCATCTTCTTCTTCATCATTAGAATCATTAAAATCTTTAGCCATAAAACATGTTTTCTTACCTTTATCCTTGAATAATTTGAAATCTTTCTTGCCATTCCATTTGTGATCTTTCTTTTCATCTTTATTCAGCTTGTTTGGACATCTAGTAGCAATATGACCAACTTTTTCACATGAAAAATAGATGAGGGGTACTTTACCTTTGTATTTTCCTCTACCTCTAGAATATTTCCTTACTAGAAGAGCTTGAATTACTTCAAGATCACTGTCTAAACTTTGGTTTGATTCATCTTCACTTTCTGACTGAGATTTCTTTTTGCCTTTCTCCTTGAGTGAAAGTTTGGCTTCAAATGCTAATTCCATGTTCTTAGAAGCTAGAACATAGTTATCAAAGTTGTCTAGTTCAAATGCAGTCAATCTTTCAACTATAGCCTCTAGATTTATCTTATGATTTTCTTCACATCTTCTTTCTTGAATTGCAGAAACTCTAATTGCATAAATGGGAAGTAGAGTTCTGAGAACTTTACTTATAACTGTCTCATCACTGATATCTCCTCCAGAGGCTTTGATTGCACTGGCACATGCTTTAACTCTTTCAACATATTTTGTAATATTGTCATATTTTGTCATCCTCATTTGATCAAATTGTCCTCTCAGACTTTCTGCTTTGGCTCTTCTAACATTATCATCTCCTCCATAGATTTCTTTCAGCTTTCCCACATTTCAAAGGCAGATTTGCAGTCATTGATATCATCAAATTCTTCATAACTCAAAGCAGATGCTATATCTATCACCATAATGTTGTGAGTCTTCTTTTCAGCAATATCATTGACAGATAGTGTACTAGCTGGTTCTGCATATTTTTCATCAAGATACTTTAGTCCTATATCACCAATGGATGCTAGGTGAAGTCTCATCAGTCCTTGCCATGCTGAGAAGTTATTTCTATTAAGTCTTGGGATTTCTCTTTTGTAAGACATGCTGATCTTTGGCTTAGATCCTTGAAATCTTATCCTGCAAGCACCAAAAGCTTTGATACCAATTGTTGGAAACAGAGATGGAGTAACTGAGATGGGAGGGGTGAATCAGTTACTACAAAAATAAATCCACAGATCTTTAAATGTCTTAAAATATAGTTGCTACTAATATTCAGTAACCACACAAATAAATGTTGAAACTTGATAGATGTTCTTGTTAACTTATTAAGCATTTAAAGTGATTAACATGCATGCATAAAAAAATAACATGAACACAAGAGACACCAGATTTAACGTGGAAACCCAATTTGGAAAAAACCACCAAGTAACTAGTTACCAATTTTCACTCTTCTAAAGTGAGCCCTGTTAGGAGCCAACCCTGTTAAAGGTTACAAAACACACTGTGAGGTGTGACTCTGTTAGAGGATTTAATCACCTTGTTAGAAGTGGCCTTTTTAGAGGTCTTTAAAACAATTCAATTGAATTGTCACCTTGTTAGAGGATTTACAAAATGGCTGTCAAACCAACTCTGTTAAGAGATTTTGAATCACTGTTACAATTATTAGAAAGCAACAATGAAGTGATCTGAAATATATGCAACTTATCTTTGCTGAATATAGATCTCTGTTCTACTTCACTAGATCATCATTGATCGAATACAACTTTGCAGCTTCATAAGGATATCTAATCCTTCCTCAACATTTGCTCATATATTTTCTTATTCACATTTTTATGCATCCACACTCTCTTTTTTTTGAATTCACAACTTGACCTTTCATATATACCTTACAGATTGTCAAGTCAACTCAATTACAAGTTACAACAACTAAAAAAAAAACATTAAATCAGTCGGCTGCAAACATTGCACAAAACATTTTAAACTTGATTCTTTAGAACCATAAAATTCTTTGTTGCCCGACCAAGCTCGGTGACCACTGCTCAAGAATGGTTTCTCCAGTGTTAACCAAGTGAAGCTCAGTAAACACTACAAACCTTGCAACTTCTTTCGGAGACTGAGTTAACTTGGTAAACACTGAACTTCCTTCATTTACCAAGTGAGCTCGGTAAAAGTTAACTTTCCTTCACTTGCCGAGTAAGCTCAGTAAAAGCTAACTTTCCTTCGCTTGTTGAGTGAGCTTGGTAAAAGCTAACTTTCCTTTGCTTACTGAGTGAGCTTGGTAAAAGCTAACTCCAAAGTAGTCACTGATAAAAACCAAGATGCTCCTACATTAGGACAAGCAATTTCAAGGAGGGTAGACTATAATTCCCCATCCTTTTAGCATCTCAATGGAGTTCTTAGCCTTTACATTCTCTAAAGGCTAAGTGGAGAAACAAGGGAAAATTAATTTCTTATACATTTATTAAACAGATTAAAATTAAAAGGTGACTTTATATTTAATTAATTTAATTTTCTAGAAGTACAATTAATTATTGTATTGTAAGGGAGAAGCTTCTAGAGAGTGCATTTTCTAGAAATACAACTAATTATTGTATTAGAAAGGGAGAAGTTTCTAGAGAATGCAATTTAATAATGTTTTATTTCCTTCTATAAGGGTGAAGGAAAAGAATAAGTAGACGTGAGAGATTCATTGTTAATCATTTGATTATTGTGAATTGCATTTGATATAAAATTGAGATAAGAAACTAAGGTTTTTTATTTCAGTCAACCATTGGACAACATCAACTCTTTAGTGTTGCAACCATTTGAGGTGGCAAAATATCTACTAAATTTGGTATTTAAGAGAGCTTCAATTTAGGAGTTCTATTTGTGCTTAAATTAGAGCATACATTTATTTTTGGCTACTACAATATGCAAGAATGATGTTGCGCTATAGTACTTATGCTTGATTCATCTCCATCCTTGGGCATCACTATTATCAGGTTCCTCTTGTAGTTATTAGTAGTTAACATTGTTTTTTTTTTAGGGCATATGACTTTTTTATGATAATTCAAAATTATATTTTGGCATTACTATATTCATTATTGTAAGCCATTTGTCTTCGAAAACTTGTAGCAACATTGTACATTAGATTGAATTCAATAAAGGAGATACATGTTGCATACCATTTATTTGACAAAATGTCCATCTAATAGCATATATGATCAGCATAATAGTTGTATGTCAATTGTTTGTGAAAATGTCAGTTGGCTATAGGTATGCATTCCATATCTAGTTTTCACGTATATGCATTGAAAATATCAAAAGAACTACACTTGCATATTAGTTCATTGTAAGAGGCATTGTATTATCATTTCCAAACATTCTAAATTTATTAACATTGAAAGGTAGAATTAAAAGTGTTTGACAATATTCCTTGAGCTAAAATTAGTCAATTTGGGCAAGGGATATTGCACATAATAAACTTCCATGGTTTGGAAATGGAATGAGGGTTAAAAGATGAGTTGCCAATTTTGACCAACCTGTTTCTCTACTTGATCATCTCTACAAATGTGTCAATAGCATGATCAAATAGATTCCTATCTTTGTAGAAATTGATCCCATCCATATTAAGACTAGTGGATTTAGCTATAATATCCTTTGTGACTTTTATTCTCTGATTTGCCAACAAGATGTTGTCATTCTTCCATGTCTTGATAAATTGGTAGGTTATGGATGGATTACTAACCTTTCACTTCTCCATGAAGCTCATAAATTGCCCATGTTCTAAAATATCCCAAATTTTAGTCTTCTACTTCCATTCCTTACAACTTGCAGGCTCAACCCTCTTTCTCTTACCACTCATATTCCTCAAATTGCAACAATTCCTCATAGTCCTAACAAGCGCAAACAAAATAGATATCCTTGTATCAAAATACCAGAAAATTTTTCTCTTAAGTAGAAAAACCTACAATCTGTGTGGTAATGAATGAGTTGTCTCACCAAATATAATCATAATCCACAACTCCCCAATCCTATGCAAATCATAATTGTTCCTAAATGTCATTTCCATCATTATTAAAACTCTTTTGCATACTTCTAACCTTGTCATACTCTATCAATGATAGCCCAGCAGTATGAATATTGTCACCATAATTACATATCATCTTTGTATGACTTTTGCATGCCACATTCATAGATTAGTTGGCCACTTTGTTTGTTTCTCTATAGTTATGAGTAATAACACATTCTACAGAGGAATTAATCAAATTAATAGCCTTGCAAATAGTATTATGGATGGTCCAACAGGGCTTATTAACTTTAACTTTATTAAGACAACTAATAATATTAAGGGAATCCCCTTCAAGCCAAATTTTCTCCAAATTCATACTTCTGAAAAATATAAGACCATAGAGAGACACATTAACTTTTACAACATGATTGGTTTGATCCCCAATAGGAATAGCCATAACACTGAAACTATCCCCATTATCATTTTTTATTATAACACCACAACCCTCTATCCTTGGGTTGCCCTCAAGGCCCCATCAAAAATTAATCTTATACCATCCCTATGGTGGAAAATTCCACCTATCCAAATTTCTAAGGCTACTATCATTTTGAGAATATCTAATCCCTTTCAAGTTCCAATTCTAAATCACTTTTGGCTTCCTAGTCATCTTGAGGCTCTTGACCTTTCCCAATTATCTTAATATTCTCAATCACCATATGCTTAATCTTACAAAAAAATTGAATGGAAGTAGACTCCTTACCCTTGAAAATCCTATCATTTCTTTCCTTCCAAACACCCCAACATAAATGTGGAAGGATGAAATCCCAAAAATTAATAAGAAAAGAATTATGAGAAGGAGACTTCCAGGCTAAGAATAAATCTTAAATACTAAGGGTGAAAACCCAATCCACATCCAAAAATCTACAAATCCTCTCCCATAACCTTCTTGTCCAAGAACAATGAATGGTCAAATGATTAATCAACTCTTCCTATTCCTTACAAAGATAACATCTACTAATAAGACACATACCTTACTTCATTAAATTGCTAGTAGAAAGAATTTTATCTTGCAATAAGATCCAAAAAAATATGTTAACTTTGGGTGTCAAGCCTTTAAGTCGGGCTTTAGCCCAGCAAGGCACATGATAGTGTTCAAAAGTATTACCATACAGAGATGAGACATAAAATAATCCATTTGGATTTAATTTCCATATTAAAGTATCCTCATCATGAAATAAAAAGAAAACATTCAAAATTTTGTTAAGGTCACTAAGAGCCTCATCAACTCTAGTAAGTTTCACCCATTTATCTTCTTCCCAATAATCAGCAACATATGTCCCAATAATAGTCTTGCATTGATCCACATACCCATCCCACTTCCAATCTAAACTCAAAGCATGATCAATAATCCATATGTCATCCCAAAATTGAATACTCCTATCATTTCCAACCTTCCATCTTACCCATTTATTAATAATCTACTTATTTTTCTGAGCCTACTTCCAAATCACAAAACCCCCTTGAGTATCTTGACTTCCAAGGAAAATATTAAAGCCTTGATTCTCCCTATTATATTTATCATTCCATATGTCTTTCCATTCTCCATATTTATTATATAATCTCCAAATAAGCTTAGCAAGTAAAAATTCATTAATATTATTAATCTTTCTTAGACCCAACCCTCCTTTTTGGATGGGCATACAAACCTTATCCCAAGAAATCAAGGTCATTCTTTTCTTCTTTTCCATACCAATCCATAAGAAAAAAATGGAATATTTTCAATGGCCAAAACATACTTACTAGCTATCTTAAAATACTCAAAGCATATAGGGGCATGTTCTGTCAAGTGAATTTTAGAAAAATTATCTTACCAACTTGGCTAAGGAGGGATCATTTCTAGCCAACTAACTTTGAGTGGATTTTGTCAATCGGGGAACTCCAAAAGGACTCAGGAGGGTCAAGATAAAGAGGTAAACCAAGATATGACCCCGACAGGCTGCCAACCTCATATCCCATAATTATTTTAATTTTATTTTGTCTATGTACATTAACTTTAATGAAATAGATCCAGCTTTTGTTCCAAATAATAATCTATCCTGTAGCCCTCCCATAATCCTCAAGAACCTTTTTAATATTCTTCACATTTTTTACTGAGGCTTCTCGCACCACAATTGAATCATCCACAAATTATTGATGAGAACATGTTAAATCCTTAGAAGAAGGTCTTAAACCCACAAATTCCCCCTTTTAAACTATTTTTTCCACATATCTACCTAAACACTTAGCCATGAGGATGAATTGGATAGGAATAACGGATCCCCTTATCTTAATCCATAGGAAGCCTAAAATAAAGGAGTCATAGATCCATTAACAAGAACAAAAAAAGGTGGTAGAGGAAACCAACATATGCACCAACTCCAAAAATCATTTACTAAACCCAAAAGCTTCCAATCCACACTTTAAAAACTCCCAATCCACCCTATCATAAATATTAGATAAATCCAACCTTAATAAGAACCCTTCTTTCTTGGATTTGGTGAGGCAGTGAATATTTCCATGCATCGAGATAATAGAATCTAATATTTTCCTTCCTAGAACAAACCCATTATGTTGTCTCAAAATCAAATTGGGTAATAAAGACAAAATCCTAAGAGTGAGAACTTTAGAGATGATCTTATAAAAAGAACTATAGAGATTGATTGGTCTAAATTAGTCAATGCTATCAACCCTCAACTTTTTGGGTATCAAAGCCAAAAAAAAGTACCATTCATCTCTTTAAGTAGTTTTATAGAACCAAATAACTCTTTAACTCCATTAAAAACATCCTCTTGAATGATATGCCAATAGGTTTGAAAAAAAAAGAAGGGGAAACCATCTAGACCACGAGCCTTGTCTCCCTCAAAGGAAAAAATTACCTTAGTTATTTCAACATGGGAAGGGATGGCAGTGAGGTTTTTGTTCTAATCTTCATATATGCTTTTTGGAATACATTTCAAAAACTCCTTTTGTTTTTCCTTATCCAGATTGTGTTCTCTCTCTAGCAAACCACTTTAAAAAATCATGGCTTCCCTTTTGATAGCCTCATCCTCATCAGTAATAACACCTTAAATATTTAACCTAGAAATCTCATTAGCGATTCTATGCTTTGAAGTGGTCATATATAAAATTTTAGTATTACTATCCCCTTCTTTAATAAACACTTTTATAGACCATTCCCTCCAGCACATCTCCTTGGTAATAATATCATGCAACTCAATCAATTTTAGATCCTCCTCCTCCCTAGATACATTCTCATAACCCTTGGACTGAATACTATCCTGAATCTCTTTTAATTCCTCCAAAATCTGACTTTTGTTGTCAAAAATATTCCCAAAAGTTTCCTTGTTCCATCTTTTGATATTATCTTTAACATTTCTCATCTTTTTAGCAACTTTAAATATCATTGTTCCCTCAACTTGAATCCCTCTCCAATCCTTAATAAGGTTTTCTAGCCTAGGATGTAATGTCCATATTTTTTCAAAACAAAAAGGATAGTATTTTTTAATGGTAATAGGGTTAGCTAGAAGAAAAATGGGGTAATGATCAGAACTCACTCTCACATGAGTTGATAAGGAACATTTATAACTTTGAAATCAATCATTACTAATAAGGGCTCTATCAAGTCTTACTTAGATGAGATCCTTGCCCAACCTTCTATTCATCCAAGTATAGTCAACACCTTGCAAGTCCATGTCATGCAGTAAATGGTTATCAATAAATTCCATTAGATCCATTCTGCTATCCAAATCGGTCTGACTACCCCTAATCTTCTCATTCTCTTTAGTGGTGAATTAAAATCACCCATAATGACCCAGTCCTCATCTACAAAGTTCTTTCTATATTTAGAAAGTTCAATCCAAAGAACTTTCCTACCTCATTTTGTATTAGGCACATAAACATTAGTTTGCACCATGAAGTGTCATCCTTAGCATTAGAAAATCTAATATTGATCATATTCCTATTATGTGATACAAGTTCCCCATGAATATTATTATCATTCCAAAAAATAGACATAGCTCCCAAGGCCCCATTAGCATTGCCCCCTAAGATCTTGCCACTTTTGAACAAAAATAAATTTTCAACTTTATCTTTTAGCATCTTAGTTTCTTGCAGAAGAACAATATCCAGTTTATTATCTCTAATCATGTTCCTAACCATGTCTTGCTTATGAGGATAATTTAGTCCTTTGATATTCCATGAAATAATCTTCATTTCTTATGGAATGATTTTGATTCTAAGATAGTCCTTTGACTACCATCCACTATACTTTTGTTGATCTCCGAAATTCTTCTCTATTGATTAGTGGGTCTCCCTAATGGGATAAGGTTTTGACCAACATCCCATGTTTTAATACACTTCCCTCCTAGGGTAAGGGAATGACTAACATCCCAAAATTTGTTACTCCTTAGATCTCCTATTTTGTTATTCTTTCATGTTGGAGTAAGGGAATGAATAGCATCCCCTAATTTGTTACTCCTTGTTTTCTTGTTCATCAAGGAATTTTCTTTGTTCTTTTTAAAGTTGATATCCTCCTTTTTCTTAGCTCTAAATTTCTTATTAGACCCCACATATGTCCAATCTACTCTAATAACATCTTCCCCATTCATCAAAGCTCTAGAGATACCTTCTACATCTGCACAATTGGGTGAGCTATCCTTTATTGGTCCTTTCCTATGAGGTGAGCTCTTATTATACTTGGAGCCCAACCCTAGAATAATGTATTCTTATGCCTCTTAATAATATGAATTCTTACTACTATAATTATTCTTACTACAGTCACCCAAAATTTCTACTTCTAAAATCTCCTTAGCCTCAACCACTTCCATTATCCTATTATTACCATCATCATCAAAGTTATCCTTATTCTCTAGATTATTAATGGGAATAGCTACATCCTTTTCCAAGTTCTCCTTCTCATTAATTTTACTCAAGTGGAGAGTCTCTACCTGAGCATAGACATTATCCTTTTTATTCCCCTTCAAATTTTGGTTTGGTTCCACAACCTCAACATCCTTAAAGCCTTTTTGAACACATTCTTTCTTTTAAAAAATTAGAATGTTGACCTTTGGAGGGTATTTATTCACCCCGTGGCCCAATTTTTTATAATGGAAGCATGCAAAAGGGATGGTTTCATATTCAATCTTCTACTACCAGACTCCCAATTTAGATATAAGTGTAATATCTTCTGGCATATCCACCCCTTGAATGACCCCCACACTGGTTCTAGCATAAGTTAATCTCCTTCTTGAAATTGTCACTAGGTCCATAGATAAGAGTTCTTTAAAGGTATTAGCTATTTCTTGGAAGACATTGTCAACCCATAACTCAAGAGGCATTCCTGGAAGTTTGATCCAGATAGGGGCTTGAACCATCAATTCATCCTAGGACATTGTTAGGTGTGACCCTATTAAAGGATTTCAATCATCCTAATAGGAGTGGCCTGGTAAGAGTTCTTTAGATCATTCCATTAGAATGTCACCTTGATTAATGGATTTACAAATGATTGTTAGTTCAACCTTGATTAAAGGATTTTGACTGCCATAATGGTTAAAAAATAACAACTAGGTTTGATCTATGAAGATACAACTCACTTTGCAAATTTAGATCTTCTTTTGACTTGAGTTGGTTCATTGTTTGGACTTTTTCACATTCTCCATCTTTGATCTTCTTGGAAACCCTTCAAGCAATCACACTTCACCAATCTTCTCCATTTTCCTCTTCTACTTTGGTCTTCATAGGTTCTCCACAAAATTGCCAATCAACAACAACCCAAACTAAAATATCCCTTATACCTCCTTAAATAGGTAGCTTTGATCTTGTTCAGCTTAAACATCACTATAGATCTTAGGGTTTGATCAAATTCATTAAATCTTTCCATTGTTTTATCCTTATTTCTTAACACTTTTGGAAACTTCTCTTTGAATCCTCATTAGAGATCACTTAAAAAACTCAATTCATGCATTAAATACACTATATCATTAGTCCTTATCATCTATGCATTTTGACCAATTTGAAAATTCAACTATGGCAGCCTCAAATCTTGATTTTTTTACAAATTGTTATTTTGTTGCCACTCATTAATCATTGTGTTCTTATGCTTAATCATCATTGGGTAGCTCAATCTCTACTATTTTGTCTCATGTGACTTACATTGACTCACTCAATCTTCACTAATACTCAATGGCTACTATATTTACCTTCATCTTTCTTGTCCATAACTGTCACTTGGCTAACTCTTAAGTTCCTTGATCTTCTACTTCATTGACCTAGTGAAATTGTCACTTAGTTAAGCTTGATGTTTTACTCAACTTCTTGCCTTCCATCAAACATCTCTTCCACACTTCAACTCAACTTAAATCTTAACTTCATATAATGATTAAACAACACATTATCTTGTCAAATACTAATTGATAAAGTGTCCATTATAATTCCAAATACTTACTCCTCTTTACTCAATAACTTCACAAGTTCATCTAATTATTGCTCTTTTCAAATCCTCTTCATCAATCAACTAATATGGTACTCTACACTATCAAAAAATGTCTTTCCAATAAGGTTTGGCATCAATGACAACCTAACAATTGTTTCAATTGTAGTTTCCAAAAATTTCATCTTTGTCAAGGGTTTCTTTTTCTTTTTCCATGAATTTATTTCCTTCCTATGTGTATTTAGGTTTAGAATCATCCATGCTATCTTGTTCATGACAACAATACTCTATTCTATCATATTGAAAAGTACACATATACCAATTTTCTACTTGTATCCATGATGAGATACTTCAAGAAACTAAAGATTCATATTCATTCCTTGCATCACCTCACAATAACTTAGCAAGAAGTATCATTATGTTGCCTTCATTGTACATATAATTCATATTTATGAAAGCATAAAATGCACTCAAATGGTTAAATTTTTATTGTTGTCATCTTCCATAAAACTTTGGTACATTATTAATCAAGGTTGAACATAATCCATCTATTTTATAAATGAATTTTCTTAGATCTAATGATCTAATACCATTAGGTATTAATAGTTTTATTTATGATGTTATACATAACAAAAAAAAAAATCACTTTTTTTATTTTTCAACAAATTCACTAACTATTTCAAATAGAGTCACCACCTTCTTTAAGGGAAATTATAATTGGATCTTCTAGATTCTTCTCTCCAGCAGAGTGCACTTTGAACAAAATATTACTTCTTCTTTAGTCTACGAAACAAAGAGTTTTGGGTAACTTCACAATATAAATTGTGAGAAACTCTCCCTAGTAGAGTTTCCAATATTTTGGTTCCCAAAATTGTTAGTTGAATTCCTACGAACCTTGTCTACTCGATGCTAGGAATTTCAACACAATCTTGGCCAACTTTAGTGATTAAAACCTAATGATTCAATCTCCACACTTCAATCTCTATGAACCTTTGTGGGTGCACCTTTATCTTCAACCCTCTAGGGTAGGTTGAGGCTAGCTTTTGCAAACTTTATAAAAAATACTCTTGAGTTGGAGATTTTTTTCTAAAGGAGAGTGAGTGAATGCTTTCAATATAAATAAAATATAAAAAATGAACTTGTGCAATACTTGTGGATAGAACTTCATTAATATACAACTATATATTTCAGCTAACAAGAAGTATGAAAAGATCAATCCTTAATCCAATTGGGCCAAAAAGATTCAACCCCCACATAATCTTGTCATCAAACCTCTAGATATAGTGTGCACCCCATCAACTAATGGACAAAGAAGATATAAATGCAATCCCTAGTCTAAGTGAATTTAACCCCAACCAAAGGAGACTAATTAGATAGCATAGTGTAGTATGAAAATATCTAAAAATAAAGATCATGCATTACTCTAATCCATCAGAACATTAGCATATATCCAAAGGGAAAGTGAAGAACATGAGAAATTAGAAAATAACATGCAATAATAGATGTAAAGAAAGAATCATTGTATTAACTTCATTTATAAGGAAATATAATAGAGTAGTTTATTTGCATTTTCAAACAAGTGATTGTATAAAAAATGGAAATTAATTCATAATGTATTTGTTGTAAATCAACATTTTGTATTGTATTTAAAAATATATAATCTTATGTCTCATGTCTTAAAACTTTTGATTCCTAAATAGAGGTCTTGGTGCCTTTTCTCGTAAAAATGAAAAGGTGCAACATAGCTTCAGACCCCTTCATAAATATAACTATCTAATAACCAAAAGCATAACAAAATAAGAACTAAAAAAATAAATGTTATTTCAAACTTCTTCATCTCCAGCAACTAAGCTACATCTTTAGGAACATCTTCAGATACTTTCAAATAAACCTTGATCCACTTGGAAATTTGGGCATGTGTAGGCCATAAAAATTTTGAGACTGCTAGAGCGAAGGCTTGCAAATCAACCCATTTCTTCACTTGAGCAATTTTAACATCTGTTATAAATTTTGTAAATTTCATCTCCATAATAATCACTTTGTTCAATAACATGTGGAATGAGTCCATTTGGATATGTTGTTCCTCCTTGAACCTAGTTATCAATGCTTGGGGTAACACTCCAAATTCATGTCTCCAATCATCTAATCATTTGATCTTACTCTCTTCATCTTTAATGGTAGGAAAACATGGATGATCAACAGAGGTGATTGCCTTTAATTTTTCTTCCACATTTTGATTCTCTTGACTTATATAACTCAAATTCCTTATAAAAATATCAATGAAATTAATGGTGGCCTTTATTTATGTAGGGCAATCTAGATCTCTTTTATTGACTTCAAAGAGTTTGTTCAATTCATATATAGAAGGGCCCCATTTCCTCTCTATTTTTGAAAGTATTTCTTTCCCTTTAGCAAAGAAATATAACATATTGCAAATATTATTAAACCCTTCAAACACCTCATAACATTTTTCCAAAATGAGATTTATCATGTAAGCAAGAATCTCTTCCAAGGTCTTAAAAACATGGTTCTTATGATCAACATATGGAATCACCTCTTTGTTCAGACATTCTTCAATATCAACGACTAGAGTTTTATAGGGATAACTTTAAGAAACCCCTCCCGAAAAAAAGCCTAAAATGCTGGCGAATCCAACATCTTGGGGGCAGGAAAATTTTAATATTGAGGGCAATTTTTTTGTTCCATATAGGGAAATAAAATATTATATGTTGGCAAATTTTTTCTTGCCCTAGCAAAAATCATTTTAAATGTGGCGAATTAATGTTTTTTTTAGCCGATGGATAAATAAATGATGGCTATTTTTCCCTTGCCAAAAATGAATTAATAATGTCACAGGTGAATTACTTGTTTTGTAGGAAAATGACTAATAATGGTCTTGGCTAATCTTCAGTGCTAAACTGAAAAATTGTTTAATCTAAAAACAAAATTTGCACATGTATCTGTTAGTGACTATACTAACTACTGAGTAGTCACTTTCAAGTTTTAATTTGTGTATTGTCTTAGGTGTGTTATTAATAATTTTGTAACATCGTTACATCAGTGTCACAATTACCAAGTCGACTATTGTCACTTTTGTTATGTTAATAGTAAATACAATAGTTTTATTGACCGTTGATTAGTTAGAGATCAACGATAGTAGATGCATCTCAAGGCCACTCGCTTGAAAAGACTTGGGGTCACACATACTTTTTTAGAATGGAGACACATGGAAAAGTTTTCATGAAAATCATTAATCATTTCAGGCACTATTGACTATCTGACATTAATGTCAACACATTTCGGCATTTCACACACTTGAAAATTAATTAGAAATTTGGAATACGAAAAAATAAGATATGGAAGATCGTGAATGCCAAAGAATTAAATGCAACTACAGTCTGCCATTTAATAGGCTCTTCAATTCCTCTTTCAATATCAATTCTCATATTCTAATTTTTGAATTTGGTTTGTAGTTGCACTTTGTAGAGTTTTTAGTTTCTTGAATCGTAGTCATGGATACACCAATTTGCGTGAAATGCACTAATATGGCTCTGCAAAAGCCCTTTCTAGGAAAAATTCTTGATGATGTCCTTGCCATGGTTTGCAAGGTAAATGGCTGAAGTCCTTTTATCTGCCATGCTATATGCATGGTACTCAGTAATGAATTCTTGAGAAATGATAAGAGGTACCGTGTGTCCACGAATATTACCTCCCGCTTCCTCGCATCTCTTCTCGACCTTGGAGGCAAGCATATAGACATGCTGATGCTTCTGCATAATGTTTTTAAGGAAACATTTTTAGAAGATGATGTCAAAATTATTGTATTGGTCAAGCAGGTACGAGGGCTAGGTATTGGCATCTTTTTTGCAGATGTAGCAGACAAGTGTTGGGAGGAAGGCATAGGGTGCATTATACATAAGCATCCTTTCTTGCTCGGCATGAACAAACGGCAACAAACTCGCCAACGAAAGTGGGCATGGCTTGGAAGGGATTTTTTGCAGAAATGGTTGTTGTTGGATGACGACATCAATGAGATGGACTTCACATGGCTGGACGAGTTCAGTGACATCATCTTCTCCAATAGATTCCTCGCGGATGGAATTGAAGGCCTTTATGATTAAAGGCTTCAATCCCTTGGCCGCTCAGCCTGCTCATGCTTCCAGCCTCCCTAGTTCCCTGTTCAGTGTTCCCCGTTCCCTTGGCCCTTTAGGGCAAAAAAATATTTTGATTAGGGCAAAAGTTTGCCAAAAAAATGTTTTCAAGATATCTGTATTTTTCTTTGGATTAGGCCCTGCCCTTTTTTGTAAATTACAAAATAGTAAAACTAGGCTGATAGTGATTTAATCAACTATTTTGAATATGTAAGCTATGAATCAGTATTATGTACATTGTACAATCTAAAATATTATCAATGAAAACAATAGTTTTTGGCTTCTCAAATCGTTGTTCTTCTTAGTCTACGACTTTGTAAGTTTGTTTCAAATTTATGTGTCAAATTTTTATGATTTATGTTTCAAATTTTTATTTCATACCTATCTTGTCACCTATTCCTAACTTTTTTTTCATTATGGAATCTTTTAAATGATGAAGAATAGTTTATAAACAATTATCAGAATTTTCAATATATGTTAAATTTTAATAATTTATAGATATTATAACTATATTATATTTTAATTTTGAAACTAAATAATAAATATGAATAAAAATAGAAAATTTCCAATTATATTTTTAAATTGTAATTATAACCATATCATATACATATAATATAATTAATTATACTATAATATAATATAATTAATTATACTATAATATAATATAATTATAATTTATAACCATATAATATTTATATAATATAATAATAATAACAATGAGTATGACCATCTCATGTTAAGATAATCGTGGATTCCATGACACCTATCATGATTCTGGATGAATCTGGGCAGATGGGAAAAGATTCTCCAAATCGGCCCGAAATTCATCTTGGGTCGTCGATGACTCGAGTCATTATTATTATTATATTATATTATATTATATAATTATAAGTTATAACCATATAATATTTATATAATATAATAATAATAACAATGAGTATGACCATCTCAGATTAAGATAATCGTAGATTTTGTGACATGTGTCACGATTCTGGATGAATCTGGGCAGATGGGAAAAGATTCCTCAAATCAGCCCGAAATTTCTCTCGGACCGTTGATGACTCGATGGTTCTTATTATTATTATTATTATTTATATAATATAATAATAATATTTATTATTAATATAATATTATACCATATAATATTTATATAATGTAATAATAATAATAATAATGACTCGAGTCATCGATGAAATTATTATTATTATTATTATTTATATAATATTATATTATTATTATCATTATTTATATAATATTATTATTTATTATTATAATATTATATTATTATTATTATTTATATAATAATAACATTTATTATAATAATAATAATATTATTATTATTATACCATATAATATTTATATAATGTAATAATAATAATGACTCAAGTCATCACCGGAATTGTTATTATTATTATTATTATTTATATAATATTATGTGGAATTATTATTATTATTATTTATATAGTATTATGTAATATTATTATTAATATTTATATAATATTATCTGGACATAATATTATATAAATATTAATAATATTAATAATAATATTATGTGGACATAATATTATTGATATATAATATTATGTGGACATAATATTATATAAATATTAATAATATTAATAATAATATTATGTGGACATAATATTATTAATATAATATTAATAATATCGTAATATTATTATTAATATTATTAATATTTGTAAAATATTATGTCCACATAATATTATATAAATATTAATATGGACATAATATTATACAAATATTAATAATATTAATAATTCCACATAATATTATATAAATATTAATAATAATTACTAACATAATATTATATAAATATTAATAATAATAATAGTTTCATCGATGACTCGAGTCATTATTATTATTATTATTACATTATATAAATATTATATGGTATAATATTATAATAATAATAAATATTATTATTATATTATATAAATATTAATAATAATAATAAGAACCATTGAGTCATCGACAACCCAGGAGGAATTTTGGGTCAATTTGAAGAATCTTTTCCCATCTATCGAGATTCATCCGAAATTGTGACACATGTCACAATTCTAGATGAATCCTAACAGATGGGAAAAGATTCTCCAAATCGACCCAAAATTCCTCACTGTCACGATTCTGGATGAATCTCAGCAGATGGAAAAAGATTCCCCAAATCGGTCCGATATTCCTCCCAGGTCATTGATGACTCGAGTCATTATTATTATTATTATTATTATTATTATTATATTATTATATTATTATATAAATATTATATGGTCATAATATTAATAATAATAATAATTTCATCGATGACTCGAGTCATTATTATTATTGTTATTATTATTATATTATATTATATATATAATTATAATATTATATTATATATATAATAATATTATTATATTATATAAATATTATTATTATTATTATAATTATGGAGTCATCGACGGCCCGGGATGAATCTCGATCTATTAGATTGAGATGGTCATTATTATTATCATTATATTATATTATTTAATATAATATAAATTGTTAGTCTTAGAATGTTTTTTGACACTTGAGTGCCAACACACTTAATCACTTTCTATATTGGAGTTGAGTACACCATGTATGTTGAGCCACAACATGAGCTAAGTCAGGAAAGACTTCAGGTGCCGAGTGATCTTCACATGCCGAGTAGCCTTCAGGTGCCGAGTAAAGTTCAGGTGTCGAGTGAAGATCAAGTGCCAAGTAAAGTTCAAGTGCCGAATGACTTTAGGTGCCGAGCATGATACAAGTGCCGAGTGATATTCAAGTACCGAGTCACAGATGATGCCGAGCAATACAAAATTGAAACAAGTGCCGAGTAAGCTAGTTTGTTATTAGTGTCGAGCATCTGGAATCAACAAGTGTCGAGTAACACAGAATGTACATATGAGTTTGTAACTTCATTAATTCATATGTAAATCATTTTCATGGCCGACATATAATGAATCTCGAAGGATTAAATGATAAGATCGAATATTTTGTATTTCCTATGCAATCTACATGCAACCAATGGAAGAAGTGCAAACAATGAGCGGGAAATAGAGCTCAAATATGGATCGTAGATCCATACTTAACCCTAAATCCTTGAATGTCTTTATAAGGAAGATGAAATTTTACTGTAAAAGTATGAGAGTGGACAAGGGTGTGAAAGGAAAACTATTTCAGAGAAAAGAGTTTCAGATCTCAGAGGATCAAGATCAGAGAAAGCAGATCAAGTGCCTGTATTTAGCAATTGAAGGATTGTAATCTATCAGGTTTATTGTACCTAATACTCTCTAGCAATTGTATTAGAATGAAAACCCTATGGTGATAGGTTAGCCTAACAGCTATTCTATAGATCCTTTAAATAGGTGATTAAATCCTTTAACAGGGTAACACTTCATGTAAAGTATTTTGAAATCCTTTAACCAGGTCACTATTGATACAATGTAAAAGCATTTAATAGGGTAGGCCTTTAATAGGGCAGACCATCAAAAGTGGTTAAACTTTATTACTGCAGTGATTTGTGGGTATCATCCCCACCCCAATTTTACCTTCTCATTCTTAGAGGGTTTCTGGGTTACCAAATCTCAAGTGTTATATGGTGATGCTTATGTGCTTTTCATAATTGTTTAAATGCATGCTCTCTAGTTTTAGTTAAAAGGGTTATAATGGTCAAAGTTCAGTACTTCTGATTCACCCCTCCCCCCCCCCCCCCCCCTCTCAGAAGCTTTATTCCCATTTGCATATTCCAATAATTGGTATCAGAGAGTTCAAGTTCTCACAAAGTGGTAAGCCTAATAGCTTGCAGGATAAGATCTAAAGATGGAAGTCTTCAAACTTGGGAAGATTATTGAAAATCAAGTGATTGATGTACAACTAGCTCTACACAAAGTAGAGGAAGCAAGGGAGGAACTGAGAAAATCCTTGAAAAGAAGGAAGGACATCACCATAGCTGAAAATGATACAAACTACAAGGAGATTGATACCACAAAACTGTGTGTCAATAGAGACACTAAAGAGTTTGATGCAGGAATAGCAGAAATGATGGAGAAAAACAAAGTTCAAGCAGAGGAGATAAGAACTCTCAAGATGGAACATGAATCACAAGCCATAATGTTATGTGAAATCACTAAACAAAAGAAAAGAGCAATTGAGGATAGAGTCATGATGGAAAATGACAAAAGAAATCTTGCAAATAGACTTGAAGAAAAATGTACTGAATTAGCAAGGATCTCAAACATGTAGATGGATACACTTGCCCAAATGATGAACCTTCATCATGAACTCAATATGAAAGATATTGAGATCTCTACTTTGAAGATACAGAATGAACAACTATAGAATGAATTGAACAAAGAAAAAAAAGTAGCCGAGAATCTCAACAAGTCAAGTGAAGTCATCAAGTATTTTGAACAGTTGTTGAAATCCCCAAAATCTGCCCATGATACATCAGTACTAGGATACAACAGTACTGAAGTTGGAGAATCATCAAAGAGTGTTGAGCAAAAAGATGACATAGGTAAGAATTGAAAACTCACTTGTCATTATTGTAATAAAAAGGGGCATACTACTAATGTTTGTAGGAGTAGGAGATTATATCAGCGAAATATACCCAAGAACAAGAGTTATTGTCACAAGTGCAACATGTAAGGACATTTGTCACAAGATTTCAAGACACAAAGATTTAATGGGCATTGTTATAATTGTAAGAATTATGGACATAGAGCATTTGAATACAGATCAAAGCCTATGTGGACATCAAATCAACCAAAAAAATCAAAAGGAAATGAAAGTCACTATCATTGGGACTACAACACTAGGTATAGCTGTCATTACTATCAGGAATATGGACATATACCACAAATTGCATAAGAACACATTTCAAGGGAAATTATAAAAGATGGTTGAGTCAAACTACATGTTTTAGTTGCATGAAAACTGGTCATACCAGTAGAAACTATTCTACAAGGTCAAAGACACCCAAGACTGAAAAAAATAAGGGCAAAGAAAAGATTGATGTCGAAAAGATAAGGGGGAAAATGAATAAGACTTGGAAAAAGAAAGATGAGTGCAACACATCAAGTGGAGGGATCACTTCACCCAATGGGTCAAGTGATCACACTTCATCAAACTAAGCATGAGAAGTATATGGGACTGATATACAAAGTTATATCACACATCAGTCCCAAGACAAAGAAGCAAGGCAAAGTATAAATCTGCATGAGACAAGATGTCAAGACAAAATTTAAATGATGTTGTTGAGCTGTCTTTGGATGCCAAGTTAAACTCCAACACATTTCGAGTTCCTAACAGTGACCAAGTTGATAACTGATGCCAAGTTGGTTAATTCCAATGGAAGTTGAGTAAAGTAGAAATATAGTACAAGCCGAGTAAGGTTAAAATCCTTCATAAGTTGCATTGGCAGTTGAGCATTTAATGCGATGAAAATATGGTATATTATCGTGATCAAGAAGCAAAGAAGAGAAAGAGAGTAGAGCGACTTCATAGCAGAGAATCTAGCATTTCAAGCAGATTGCAACCTCCTACAATGCATTTTCATCGATCTTTAGGTATTTTTCATTTGTGTCAAGCTATGCAGTTTCACATTTCATAAAAAGGAAACCCTAGTTTGCATAAATGGCATCAAGTTCCAAGAAAACTAAGGACAAAGAGTCATTTGAAGTTCAGTTAGTGTCCAATGAGGTCAAGCAACCTAATTTTTATCCCATTCCTGAAGTTGCATACAAAAATGACCCAGTCGGAGCTCTCTCCCAAATACCCCCAAAAGTTGTAATGGTTCAAGATGTGAGAAGATGCTATAATTGTAAGATAGGAGCCCTAGGAGATATGGAGATAAGGCAAGCCTATGAAAAATTGTGCATAGATTGAGTCTTAAAAGATGAATTCAAAATTGTTGAAAGAAAGGGTTTGACTCGAGTTTTGAGCTTTCCCATCGTATTCAAGACAGAATGGGTTAAACTTGTGTTAAGCAGAATTCATGGTGGAAGTTTGTGGCTGGAAGATATTCCAATCAAATTAAGCAAAGAAATCATACATAGGGTAACTGGGTACCCTACCCTAGATCAGTTCAAAACCTTGAGAAGTGAATCAAAGGAAGTTATTGAAAAGAACACTGGTGCTCAGTGGAATAAGACAGGAATGACAATTCACACCATTCAGGATCCTCTAGTTGAGTTTGCTATTAGAGTCATTTTCCATAAGTTCTATCAATCCAGTAGACTCAATAGTGTGTGATGTATTGCAGTAGATGTAGGTTACAAATTGGTGAAAAAGGATCATACCTATGATCTTGCAAAACTACAACTACAATAGATTAATGAAAACCTAACTGCAATAAGAAGGACAAAGGGTGCTCAATGCAAATTTGGAGCCATTTTAGTTTGTATATTCTTTTATGTTCAGAATGAGTTTCCCTCTTTCGGCAAAGTTACATGGAGGAATGATAGAACTATCATTGCCCAAATCAATGAATATATATAATAGATGGGAGAAAATTTTGATACCCTGATGACAAGCTATTTTGAGGATTTCAAGAAATCCATGAAGCAAAGGGTGAGAATACCAGTTTCCTTAGTGGAAAGAGACATTAATGATATATGTTTCTTAGTTGATATTGACTTCACCTATATTCAAGCTGCAATTCCAAGGGTGAGATGGCTAAGACCATTTGGTTATGAAATCAATGTTGATGAAGCATCTGTAGCAATAACTGCATTATTGGTAGAAGAAGTAGATAAGAGTGCTCCACATTTTGGCACTTATGATGTGGTAAGGTAAAAAATAAATATGGAGTTGAAAACTGCCTCCACATTAAAGAAGAAAGATAAATTGATGAAGAAAATCAAGAAACAATTTGGTGAAAGAATTGAAGTTGAAGCTAAAGAAGGAGAAGATGACAATGATGATGATGAAGATGAACAAGAACAAGGCCCAATGGAATTAACTCAAGGCCTAGGTGAAGACAAGGAGGAAGCTGTAGAGGAAGAAGAAGCCAAGGAAGCACTAACTGATGTTGAGTCAAAGAAAAGAAAGGCAACATAATAGCCTCCAGCTCAACAAAAACCAAATAAATCTACCATGCCATCACCTCAAAAGCCAACAACTTGAGCTACAACAAGAGCCTCTTCTCAAAAGGCTAAAGAGGAAGCTACAAAGAAGAAACCAATCAAGGAAACATAGGAAGAGCCAAGGAAGAGAAGAAGATATGTAGCTCAACTTGATATTGATGAAGAAGATCAATATAAAAAGGTAAGTCATTCTTCAATTGATATAATATGTAAAAGGATTGGAAATGGTGATTTAAGAAACTTAAATAAAGTTGATTTCAATAAGTTTACAAAAGAAGAACAGAATAGGATAGAGGAATTAGTTTATGGAATGATGGCACAGTTCAAATATACTCCACTTGAACTAGATGGACAATTGCCAAATGAATTGTCTAAAATTGTAGAAGACAGATGGCATTTTTGTTTGAAAATAGAGAAGGAGATGAGGGAATCAACCCTAGAAAGCATACTGCTTGATTTGACTAGGGAGCAAGTAGAAAAAGCAATCAAAAGGCATAATACTAAGTTTACACCTAAGTACAGGGCAATTTTCATTCTCCAAAACAAAATGGAAGAAATAGTTCAAAGAACAACAAAATCATGGAAGAACCTGTATAAAAAGATTGAAGATTTTCTTGAAGAAGAATACAAAGAAGAAGCTTCTACTCCACCAAAAGAAAGAAGAAAAAGGAGAGAAGAGAAGATAGTAGAAAAGAAGGTAGAAGAAAAGAAGAAAGAAGAAGAAAAGAAAGAAGAAGAAGAGAAGAAGGAAGAAGAAAAGAGAGAGGAGGAAGAGACACAAAAAAAGGATGCAATGGCAATAGCTAAGCAAGAGCAGCACCCAGAACAGAGTGTGCAAGATGCACAATTTCCACCCTCTAGCCCTCCTCATGTACCCATCACACCTGCAAAAGCTGTAACTATTATTGATGTTCCTGACACTTCTACTCAGAACATCAATCCATTAACTATAGAGGATCTCAAAAGAATCCTTGACCAATCTACACAACAAGCAATATTATGTGCAGATCTAGTATTGTTCAGTATGGATGAACTGAAAAAACTAGTAGAAAGCACAGTCAGAGATAAGGTGAATCCACAAGAACCACCTTCCAACATCTCTACAGCTACTAGTGGTCAACTTCAAATTCCAACAGTTGATTCAACAGGCATAGTTGACACCATAGTACAGAAGCCAAGTGCAGTAGGAGAAAAAGCAACAAAACAAATAGGACAGACTATTACATCTAATCCTATAGCACAAACACAAGGTGCACTTCCTAAGATTACCATAATTGATCAAGGTAATAGACAGCAGGAGGAGAAAATAGTGGAAACCCCTAAAGAGCAGGAGGTAATACAAACATTAATAAATTTTCCTACCTTAGGAACTCCTTCACAACAACCACTACAAATATCTATACCAGGATCAAGTTCAACTAGAGTTGCAAGGGTACTTCACTATGGAGACCCTGAATTAGATGAGGAGATAGTCATACCAAGCTATGACTCAAAAACAATCAACATTGATCAAATCAATGAAGTGCAGGAAGCACTGAATAGGAGAAAGAGACAAGAGATACTTAGGAAGGAGTATAAACAAAAGCAAACAATGCATGAGATTAAAGACATCTTTGTGGATGCCTTCAGTATTCATTCACCAAATGAGTCAAAGCATATTATGGAACAATTATCAGATATTGTTTACCAGGTGACAAATGCAAACCAAGAGACAAATGCCAAACTTATGGAATGGTCTAAAAGAAAATTTCAAGGGAAAGTGAATGAGAGAATATCTAGTGAAATAGCACTTTCACAGGTTGAATTGGCAAAGCTAATAGACAAAGTGAAAAAGTACTTGAGAATATATTCTCATTGTACAAAAATTTGTGTGATTTTTCATACTTCACACATGAGACAAGCCAAAAAATACTGAGCTTGGAGAGAAATTTAAATATTTCAAGCATGCAGCTACTAGAAGATCTAGCTCAAAGTGAGAAGCATTTTACTCAGATGCTTCACACTCAGAAAGAAATAGTTTTCTTAACAGTAGATGAGGCCAATATCAAGGCAAAACTATTACAACTCCAATCATCCATTACCCCACATTTGGAAATACTCCATAAGGAACAAGTCTATGAAAAAATTGTTCTCAAGAAAGATCCTAATCTTTCTACTTCATATGGACTTATTCATCTTGCTGCAGAGACTGCCATCCAGCACAAGTCACTGGAAATTGCTTTGAACAATTGGGATGCAACTCTTAGGATGATTATGGAGGTAAATAGCACATTTTTGGCAAAATATGGTCTCAACCCTTAGTGCCCTTTGACATAAGTGTCAAAAAGGGGGAGATAATAAAAATAGGGGGAGACAGAGACAAGTTAATGGGGAGATAAGACTGTAAAAGAGGATATACAGCAACAAATTTTGGTTACTAAGATAGCACTGATAATGGTACAATCAACTCAGGGGGAGTTATAATACTTTTGAGGTATATATTGTAAGTTACAAATTTTGATCAAGTTTTCCTTAAACTCTGTATATACCAACTAGATTAGTGAATGTACTCATAACGTCAGTTAAGTGTTTTTGTCACTCATGTCAAAGGGGGAGATTGTTAGTCTTAGAATGTTTTTGACACTTGAGTGCCAACACACTTAATCACTTTCTATATTGGAGCCGAGTACACCATGTATGTCGAGCCACAACATGAGCCGAGTTAGGAAAGGCTTCAGGTGTCGAGTGATCTTCACATGTTGAGTAGCCTTTAGGTGCTAAGTAAAGTTCAAGTGCAGAGTGAAGTTCAAGTGCTGAATGACTTTACGTGTCGAGCATGATACAATTGCTGAGTGATATTCAAGTACTAAGTCACAAATGATGTCGAGCAATACAGAAATGAAACAAGTGTCGAGTAAGCCAGTTTGTTATTAGTGTCGAGCATCTGGAATTAGCAAGTGTCGAGTAACACAGAATGTACATATGAGTTTGTAACTTCATTAATTCATATGTAAACCATTTTCATGGCCGACATATAACAAATCTCGAAGGATTAAATGATAAGATCAAATATTTTATATTTCCTATGCAATCTACATGCAACCAATAAGAAAAATGATGAAGGCATGCAACCAATGGAAGAAGTGCAAACAATGAGCGGGAAATAGAGATTGAATATGGATCGTAGATCCATACCTAACCCTAAATCCTCAAATGTCTTTATAAGGAAGACAAAATTTCATTGTAAAAGTATGAGAGTGGACAAGGGTGTGAAAGGAAAACTATTTCAAAGAAAAGAGTTTCAAATCTTAGAAGATCAAGATCAGAGAAAGCAGATCAAGTGCCTATATTCAGAAATCAAAGGATTGTAATCTATCAGGTTTATTGTACCTAATACTCTCTAGCAATTGTATTAGAATGAAAACCCTATGGTGATAGGTTAGGTTAGCTTAACAGCTATTCTATAGATCCTTTAAATAGGTGATTAAATCCTTTAACAGGGTAACACTTCATGTAAAGTGTTTTGAAATCCTTTAACCAGGTCACTATTGATACAGTGTAAAAGCCTTTAACAGGGCAGACCATCATAAGTGGTTAAACTTTATTACTGTAGTGATTTTGTGGGTATCATCCCCACCCCAATTTTACCTTCTCATTCTTGGAGGGTTTCTGGGTTACCAAATCTCAAGTGTTATATGGTGATGCTTATGTGTTTTTCATAATTTTTTAAATGCATGCTCTCTAGTTTTAGTTAAAAGGGTTTTAATGGTCAAATTCTGATTCACACCCCCCCCCCCCCCAGAAGCTTTATTCCCATTTGAATATTCCAACATAAATAATATTATATATAATATTATATTAAATAATATAATATACTAACAATAATAAATTTAATAACCATTTGATAGTCTATAGATCGACGGCCCAAGATGAATTTTGGGCCGATTTGGGGAATGCTTTCCCATCTACCAAGATGCATCCAGAATTGTGACACGTGTAACTTATGTACATTAGTGATTCAGTACATTATTTAATATTGATTTTGAGTCTTGACAATTTATTATGGTTAGATGTACATTGTACATAAAAGTTAAAACCATTAATTTCTTGTTACTTTCATTTTAACTATTAAACTTCAAGTATTTCCTTTTTAGATTATGAAGTTGAGAGTTCTGGAACTGTAAGACGAGAGTTTGATAGACTAGCCATAGGGTTTTTTAATTTTAAATTTTCAAAGACTGACAGAATTCCATTTTGTGTTCTGGTTTCTGAAGACTGAAAGTGTGAAATTTGGGTATCAGACGACATCACCAATTATCCAATCTCAATTACAGGTATTTAATTTTTTTCAAAAAAATTCCATTGCCATTTGTAGCAGTAGAAATCTTGATTTTAATTGTCTTAGGTTTACACTTTACAATTATTTTGAATAGGGCCTGAAGTCTAATAACTAGTAGCAGCTAGGCATGGTCAAAAAAAAGTCAAAAACCTCCCAAAAGAGTGCACCCATAAAGGAAAAGAACACCATTATACAACTTAGACAAGTGCTACAAACCCTAGGTTTCACCGATGAATGTCATGATATTTTTTATCCTATTATCCATGGAGATTTTGGAATCATGACAATTAGACATTCATTATTTAGTAAGTGGAAAGATCCCCAGAAGGGGAGAATTTATTACAAATATAATAGCAGTATTGGTGCATATACAAATAAACTAGCTGCTCTGGTTACTAGATTAGCAAACCTCACTGTACCTAAAGTATTCCTTTGCCCTGAAATTGTAATGCTATGCGCTCAGAATTATGATGAAAATAGAAAGGCAATTGTAAATCAAAACACTCAGGAGGAAATTTTATCAATAACTGAGAGTGAATTTTTCACTTTATTAGACCAAGTGTTAGGGTTTAGAATAGAAAACTCTAATGAGCACATTGACTTGGATAAACTATCTCAAACTTATGACAAGATAGAAAGAAGTTTTCAAGATTCATATATTAAGGGTTTAATACCCTCAATATCCACTAGTAGTGTTACTGTTACACTGGACAAAGACCATAAGCCTCCTTATCAGTATTATATTTTTGTGTCATGGGTTTAGAATACTATTTCTTTGTTATCATTTTTCCTAGGATTGGACAGTAACAAGGAAGTGGGGGCCAATGTTCTTGAAATGATTTATAATATCCATTGTTGAGGTCAGTTAGTTGACAATGTAGCAATAAGATATGATTTTGTTCGGTACATTGTTGAATCTATGCAACAAAAATTACTAATGATTAAATAAAGTACAGCTATAGGCAAGACGAAGACATTTAGGTTCACAAGTTACTTGTGCTACCTTCTTTTAGCAAAGCATCGCCCGATATTTGAGATAGAGAACAACAAGATTGATATTTAGGTCTATAAGTTTGATGAGAAAATCCAGAAGAAATTAGAGACACCAAGTCCAGTATATGAGTGGACACATAAGATGAGGATGACTACTAACAATAAAAACTACAACCATTTTGTAGACTTCTTTTTGGCACCTATTTACCAAAAAATCATAGGCACTACAATGCCTAGATTTCTTGTGTCTTGTAAAGATTGCATTCAATTGGGAAGTCAAATTCAATTGGCTAACTGGTTCTTCATGGAAGAGTACATTGTCTTAAGGTTTTACGGTTTAGCGGTTGAACCCTGCAAACTTCCAATGCATGTCACAGAAAGAGTTTTTGCACTAGAATATGTAAGGTAGATGGAGAGTGCAGATGAACTTTTTAGTGGACAACAAAAAAAAATGATATTTCTTTCCTTTCCTTTCACAATTGGAGGCCTCACATTTGAGAGAAAGGCTTTCAAAGTGGCAAATGAATTGGTAACTTTTTTTGGCTTTCATTTTGATAGTCACTAGAATTATGATCCATTGAACATAATAAAAATAAGACTTATTGCCAATGGGAACTCTGCGAGCAAATATCAACACCAGGAGATGCCATTGATAGAAAAGTTTAAAAAACAAGGATTCATGGGATGAGGTTAAGAAAGAGATGGAGAAACATGCAGCAAAGAATAATATTTCAATGCAACAACTGTCATCCCAAATTATGACATTGCATATATCAGAGTCACACAAATCAGGGCCTCTGACATACTTAAATTTCTACGAGAAAGCACCTGAACCTTCTAAGAAGTCTATGCCAAAAGCAATTAAAGAGGCATGCATATCTGAAATGTGGTGCCAAACCAAGATAACTGAGTTTTGGAAAATAAGGCAAAATTTGGGTGAACCAAAGACATCAAAAATTTTTGAGGAAATTGATGAGGATGACCTTTTCAACACTTATTGGGATAAAGAGCATCCAACTATACTATATCAACTTGAGAGTTACAGTGACAGTGATATTCAAAGATAGGAGGACCTCCAGTGTGATGCTGACATTTAAGGTATTGAGGATTTCAGGTCAATCAGGGGTAGAGATATTATTAAACTTCAAATGATTGATTATACTAAACAAACGTATGGTAAAAGAGTAGCTATGATACAAAAAATGGATTATGCAGGTATAGGGCCCATTGGTGCAAGTGGTGATGGGATTTGGAATCTAGTTCCAGTACTAGACCCACCCAAAAGAGGAAGTAAACCAATCATTGGAAGCTCTAAGATTGAAGATGATTCATCTAAAAAGGGCAAAAAACATTATACTTCTACTTCTGAAGGTCATCCCAACACATTATTTGTTAAATCTTAAAATCCAGTTGTAGTTGATCCCACTGGCATTGGCACTAACACTAGCACTAGCATGGATGAACCTTGTGCAAAAAAGAAAAAACTTATGACAATTACACTGCAAGAAATGTCAGTGGTTACTTCAGCAATGTATGCACCAGTGGCTTCTGTACAAAACCCTAAAAATAGTCCTAAAGTGCCAGGATTTGGAATAGGCCATTTCAGTATGTTGGCAATCCTCAAAATACAGTTGTAGGTGGAGTAAGTTTAGCTGGAGATGGAAGAGCATCAGCATTCAATGATACAGTTGATAATTCACCTTTCAAACACTCAATTGTGTCAGGAAACCCGAATTTTAGTTTGAACGAGTTTGCATCAAAGTTTGAACAAACAAGCAAAAAAAATAGGAAAATTATGAAGACTTTGAAAAGTGATGCAGTTGCTGAATGTCAGGGATCTACTAACAGAATATTTCCAACATATGATTCAAACAATGAAATGATGAACTTCATGGCTGTTATGCCCCTGGGTAGAGATAATAATCCACCACAAAATGTAATAAATTGTAATGATATACAAGTTACCAGTCTTCAAATGGATTTGTCAAAAGTGAAAAATATTGACAAAATTAATATACCAAAAGAGAGCAACAAAATGGTCTACTCTACACTTTTGAAAGTGGAGAGGGAAACAAAAGGCTTACAAAGCAAATAGAAAAGTTATAGGCAAACCTTGATAATGTGAAGGTGAAGGAGAAAGCAACAAACAATAGGTTCAAAGAATTGCAAAACAGGATAAAGAAATCTTCTCCTACAGAGGCAATTGTCCAGCAAGAAAATATGAATGAACAAGTGCAACATTTGACTAAAGAATTGGATGAGTGCCAAAAAAGACTTAAGAATGAACAAGTTTCTACTGCATAGTTGTTCAAGTCTATAGAGAGTAGTGCACAGGCCATGAATCAATTGAAAACTAAGCTAGAATCTGCTGCCAAGGAAAATAAATTTTGAAGGATGAATGGGAGAAGGAAAAGAAAAAAGTGGAGTCTAGGGAAAATATGATTTTTAATTTGCAAAAGGAATTAGGGAATGAGAAGAAAAAAGAGGAGTCTACTACAGACACAATCCACAATTTGAATAACCAATTGGAGAATATGAAACAAAAAGAGTTGTCAACTGCAAAAACTATCAGTGATTTGAAGGAGGAATTAGAGAATGCAAAGAAAATAGAGTCTAGTGTTACTGAAAGCACTAACACAATCCACAAATTGAGGAGGGAATTGGAGAATGCAAAGAAAAAAGAGGAGTCATCTGCAAAGCAAAACCTCGATTTGAGAAAGGAATTGGAGAACATGAAGAAAGAGGAGTCTACTCAAAGTCTCCATGATTTGAAGAAGGAATTGGACAATGTGAAGAAAAAGGAGGAGTCCACTTCAAAGATAATCCATGATTTGAAAAGGGAACTCAAGGAGAACAAGAAAAAAGAGGTAACTACTGCAAATAAAATCCAAGATTTGAAGAAGAAATTGGAGAATGAGAGGAAGATAGCAACTAATTGGCAAAGGAAACTAGAGGAAATGCAGAAAAAGAGTGAAAAAGAGATGTCTGAAATGAAGAAAAAGGTGGAGAATGTAATGGCAGAAAATAGAATGACCTCTTCCGAAGACCATCATGTGAAGGATACTATAATAAACATAGTTAAGCTTATGCAACAAGAAATTTGGGACAAAATAATAATGATCAGTGATGGTTTGGTTGAATGGATTGCTTTCTTTGAAAATGTAAAAATTGATTTTCAGGGTAAAAGACAAATCTTCACCAGTTCCTTAAAAGATCTTTCTGACCAAGTTCTCAATAAACTAAAGAGATCCAATGATAGGGATTTGGCAAACCATGGAATAAACAACCACTTGGATGCCTGTGTAATGGCCATTAATGTCTCTCAACATTGTGAAGAAGTAACACGAATTGGTGAATCACTCAATTTTGCTTCTAAAGATTTGATGAAGATGAATAACACCATAGTGAACTTGCTAAATGTCGGATTACCAAATCTTGCTAACTCAGAAAGCACATTCATTGGAAACAAAAATTACATGAAAAAGTTGCAAGGTAGGATGAATTCTTATTTAGGGGAATTTCCTGAGGAATTCACTCCGGAGGGAATTGCAAGTTGCATCAAACCACTATCAACAATGAGTGATGTTATAGATAGATTCCTCCTATCATATGATTCTATCTCTCAGAAGTATTTTTTGTTGACAAGACTACAACTAATTAGCTACAACCTCAAAAAAATGGGGATTTCAAATGATGTAGAATGGAGCGTCCTAAAGAAATTCAGTGAAGCTATGTCATCTTCTCAAACTGTTACTATTGCCATCAGTGGCAGTCATAATTGATAGCACTAAGTAGTAACACTGTAACAACTTAGTAAGTGATAGAATTATAATCATTTTGTTACTCGTTGCTCTTTAATTTCAAATTTTGGTTTTAATTTCAACTTTGTTTAATGTTAATTGTTATAGGAATCAAGAGCTAGCATATCAGTATAGTTGGGCAGCCAGGCACTAGCATAGTAGCATACTATGGCATATCAGGAATCAAGAGCCAGCATATCTGATCATATATACAATGACAAGCCAACCTACAGCTATTGTTGCTCCCTTGTATCTACAAAAGGGAATTCATGATCATTGCAATTTGACATTGAGTCATTTGCAAAGGGTTGTAATTGTTTGTAATTGACAATTGTTAAATGTATTATGTTACAGGCTGATTTGTAATTATAAATTATAATACAATTTTTTTTAAATGGAGCTTATTCTTTTAAATGCATTATGTTACAATTTCTTAAAGAAAAAACTAGAATCAATGAAAATCTCAACATTTTAAAAAAATTTAATCAATGAATATCTCCACATGTAAGTACTAAGTTCTAACATCAACATGTTCAAAAATAAATAAATAAAATTAAGCATCTATAAAGGGATAGTGAATGAAGGCTATAAATTAACTTCTACAAACATGTTACATAATTAATTAGTAGGTAGAGTCTTAGATCAGAGCTACTAGCCTACTACTTGACAAATGCAAAAGGTTGAGAAGCTACTATAGTTTCCATTCTGCCTAGACTGGCTCAGCATCACTATCATCAGAATCTTTCTCATTTATTGCATATAACATTTCATTGTTTGTTGTGTTTTCTTCAGATTCACTATCAACGTCTAACTCACTATGCATGCCAAATTCAACATCATCTTCATTGCTTTGACTTTCAATATCATGATATGAACCACTGCCACCGCCACTACCACTGCCACTTATGTTTGAAATGTTGGCAATCCCTCTTCTTTGACATCACTTTCTCCAAATGTTGACAGCCCTATCATAAGGAAAACTTTCTACCTCATACCTAGAATTATAGAGCCTTAGACAATTATCCAAATTTTTGTCTAATTTGTTTCTAACCATTGACTTAAGGAAGCCCAAAGTACTGAAAACTCTCTCATCCTCCACTGAACCCAATATCA